>LR812541.1:53446241-53461241 GCA_903798195.1 Danio kyathit
CAGGGAGAACATGCAAACTCCACACAGAAATGCCAACTGACCCAGCCGAGGCTCGAACCAGCGACCTTCTTGCTGTGAGGCGACAGCACTACCTACTGCGCCACTGCGTCGCCTGAAATGTATTTTTTGTTAAACAGAAATTGTGGGGAAATTATATTAAGGAGGGCGACTAATTCTGACTTCAGTTGCATCTTACCAACTCGATATACTACCTATATATATGCCCTATTTTGATGTGGTTTCCTCTGGAACAGGGGTGGGACATGTTCAGTGGCTCCTCCTCTTTAATTATTATTATTATTATTCATTCATTCATTTTTTTTTCGGCTTAGTCCCTTTATTAATCTGGGGTCGCCACAGCGAAATGAACCACCAACTTATCCAGCACATGTTTTACACAGTGGATGCCCTTCCAGCTGCAACCCATCACTGGGAAACATCCATACACACTCATTCACACACACACACTACGGACAATTTAGCCTGCTCAATTCACCGCATGTGTTTGGACTTGTGGGGGGAAACCGGAGCACCCGGAGGAAACCCACGGCAACACGAGGAGAACATGCAAACTCCACACAGAAACGCAAACTGACCCAGCCGAGACTCGAACCAACGACCTTCTTGCTGTGAGGCGACAGCACTACCTACTGCGCCACTGCGTCGCCCATTATTTATCAGGGGCCATTATTTATCAGGGGTCACCTCAGTGGAATGAACCGCCAACTATTCCAGCATATGTTTTACGCAGCGGATGCTCTTCCAGCCGCAACCCAGTACTGGGAAACACCCATACACACTCATTCACACACACACTCATACACTACGGCCAATTTAGTTCATCAATTCCCCTATAGCGCATGTGTTTGGACTGTGGGGGAAACCGGAGCACCCGGAGGAAACCCACGCCAACACGGGGAGAACATGCAAACTCCACACAGAAATGCCAACTGACCCAACCAGGACACGAACCAGCGACCTTTTTACTGTGAGGCCACAGTGTTAACCACTGTGCTGCCCCTTAATTAGCCAGTCATGTTTGCTGGAATAGTTGGCGGTTCATTCTGCTGTGGCGACCTCTGATAAATAAGGGACTAAGCCAAAGGAAAATGAATGAATGAATGATAGTCTAAACTGTGATATGTGTAACGCACATGTTCACAGCAGAATATCTGACTTCAGCATTGTTTTTCAGATAAATAGGAATGTTCACTGAGCATGTTTCTGAATATCTGCACACATATGATGGTGTTTTTATGCTTTAGAAGAGTCAGAAATCTACATACAGCACCTCTAAGTGTTTTTTATGCGACATTCCAAAATGCACATAAAAATAGGTGGATGAAAACACAGCTACTGACAGTCCATCACTGATCAAACATGATCTGAATAAAGATGATGGAGGAGGTTTTCTCAGTCCAGGTGGTTGACTCTGACTCTCTCTCTCTCTCTCTCGCTCTCGCTCTCTCTCGCTCTCGCTCTCGCTCTCAGATGAACGGGATGGACGGAGATGTTGAATATGAGGAGATCACGCTGGAGAGGGTATGACACTTTTTTTTACGTCTAAGCTCAAATGCATCACAGCACTTTTGCATAAACGTGTGTGTGTGTGTGTGTGTGTGTGTGTGTGTGTGTGTGTGTGTGTGTGTGTGTAGGGAAACTCTGGTCTGGGCTTCAGTATCGCCGGAGGGACTGATAATCCTCATATAGGAGACGATCCCAGTATCTTCATCACTAAGATCATACCAGGAGGAGCTGCAGCACAGGACGGACGACTGAGGTACACACACGCACACTAAATTAAATGTACAAATACACACACACACACACATCAAGGACAACACATACGAAGAGATGATGCCAACCATCGAGGACTTTCGAAAGACAAAACATACACAGATACACTTCATTAAACATGTACACATAGACATCACCTACAGTTGAAACCAGATGTTTACATACACTGTATAAAAAGGCACATAACCATTTAATAAAGTCAGATGTTAATGTGACTAAACTTTTCCTCTTTTAGGTAAGTTTGGATCATCACATTTGTTTCTGTTCTGCTTAACAGCAGAGTAATGAGGAGATATTGTTTGAGAAATTGTTCTAACTTTTCTTGATAGTCAAGTTTACATACAATAAGATTATTCTGCCTCTGGAAAAGCTCAGATGATGGTGTCAAGCTTTTGGAAGTTTCTGATTGGCTAATTGACAACATTTAAGTTAATTGGAGGCACAACTGTAGAATAGTATTGAAGGAAAACCTCAAACACACTGCTTCCTTGTGTGACAACATGAGAAAATCAACAAGCCAGAATCAACAAGAAAGCCAGATTACAATTTGCTAATTTACACTGGGAAAAAGACTAATGTTTGGAGACATGTCCTGTGGGCTGATGGAGCTAAGATTGAACTGTTTGGCCATAATGACCAGTGTTACATTTGGAGGACAAAAGGGAAAGCTTACAAGCCTAGGAACACCATCCCAACTGTGAAGTATGGGGGCGGCAGCATCATGTTGTGGGGCTGTTTTGCTGCAGGAGGGACTGGTCCACTTCACAGCATAGATGGCATCATGAAGAAAGAACATTATGTAGAAATACTGAAGCAACATCTCAAGACATCAAAATTAAAACTTGGCCACAAATGGGTCTTCCAAACAGACCATGACCCTAAGCATACTGCCACATTAGTTAAAATGTGCTTTAAAGACAACAGAGTGAATGTTTTGGAGTGGCCATCACAAAGCCCTGAACTCAGTCTTATAAAAAATTTGTGGGCAGAGTTGAAAAAGCTTGTGCGAGCAAGACAGCCTACAAATCTGACTCAGTTACAGCAATTCTGTCAGGAGGAATGGGCCAAAATTCCTGCAAACTATTGAGAGAAGCTTGTGGAAGGAGACCCAAAACATTTGACCAAAGTTATACAGTTTAAAAGCAAAGCTAATAAATACCAAGGAAATGTGTGTAAACTTTAGACTGTCTAGAAATTAATCAATAATTCTCTTATTATTCTGGCATTTAGCAAATGTAAATGATTTAGGTAATCTTAACAGACCTAAAATAGTAAACGTTTAGTCTGATTTTCCATCAGACATTTAAAAAAAAATGGTTATGTTCCTTTTTTTTAAGAGTATGTAAACCTCTGGTTTCAACTGTATATACTATAAGATTGCAGATTTACTATGTCTGTATTAGAGATGCGCGGATCAGCTCAAATGTCACCCGAATCCGCTCCTTCATTCTAATCATCCACCCGCCACCCGCCCACACATATTATTTTATCTGATATATATATCCGCACCCGACCTGCACCCGATCGCCACTTTAATAATTCTAATTCTTTGTTTTAAGCATGATGATAGGTGTAACTTTCTCCGCAATGTCCAGCGTCAGAGTAACAGCTCGTTAATTTATGCTAGAACAAATGATGAGACGGACAAAAGTACTCGATGCATGCCCTTCTTTTACTTATTTCAGTGTTTTCAGGTTCACAGTGCAAAACAGCTCCCGGGTGGAATTACCGAAGTAAACAAAAAACAAAACCGGATAAAACTTCCTCCCTCTAATTCACCGCACGCACAGCACACAGCGAGAGCTCACATCACACAGCATGCGTGTCGAACTACACTACCCACAATGCCCCTCGCTATGGACTACAACTCCCGTAAAAGCAGTCCTAAAGCGGCCACACTATTTCCCCTCTCCTGCAGCTTAGGTCACAGTGGATCGTTCGTTATTAACAGCAGATTCAGCTTTTACATATACAGGAAAAAGAGAACAAAAACAGCGTCCCTTCAGCCTAAACAGCAGCTATGTTGTGTGTACTTGGCGCTTTTCTTAACACTGTGCAAAAACAGAATAGCATCTACTGTGCCTGGATTCTGGCGATTCCGCCTCGCCTCCAAAACACGGCTGGCTGCACTAAATGAGCGTTCGCGCGCACCGCTTGTTTCAGGAATGCACAAGCTTCTCCTTGCAAGGCGCTGCAGTCGTGTAAATAAGCGATCTTGTTTCTCCCAGAATGATAGCAGATTTTCCTCTGATGACTCCTCTAACTGAAGTTAGCTCAGTACTCTTGCACTTCATCCATTATTTTGGGCGTCTCTCATCTTCACATTCTGCGAAGTCCACTCTCTGCTTTTTTGCTGGTCAACTGCTATGACCCGCTACATCCACCCGCGACCCACCCGCAATTAATCATAATGTATTTTTTTATTACGCGACCCGCCCGACCCGCGGATTATCCGCAGCTCCCGCGGATTTACCCGCCATCCGCGCATCACTAGTCTGTATATAATAACTTATATTGGATTTTAACTTTAACTTAATTTGATAGTAATGCAGTAATGTGCACCTTTTGTAAAGCTGCTTTGAAACAATGATCATTGTGGAAGGCGCTTTACAAATAAACTTGAATTGAACACGCACACAAACATACATGCAAACACACACACATACTCGTAAGTACACTCACATGTAGACAAAAACTTACACACACTCATTCAGATACAGACAGAAATGCAAACACATACAGCTATACTAAACACACACATATGTACACATGCACACACAGACCATTAGAGGTTTTAAAAGAAAATACAGTTTGTCTACCCCAAAATGGGTCACTTCACGGTTATTCATAGTCATTTGTGAAGTTTGTTTTAAAATGAATCCTCGTCCAGATTTCTCCAGTGTAGATAACTGTAAAGATAGCGATGAAGACGTCATTAAAATCATTCTGAATGTAAAACAGCAGCAGAGTTCAGAGTCCACTGCTATAACAATCAAGATGTGAAGAAACAATATGTTAGAGAACACTTTCAGAATGATTTGTTTTCCAGCTAATAAACAGTAAACACCAGTCAGAATGCATTGAAATATAAAGGGCTTGTTCAATTTAAAGCTACAGATGAAGTTCTGGAGACGCTCTGCTTGATGTTAAGCTCTTTTTTTGAAGATTATTTACAGATTATGACTATTTTATTAATAAATGGTTATACCATGGGGCGACGCGGTGGTGCAGTGGGTTGCAAGAAGGTCGCTGAGTTCGAGCAAGTGTTTACAAATGTGGAGTCCCGTGAAGAGCTCCGGGTGTATTGTGTTTACCTTATGATTAAAGTTGTTGCTCGTCTGCCGGTTCCCACCTCAAAATGAGTGAATTTGAGCCACTTGTACATTAAGGAAGAGTTCAGAAAAAACAAAACACCAGCATAGAAACTCAACACAGAGGAATATAAACACCTACTCCCAGCTAGCGTTTCCAAAGTGTATTGCAGAGAAACAGAAACAGCGCGCAGAAGTACAGTATAAATGCACGGCTACGCGCGAGGCTTGTGCCTTGGGTCACGCCGATCACTTGACGCAGAAGTATAAACCAGGCTTAAGTTGATGCTTTTCTTTCTGCATTTCCCCCTTGTAACCAGCAGGTGTCCTCAGTGTGTGTTTCCAGAACATCTGACCAGTGAATCCAGCTTGTGAATCCAGCTGGGTCAGTTGGCATTTCTGTATGAAGTTTGCATGTTCTCCCCGTGTTGGCGTGGGTTTCCTCCGGGTGCTCCGCTTTCCCCCACAGTCCAAACACATGCGCTATAGGTGAATTGAGTAAGCTAAAATTGGCCGTAGTGTATGAGTGTGTATGGGTGTTTCCCAATGATGGGTTGCAGCTGGAAGGGCATCCTCTGCGTAAAACATATGCTGGATAAGTTGGCGGTTCATTCCGCTTGGCGATCCCAGATTAATAAAGGGACTAAGCTGAAAAAGAAAATGAATGAATGACTGGTTATACCATGGGAAAAAAAATATGTCAAAATGTACATGGAAGCTATGCAGTCAGGCTAGCATGTGAAGTATAAAAATAAAAGTACTTCAAGTATTCAGTGCTAGTTTCTTTGAAAATAATTAGTTTTGTGTTTTGTTATTTATTGTTTTTTTTTTTTTATTACTGTACCGACTGCGATGGTTAAGTTCCCTATTTGATCAAATAGATTACACAAGCTGGATTCACTGGTCAGATGTTCTGGAAACACACACTGAGGACACCTGCTGGTTACAAGGGGGAAATGCAAAAAGAAAAGCATCAACTTAAGCCTGGTTTATACTTCTGCGTCAAGTGATCGGCGTGACCCAAGGCACAAGCCTCGCGCGTAGCCGTGCATTTATACTTCTGCGCGCTGTTTCTGTTGCTCTGCAATACACTTCTGAAACGCTAGCTGGCAGTAGGTGTTTATGTTCCTCTGTGTCGAGTTTCTATGCTGGTGTTTTGTTTTTTCTGAACTCTTCCTTAATGTACAAGTGGCTCAAATTCACTCATTTTGAGGCAGGAACCGGCGGACGTGCAACAACTTTAATCATGAGGTAAACACAATACACCCGGAGCTCTTCACGGGACTCCACACTTGTAAACACTCGCTGCATCAGGCGCGCGGCTCTCACCTCCGCCCACACTCGTCAGCGCTACCAAGCCGACCAATCACAGAGCTTGCACTACGTGTACGTGTTACATTTTTTGAGAGGTGCGTGTCAACGTCGCCGACGGCCACGGCGAGGTGCTATGCTGCGCCGTAGCATACGCGTGTGCTTGACGCAGAAGTATAAATCAGCCTTTAGGGTGTACTCACCCTATTCTATCCGAATCGTGCCCAGTGCCCGAACCCCCATTTTGTTTGACAATTGTGAGTGCTCTGAATCGGGCTCAGGCGCAGTTCTGTTGGCCGGCCCTGGCCCGGTTGGAAGAGGTGTGCCAGAGCACTATTCGGTTGGACTTTGGCGCAGTACGCTTGTAGTGCAAAGTGCAGCTGAGCCCGAAACTGAAGACGCAACTTCACTGTTTAAGGACGGTTTGATACGGTTTTCTTATTCATTCTTACTGTTCAATGAATGCAAACTGTCGTAGTTTATTAAATTACGCAAACCCCCAGTGTTGGGCAAGCTACTTGAAAAATGTAGCAAGCTAAGCTATTAGCTACTCTACTTAAAATGTAGCTTAACTACACTAAAAGCTACCCTCTGGGAAATGTAGCAAGCTAAGCTAAAAGCTACATGGCAAAAGTCGATATCGAAGCAACTTAAATCCAAGTCAATCATATCTTAGAGATCAATAAAACTGTCAATGAAACACATGAGGCAGAACTGTTCAGTTCAGTTATTTACTGTAAATAATATGCTCCAAACAGAAACAAAAATCCAATAAACCAGGTGTTACACATTTAAAATACCATAGTCATTTATAGTAAAGGGAAATATTGTGTGTGTGTGCGTGTGTGCGTGCGTGCGTGCGTGCGTGCGTGCGTGTGTATTGTCACCTTGGAATTAGAATGTTCTATCTGCGTTCTGAATGATTTTGAGATATTAAGCTTCACAGTTTTTGCATTCCATTAGCAAACAGTATGTGTGTAACATTTGTTTAAAATAAAGTCTAAAATGTAAACAACTTATTAAAAAAAGCATCCCATAATGTAAATAAGTTGTCAATTAATACGAATATGTCAATAACTCAACTCAAAAGACAGAACCTTATAATTCTAAGGTGACGATATATATATATATATATACACAGGCAGTGCAGAATTATTAGGCAAATGAGTATTTTGAGCACATCATCCGCTTTATGCATGTTGTCTTACTCCAAGCTGTATAGGCTCCAAAGCCTACTACCAATTAAGCATATTAGGTGATGTGCATCTCTGTAATGAGAAGGGGTGTGGTCTAATGACATCAACACCCTATATCAGGTGTGCATAATTATTAGGCAACTTCCTTTCCTTTGGCAAAATGGGTCAAAAGAAGGACTTGACAGGCTCCGAAAAGTCAAAAATAGTGAGATATCTTGCAGAGGGATGCAGCACTCTTAAAATTGCCAAGCTTCTGAAGCGTGATCATCCAACAATCAAGCGTTTCATTCAAAATAGTCAACAGGGTCGCAAGAAGCGTCTGGAAAAACCAAGGCACAAAATAAACTGCCCATGAACTGAGAAAAGTCAAGCGTGCAGCTGCCAAGATGCCACTTGCCACCAGTTTTGCCATATTTGAGAGCTGCAACATCACTGGAGTGCCCAAAAGCACAAGGTGTGCAATACTCAGAGACATGGCCAAGGTAAGAAAGGCTGAAAAACCACCACCACTGAACAAGACACACAAGCTGAAACGTCAAGACTGGGCCAAGAAATATCTCAAGACTGATTTTTCTAAGGTTTTATGGACTGATGAAATGAGAGTGAGTCTTGATGGGCCCGTGGCTGGATCAGTAAAGGGCAGAGAGCTCCAGTCCGACTCAGACGCCAGCAAGGTGGAGTACTGGTTTGGGCTGGTATCATCAAAGATGAGCTTGTGGGGCCTTTTCGGGTTGAGGATGGAGTCAAGCTCAACTCCCAGTCCTACTGCCAGTTTCTGGAAGACACCTTCTTCAAGCAGTGGTACAGGAAGAAGTCTGCATCCTTCAAGAAAAACATGATTTTCATGCAGGACAATGCTCCATCACACGCATCCAAGTACTCCACAGCGTGGCTGGCAAGAAAGGGTCTAATAGAAGAAAAACTAATGACATGGCCTCCTTGTTCACCTGAGCTGAACCCCATAGAGAACCTGTGGTCCATCATCAAATGTGAGATTTACAAGGAGGGAAAACAGTACACCTCTCAATAAGGTTGTATGCATTTACTAACATGAACAAACAATGAACATTATATTTATTACAGTATTTGTTCCTGTTAGTTGTTCAGTCAGAAAATACAGTTGTTAATTAATAATTCGTGTTAACTAATGTTAAAAAGTATGTATTTGGATGTCAATAATGTATTATTAAATGTTGAACTGTGATTAGTAAATGCTGTACACATGTATTGTTCTTAATTAGTTCATGTTAGTAAATACATTAACTAGCGAAACCTAATTGTAAAGTGTGACCGTTATCATTAATCAGTGTGGACACAAGTATATTTATTGTTAAATTTACAGTTATCATTCTTTGTGTGAATGTCTTTAGTAAAGCAGTGGAAATGAGGTCATTGCTCCTGATGGTTATGAATGGTCTGGTTTTGGGTGTGTTTCAGAGTGAACGACAGCATTCTGTTCGTCAATGACGTGGATGTGCGTGAAGTCACACACAGCTTTGCGGTGGAGGCGCTGAAGGAAGCAGGACCGATCGTCCGGCTGTACGTGCTGCGCCACAAACCATCAGCGGAGAAAATCACTGAGCTCAAGCTCATCAAAGGCCCTAAAGGTGTGTGTGTGTAAATGTGTGTGTGTTTATGTGGGCAGAGCTGATGCATTGTGCTGTTCTGATTGGCTGCTGTGTGCAGGTCTGGGCTTCAGTATTGCGGGTGGTGTGGGGAACCAGCACGTGCCCGGAGACAACAGCATCTACGTCACCAAGATCATCGAGGGCGGAGCTGCACATAAAGACGGACGGCTGCAGATCGGAGACAAGATCCTCGCTGTGAGTCTGCATACAAACAAACTGACATGGACACTGATAACTAAAACATGTCTAATGAGCATTTGCAGAACGTGAAAATATTGCATCTGAATGCTTAGAGGAGACCTATTTGCTCCTTTTAACAAGATGTGAAATGCGTCTCTGATGTCTCTAGAGAGTGTGTGTGAAGATTCAGCTCAAAATATCACACAGATAATGTTGTATTGCTCTCTGAAACTGACTCTTTCAGGCTTTGATCCTAATCGTGGCGTTTTGGTGACTGTCGCTTTAAGTTCAAGTGAGATTGTGCTCTTTTCAGAAGAGGGCGGAGCTACAAATGCCTGTGTGTCAGCGTAGTGGCAGATTCATAGCAAGACTGACGTCCTATGCTAATGAGGGAGAGATGGGCACTAGTGGGCGGGGCTTTCCCCCTCTGATGACACGTACAAAGGGAGAATGCCAATCAAACTTGTTTTTATCAAGTCTGATTATAAACAATACAATTAATTCATGTTTACTAGAGATGCTCCAATCGATCAACTGGAGATCGGTATCGGCTGATAATGACTCAAACAGTACTCGCCAATGTGGCCAATTTCTTGAACCAATCTCAGGTGTTTGTTTACAAGCAAAGGAAGATGCACATGTGCTCCAGGGTTATATATTAGCAGCGCTGCAACACATGAGGAGGTAAAGGATGCGTTGTGACGTTTGAGCTGTTAGTAGTTTGTTACTTTACTGCATTATTTACAGGAGGCATTTTTTTCTAGACCTGAGCTCATGCTAACAGTAAACGTCTGTCATGTTTGATTATTATATGATTTTTTATATCAGTGCTTAATTTGTGAATTGCGAGGTCCCGGAACAGGTCGGGGTAACGGATCCAGCATGTTACCCGAGGATGGAGAGGTGTCGTGCACGAAAGGGGAGAGCTTGAGGGGAGGGGGGGGGGGGGGGGGGGGGGCATTGGATGGCGGAGGGGTGTCGCGGACGAAAGTGAAGAGGGTTGGGGAGTCGCGGAAGAATGTGAAAGTGACAGGGGGATTGGTAAAATCAGGTGCCGGATCAGATTTCAGAGGTGCCGGATCCGGATTTGGCATGTTCCGGCTCAAATTAAGTCCTGGTTTATATACAGTGTTGGGGAGTAACTAGTTACATGTAACGGCGTTACGTAATTTAATTACAATTTAATTTTTTTATTCAATTACAAAATAAAAGTAACAGTTACTTATGAAAATGTTAAAGATTACTAATGGGTAGGCCCACACGGAATCTGCGCGCGCAGAATTACGCAGATTTTCAGCAGAATTCCGCAGATTTTTAGCCCATCATTAATTCTGTTTATTTACTTGAGTAAATGTGTGTAAATCTGAATTTATTCAGTTTTTAAATTACACATATTTCACATATTAAGGTTTTAGTTATGAGACTCCCAAAATAATTTAGCAGAAATCCTCAGATTTTTACCAAAATTCTCCGCAGAAATTGCAAAAAACGTCCCCAGATTCCGTCTGGCCCTACTAATGGGGTTACATCTAAATATGTTGAATAATATTATTCTGTTGCTTTGCCTGTTTTTGATATGTGCGATGCCTTCTGCTAAGGCCATTTATTAAAGCGGTGCTATTCTACTATAACTACATTTCTCAGTAGCGTGGCGGTAGCGTCGCTACTTTCTAAATCAAAAAGCTTTTCAGTAGTGAAGCTATTTTATTAGTGAAGTAGCGCAGGAGCATCCACACAAGTTACATTAACCAATCACGGATCTTTAAGTCACGGCACCGACATTCACAGAGCTGTGAGGCCGGTGTCTAGCTGAAGAAAGTAAATCCATATGATGGTGAGAATGATGATTTCTTGATCATCTTGTTTTTCAGTGGTTGACAACAAACTTTTTGGTGCGTTATTGCCACCTCTCGCTCTGAGGTGCGTTTCCCAATCAACGACGTAACTCGCAGCGGAACTATCATAATACGATGCATCGGTTGGGAAAAGAACGATGTAGTGACGAGTGTTTCCCAAAACCCGTAGTTTCTCTGTCGCAGATCCATCGATTGAACGACGTTAGTTATAATGTGAAACGCCTATAATGATGCTCTAAATGGGGTGGAGTTCTTTAGTACTTCTTCATAAAAGAACCTCATAATTTCTTTGTGCAAATTATATTGTTTTACACGCACACACATAAAAAAAAATCTAATATTAGCAAGTAAACTCGCTTTTCATAATAATTGAAATATATGTAAACGGCACATATAGGGCCAGTGTTTCCTTTACAGATATTATTAAGAACATCACATATCCTGATCTAAAACATAAGATCACTTACAAAAGCGAACACCTATTCTAATCTCAGATATAAATCATATAAATAAATAAATAATAAGGCCGTTTATTAAGAAATAAAATTTTATATTTATTATTTATTAGGAAATGAAGTATATCCTACTTTAATCCTACTTTTTATTTTTTGAAAAGTCTCCTTCTACAATTTGACACATGTAAACACTGCAGAAATGTTCGACCCAACAGGCTCATGTCATATACAGTACAGATACTTAATAAATACCTACTATAAATTAAAAGCATTAACATATGCTGTTTTTTGATTTCACAAGCTTTGGAGACGTAACATAAATTCCGCTTTTAAATAATAGGTCACCTATAGCTTTCATCATCATCCACGGCTGTGTTCAAAATGACACTAATGTTTTCAAAAGGCACTGCGAAGGGAGCGCTATTGTAAACATGAAGATCGCTAAAACTGAACTGTAAATATACTTTATAAGCAAATTACACCTAAGAGAGATGACTTTAATGCTTTATTATTTTTAATCATTCCAAGTTTATATGTTAGAATGTTCTTAATGAATAGGGCATAGGGGGGATAAGTGAGAATAGAACACAGCCAGGAACTATGCTTCTAACTACAGCTCCAGCGGTGGGTTGTTGCTAGATCGGATACGTTTGCGGCCGGTAGTTAACAAGAATTATTTATGTTATTTATGTAATTTCCGATTTATTGTATTTTATTAACATCTACCCCCACCTCAACCCTAAACCCAACTCTCACAGAAGCGTAAAAACAGTAGTTGTATCGAGTATTATTTATCTTATCTATTAAATTACCCAATAAATTGTATTTTTTAACCCCTACCCCCACCCCAACCCTAAACCCAACCGTCACAGCACTGTAAAATATTCATTATTGTTATACAGTGTCATAAAAAAATGCCGCTATATTAATGTACATATCACACTTCCGGCCGGTTGCATATCCAGTCTAGACTTTACCCCAGAGGTGTAGTTGCAAGTGCACAAGTTTGCGACGTAGTTTGCGAATGCTTGTTGGAACGATGGACTTGGGAAACACCAAATCAACGAACTATGCTTTGTAACGACCTTGTTGCGACCTTAGTTGGCTAACGATGGTTTTGGGAAATTTGCTTGATGGAAAGATGACTGAGGGAGAGCAGGTCTATATATATATAGTTTACTGTAGTAAAGGCTGAAGTATGCTATGGTAATTCATGATAGTTACTAATGATACTACATTATGTAGTGTAATTTATTAATGAAGAGTTGTAAATATATATACAATATAGTGCTCATTCCTAAATATTTCCCTTTACTATAAAGTACTATAGTATTTTAAATGTGTAACATTTAAGAATATGTAATATGGATTTTTGTTTTGTTTTTGCTGTTATATACTATACTTTATTTCTGTTTAGTACAGCATAATATTAGCAGTAAATAACTGAACTGAACAGTTCTGCCTCATGTGTTTCATTGACAGTTTTATTGATCTCTAAGATGTGATTAACTTGGATTTAAGTTGCTTTGATTAAAAAATAAAAATTGCAAAAATAGTTTAGATGTATTTTTTATTAAAGGAGTGGGGAGGAGGACACAAAAACCCCCCTGCACAACTAACATTTTGATTTTGTAACAACACTTTTTTTGTTATAAGGTCTGGTTTTGTGGTGGCTCTACTTTATCCTCTTAAGGCCCAAGATGTTTTTTACATGCATTTTTTATTTCTCTTTGCTATTTGGACTTATTGGAACCTAATTAGAATAAAAATGTAAGTATCATCATTTGATATGATGTACTTTTAGAGAAAAATGATGTCCATATATGTGGACTCGTGGTCCGAATTTACATAAAACACTTTTTCCCGAATTTTTCTTTATGCATATTTAAAATAGAATTTTATTTGTTTTTAACTTGCTTTGACTATTAGAGAGTAAAAACAACATTTTTACCCATTTTGGACAGTTAAAAATAGGGTTTGGGGCATTTCATATTAGGGTTGGGCCGATAGACGATGTCATCGTCCATTGCCGATGGCTGATAAACTTCACGATGCTGAGCCGGCATTGTGATCCATCGCCCCGCCCCACATGTATATTGATATATAGCTTATTATTTGCATGTCATCTTGATAGCAATAACGGTCTTTTCATGAGCTGTGTTATATTATACTTATAGCTGCTGTTTGCACGGATGACAGCATCTTGAGGATTAAATACATCGTGAGGATTATACAGCACCTCTCGCGCTTAAAATGTGTAGATTCAGTGGCAAACGCTGTTACCTGCAAACCCCGTCCCACAGACTTTACAGTGAATGGCTTTAGTTATTTTCATAGCGGACTTGAAGCCACTGGAAGTCTTTTCTCCACTCTTGGAAAAGTGTAAATGGTGGATTAACATTCAGCACATGATCACTAATAAGATGTGCCATTATTAGTGACTTTAGGTGCTTTCTAAAACTAAATCTGTCAGTGTTATTTTCACTCTCTCATCTTCAGCGCGTCACATTTCCGCGGCTGTTGCTCTTGTCATGTGAAGGCAGAAGGCATTGACTGAGTGATTGACAGCTGATATTAACCAATCCATTCGCGTTCAGTTCTAGAGCAGTGGGCCAATAGGAAGAGCACAAAGGCGGGGCAAGCATTGCAGGCTTTTTTACTTCAGCAAGTTCAAATAACAACTGTTTTAATCTGTTCCTGAGCGCTGCGTTTGGTGTTTTTAGGTGCAAAGTCGAAAAAATGAATGCCTGAGTGTGTTGTGTTGTGTGCAGGTGAATAACATGTATCTGGAGGAGGTGATGCATGAAGACGCTGTAGCGGCGCTGAAGAACACTGGAGACGTGGTGTTTCTGAGAGTCGCCAAAACACTCCATCAGCATCATCATCAGGACGCCTACAACCCTCCTGACATCACCAGCTGTGAGCGCACACACACACTGATACACACACACACACTCCCATTAATAATCACACACTCGCACTGATATACACACACACTACGCACACACAGATATATACACCCACTCATGCTGATACACACACACACACACACACACACCCCCTCCCACTAATAACACACACACACTCACACTGATATACACACACACACACTCTCCCACTAATAACACACACACTCACACTGATATACACACACACAGACACACATATATATACACCCACTTGCACTGATACACACACACTTACACAAACACACAGATACACACACACACTGAAACACACACTTACGCTGAAACACACACACACAA
>LR812541.1:53463741-53468741 GCA_903798195.1 Danio kyathit
ACACACACACACACACACACTCGCACTGATATACACACACACACACACTCTCCCACTAATAACACACACACACTCACACTGATATACACACACACAGACACACATATATATACACCCACTTGCACTGATACACACACACTTACACAAACACACAGATACACACACACACTGAAACACACACTTACGCTGAAACACACACACACAAACATTAACACCCACTCACACTGATACAAACAGACACACACAGACACCCACACACACTGATACACACACACACACACACACACACACACACTCGCACTGATATACACACACACACACACACTCTCCCACTAATAACACACACACTCACACTGATATACACACACACAGACACACATATATATACACCCACTTGCACTGATACACACACACTTACACAAACACACAGATACACACACACACTGAAACACACACTTACGCTGAAACACACACACACACACAAACATTAACACCCACTCACACTGATACAAACAGACACACACAGACACCCACACACACACACACACTCGCACTGATATACACACACACACACTCTCCCACTAATAACACACACACTCACACTGATATACACACACACAGACACACATATATATATATACACCCACTTGCACTGATACACACACACTTACACAAACACACAGATACACACACACACTGAAACACACACTTACGCTGAAACACACACACACACAAACATTAACACCCGCTCACACTGATACAAACAGACACCCACACACACACACACTCGCACTGATATATACACACACTATACACCCACATATATACACCCACTTGATAGACACACTGATACACACACACTTGCACTGATGAACACACAGATACACACACACTCGTACTGATACATACAGACACACACAAACTCACACTGATAAGCACACACTGACGCACACTGACACACACATTCACACTGATTAACACACTTGTATACACACAAACACTCACACTGATAATCACACACACGCACTGATATACACACACTAACACTGATAATCACACACTGATACTCATAAACACACTGATACACACAGATATACACACAAACTCGCACTGATAATCACACACACACACACACACACACACACACACACACACCAATAGACACACACTTCCACTGATAATACACACAGATACAAACAGCACACACACAGACTTACACACAAACACACACGCATACATGATGCAAGCACAGAAAATATTGTGATCGTGTGTGTGTGTGTGTGTGTGTGTGTGTGTGTTTTCAGCATATTCTCCTCATATGGACATGTCTGATTACCCACAAGCCCTCAGTCCCTCGTCTCCGCGCCGTTACTCCCCCATCCCTAAAGGCCTGTTTCTGGACGACGACATTTCCAGGTCATACACACACACACACACACACACACACACACACACACATGGTTTTGTAGATATGCAAATGAGCTCATATCATTAACATGTGACATTAACATTGCATACAAACATGCTGCTGTCTACAGGCGTTCATTAATGCGATTATCTATTATTAAGTCTGGCCTCATTCAACTCAGTCTAGTGAGTAGCCAATCACTGAGGACCTTTAAACTTACTAGCCACGCCCCAACAACCACTTACAACACTCTAGCAACTGTCCCATTGACAAGAGTTCTAACACATGCTAATAATTCTACCATGCTACTGACATGCTAATCTAGAAATATGCTGGTAACATTCTAGCACATGCTAAGTTGTGTTAATCCATGCTAACAACATGCTAATTCATGCTAAAACCATGATAGCAGTATGTTAAAATCATGCTAGTTACATGCTAATTCATACTAGAAACATACTAACAACATGTTAATGTTATAATCATGTTAGTTATATGCTAATTTGTGCTAGAATTATGCTAACAACATCCAAATTCATGCTACATTCATGCTAACAACATGTAAATTCATGCTGTAATCATTAGTTGTATGCTAATTCATACTCGAATCATGCTAATGACATGATAAGTTATGTTAGAAACATGCTAGTAACATGCTAATTTATGTTGGAATCATGTTAAGAACATGTTAATTCATACTAGAATCATACTAACAACATGTTACATTTGTGCTGGAATTATGATAACATCATGATAATTCATTCCAGATTCATGCTAACAACATGCTAATTCATGTTAGAAACATGCTAAAACATGCAGATTCATGTTGGAGTCATTCTAACAACAAGCTAATCAATGTTGGAAACATGCTAGCAACATGCTAATTCATGTTAGAATATTGCTAGTTACATGTTAATTCATGCTACAATCATGCTATCAACAGGTTAATCCTTGCTATAATCATTCTAGTTATATGCTAATTAATACTCGAATCATGCTAACAACATGTTAATTTCTGTTATAAACATGCTAGAAACATGCTAATTTATGTTGGAATCATTTTAAGAACATGTTAATTCATACTAGAATCATACTAACAACATGTTACATTTGTGCTGGAATTATGATAACAACATGATGATTCATTCCAGATTCATGCTAACAACATGCTAATTCATGTTAGAAACATGCTAACAACATGCTAGATTAACGCTAGTTACATGTTAATTCATGCTTGAATCATGCTAACAACATGTTAATTAATGCTAGAATCATGCTAACAACATGCTAATTCATGCTAGAATCATGGTAACAACATGCTAATTCATGCTAGAAACATGATAACAACATGCTAATTCGTGGTAGAATCATGCTAGAAACATGCTAATTCATGTTGGAATCATGCTAACAACATGGTAATTCATGCTAGAAACTTGCTAGCAGCATGCTAATTAATGCTAAAAAAATGTTAACAACATGCAAATGCATGCTAATAAAATGCTAATTTGTTAGAATCATGCTAATTCATGCTTAAATCATGCTATTACTGATCACAGACACAGGGATCATCTTTAAAGCTGTTTACTGTCTTGCTTCAGTCTTTAAAGTGGTAACATTGTTGACTGCAGGCATCTTAAACTTTCTTCGAGCCAACTTAATACTTATTTAAACTAAATAAGCTACTTCCAACAGGCTTTCTCAAGCCACCATAAAGTTTGTCCTCAAACTTTAACATCTACTTATTTATTAATATTAAGCATATGCTTCTTCCTATTCCCCTTTAAACATGTATAAGTTAAAATTGTGTGTGTGTGTTTCAGGGAGCCACGGCGTGTGGTGATCCACAGAGGCTCTACAGGTCTGGGCTTTAATATCGTGGGTGGAGAAGATGGAGAGGGAATCTTCATCTCCTTCATACTGGCTGGAGGAGCTGCTGATCTGAGCGGAGAGCTGAGGAAAGGAGACCAGATCCTGAGTGTACGACACACACACACACACGCACACACACAAACATGCACACACATTTACACACACATGCATACATGAACGCGCACACACATATGCATGCATGCACACACATACAAACACATACGAACACACACTCAAAACTGCACACGGACACATGCACAAACACACATACACATGCATGCACACGCACACACAGACGCACACATATACACACTCAAACATACATACACAGACACATGTAACCACACACACATATACATGCATGCACAAGCACACACATACATGCACACATATATACATGCATGCATACACACACAAACACATGCACGTATACACACAAACACATACAAATACACACAAATATACACTCTCAAACATGCACAATCATACACGGACACATGCACACACACACATATACATGCATGCACAAGCAAACACATACACACACACTTATACATGTATACACACACAAACACACACATATACACACTCAAATATGCACACATGCATGCATGCACACATACACACACACAAACACACACATACACACTCAAACATCCACACGGACACATGCGCACACACACATATACATGCATGCACACACACACAAACACACACATATACACACTCCAACATATAAACACTCAAACATGCACACACATACACAGACATATGCGCACACACACACACACACATATACATGCATGCACACACACATACACACACACACACACACACACTCAAAGGGCACACACATACATGGACACATGCAAATACACACAAACACACACATACACATATATACATGCGCACACACATACATACATGCATGCACACACACACACACACACACACACTTACACACATGCACACACACTCAAACATGCACACAGACACGGGCACACACATATACACGCATGCACACACACATACACACACTCAAAGGGCACACACATACACAAACACATGCACATATACACCCAAACACATACAAATACACACATATATACACTCTCAAACATGCACACACATACACGGACACATGCACATATACACACAAACACATACAAATACACACATATATACACTCTCAAACATGCACACACATACACGGACACATGCACATATACACACAAACACATACAAATACACACATATATACACTCTCAAACATGCACACACATACACGGACACATGCACATATACACACAAACACATGCATGCACACCCACACACAGACGCACACATATACACACTCAAACATGCATACACATACACAGACACATGTAACCACACACACATATACATGCATGCACAAGCACACACATACATGCACACATATATACATGCATGCATACACACACAAACACACACATACACAAACACATGCACGTATACACACAAACACATACAAATACACACAAATATACACTCTCAAACATACACACACATACACGGACACATGCACACACACACACACACATATACATGCATGCACAAGCAAACACATACACACACACACACTTATACATGTATGCATACACACACAAACACACACATATACACACTCAAATATGCACACATGCATGCATGCACACATACACACACACAAGCACACACATAC
>LR812541.1:53473741-53488800 GCA_903798195.1 Danio kyathit
ACAAAGAGCGATGATCGTGCACCCACAGTCCTGCTGCTCTCAAGAGCTCAAGATTAAAACAAAAACACACATATTCTTCTGTAAGCAGCAGCGGTCACTGCTTTCATTTACAGGCTTATATTAACCGTGTGGTGCTCATCCTTTCATTAACAAACACGGTATGTTTCACCTGCTTTCTTTTGCTTACAGTTATTTTTGTTAATATGGTTTAATTATATTTCTTTATAATAACATTGCTGTAATGGGAGATTACTCCCCGTTTATGTTAACTGGTGATCTGGGACTTTTAGCCAGGACAGATTACTGTGCATATTTTAGATACATGACAATAATTCTTTTTTAAATGTAATGTTTTTTTTAAAGAAAAGTTTTGTTGAATTAAAAAGTGCACCTATACAGCTTTATTTTCCTTGTTTTGACACAAAAATTGTGGCTAAGAAATACTTATTTGGTGCGGTCAGAGATAAATTTGGTAAATCCTTAATTTTGAGCCCTGAAAAGTCATGTGAAATAAAAACTGATTGCATTGCGACACAACCCATTTGCTCATGCACACTGAGCAAGCTAATACACAACACACACAAGAAGTGAAATGAATGAGAAATCATGTGGACATGACACATCTACATCAAGTCATTTTAGCATGTCAAAGTCAAATTTATGCAAATAAAATATATATTCCCAACAAGAAAATTGTGGCTAGTGAAAATGGCGAGTGGCTAGTAATGCTGGAAATCTACTAGCCACAGTGGCTGGTGATCAAAAAAGTTAATGTCAAGCCCTGGACATATTGGATCACTCTCTTATCGATGATTACCATCACCAGGTAGGCTCTTCAGGGAGCTGTCACGGTTGTGGATCTGTCTGTTCCTCTTGCGTGTGTGTGTGTGTATTAGAGATGCGCGGATCAGCTCAAATGTCACCCGAATCCGCTCCTTCATTCTAATCATCCACCCGCCACCCGCCCGCACATATTAATTTATCTGATATATATATCCGCACCCGACCTGCACCCGATCGCCACTTTAATAATTCTAATTCTTTGTTTTAAGCATGATGATAGGTGTAACTTTCTCCGCAATGTTCGGCGGCAGAGTAACAGCTCGTTAAGTCATGCTCGAGCAAATGATGATACGGACAAAAGTACTCGATGCATGCCCTTCTTTTACTTATTTCAGTGTTTTCAGGTTCACAGTGCAAAACAGCTCCCGGGTGGAATTACTGAAGTAAACAAAAAACAAAACCGGATAAAACTTTCTCCCTCTAATTCACCGCACGCACAGCACACAGCGAGAGCTCACATCACACAGCATGCGTGTCGAACTACACTACCCACAATGCCCCTCGCTATGGACTACAACTCCCGTAAAAGCAGTCCTAAAGCGGCCACACTATTTCCCCTCTCCTGCAGCTTAGGTCACAGTGGGTCGTTCGTTATTAACAGCAGATTCAGCTTTTACATATACAGGAAAAAGAGAACAAAAACGGCGTCCCTTCAGCCTAAACAGCAGCTATGTTGTGTGTACTTGGCGCTTTTCTTAACACTGTGCAAAAACAGAACAGCATCTACTGTGCCTGGATCATAGTGCCTGGATTCGGGCGATTCCGCCTCGCCTCCAAAACACGGCTGGCTGCACTAAATGAGCGTTCGCGCGAACCGCTTGTTTCAGGAATGCACAAGCTTCTCCTTGCAAGGCGCTGCAGTCGTGTAAATAAGCGATCTTGTTTCTCCCAGAACGACAGCAGATTTCCCTCTGATGACTCCTCTAACTGAAGTTAGCACAGTACTCTTGCACTTCATCCATTATTTTGGGCGTCTCTCATCTTCACATTCTGCGAAGTCCACTCTCTGCTTTTTTGCTGGTCAACTGCTATGACCCGCTACATCCACCCGCGACCCACCCGCAGTTAATCATAATGTATTTTTTTATTACCCGACCCGCCCGACCCGCGGATTATCCGCAGCGCCCGCGGATTTAACCGCCATCCGCGCATCACTAGTGTGTATGTATGTATATGTATGTGTGTGTGGGTGTGTTTGTTTGGGTATCTTTTCACCGCGTGGTTGTCTGTGTTTACATGTAGTCAGCTGGGCGGTCAGCTGTTAATCAGCACACCACAGGTGCAGCGTGTTCTCCACCTATATCTGTTTAGCGATCGTATCTCATGTTGTCAGTTCCTTGTTGTTCATGTCCCTGTCTGTGTCCTGTCAGGATCTCGTCTTTTGCTGGTGGTGAGTTTTGCTGTGTGGCTTTTGCTTTTTGGACTTGTCTTCACCTCTTGGTTACTACCTGAACTGTTATCGCTGTTGAGCGTTGTTGATACCTATGAGAGACTCACCAATGATCTTCTTCGCATTGCTTATATTTGTGAACACAATACCAGCTGTTTACCCTGTGATTCCTGTTTTACTAAACAACTTTATATTCACTTGCAATTAGGGCCTTTCCGTGTTGTGACAAAACCACTGTTATACAATGACTTGCCTAATAACCCTAACTTTACCCTAATTACCCTAGTTAAGCCTTTAAATGTCACTTTAAGCTGAATACTAGTGTCTTGAAGAATGTCTAGTCTAATATTATGTGCTGTCATCATGACAAAGAGAAAATAAATCAGTTATTAGAGATGAGTTATTAAAACTATTATGATTAGAAATGTGTTGAAGTAATCTGCTCTCTGTTAAACAGAAATTGAGGAAAAAATAAACAGGAGGGCTAATAATTCTGACTTCATCTGTATGGCTACAATCAGAAGCTCTATATTGACCATATTTGGAATGGTCATGAATATTAATGAGCTCTGCAGGTTCGGTGCTCTGAAATAAACGTGCAATATAATCATACTCCATTTCAGGGTTCCCGCTGGTCATTAAGAAGTCTTAAATTGTCTTTAATTTACTGTAAAGTTGCTGTAGGTATTACATTTTCAGCCGGTGTGCTTAATGACGATAGGGAAGCACAGTGGTCCACCGTAAAACATCTAATAGTTGATCAATTTAGTATGTGTGAAACAGGAGTGAAATGACAGTCTCCGTGATTTATTAGCTTATTACGGTATGTCGGCTACAGACGCTGACGCCGGTCTGCACCTGCTGCGTGCTGCCATTACGTGGTTGTTGAGGTGAGGTGACCATGGGGCTCAAAGCCATCGAGTCACATATGAAAGGAGAGAAGCACCAGCGGTAGGTTGCAGCAGCTAGTCATAGCGGGTCCAGGTTAATCCTTGCATTGTTTGCAGCTTGACCTAATGATGTTACTAGTTCAGACGCCACCTCACAGTCGGCTATAACAAGTTTCATTTCACCGCCAGACACTCAAAAGTCAGAGGTACTGTGGGTTCTCCATACCAGGGGTTTTCAAACTTTTAGGACACGCCCCCTCAAGTTTGGCCAATTTCACTCGCGCTCCCCTCCCCCCCGAGCCAAAAGTATAATCTATGTGCAAACATTCACATATCACTTGCTGCGTTTAAAGTGCGTAGCTAGACCCAATTTGAAAATCGCCAGTGCCCCAGTAAATGCTTTGAGATGTGATTTACTTCATATGCAAGGTGTATTTATTAAGACTGGTAATGCTGAAATAAAGATGTTATTCTCTATGTGCAATGCTAGTGAAAGCAGTGTAGTTTATATATACATATTTGAGGGGTGGCGTGCCCCAGTAGAGCATTATGTCTAGCAACACCCCCGTGTGAAACTCTAGAAAAAGATGCAGAGAAGGCTGTGAATACAGCAGGGACCAAGATGGCAGAACCTATCACTAAATCTAATTCCATGAGAAAAAGATGCAAGGAAAAGAGAAGGGAGTTGGTGGACCAAGACCATGAAATTGAGAAGAGCGATGCCACATGTCCTGAGGAGAATTTGGGATGTTACAAAACAAACGGTTTCTCTCATTAGAAGTCATGTAATAACATTTGTGTTTTGTAACAGTTTTGTAGATTATTTGTCAGCATTTTGGCTTGTGAAAGGCTGTTTTGAGGACTTTCATTATTAAGCTTATGTTCAGTAGTCTATTGTATATGGTTCCTTCATACAAGGCATTGTGTTGTTTAGTGTAATCCAACTTATCTGTTACTTTGGCTCTGTTCTACATCACAAAGGAACAAAAAAAAAAAAGAAAAGAAAAGGGTCTCAAAGAAAAGTATTTTTACTTTTTACTTACCGAGTTTACACATTGCACATAATTGATACCAAATGGAAACCAAATAATTGATTTCTTTATTCCAAAGAAATTATGAAATTTATTTGTTTAGGTCTTAAAAAGGTCTTAAAAAGCATTAAATTTTACTTTTAAAACGGTGCAAGAACCCGGTGTTTGACAAAAAACATATGAAGAGTTTAGATGCAAAAACCTGTAAATGCCATTTGATATTTTCTTCTAAAATTAGTATTTTTCTCAGACTATTGTGTGGAGGCTCAGAAATTTTACTTTTATAGTCACGAATAAATTCTTTTCATTGCCTATAAAATGAAATACTTTAACATAAACATAGAAGGCTGAGAAAAATGCTCATTTTAGGAGAAAACTTCAGATGGCAATTAGAGGTTTTTGCATATTTTAGCAAATTGGCTAGATGTTAAAAAAGTGTGTGTGTGTGTGTGTGTGTGTGTGTGTGTGTGTGTGTGTGCGTGCGTGCGTGCGTGCGTGCATGTGTGTAGGGTGGAGCGGAAGGAATGGTCTCGTCTGAAGACTCGAGGCCGAGAGCCCGTGAGCGGTGAGTAACAGAGTATAGTTGTTGTATTTTAAGATATTTCTTTTTATATTGAGGTGCAGTCAATGTTTAATGATTGATCAATAACTTGATATAAAATAACTGATAATCGATCAAAAATAACTGACCAATTGAGTTATGTTTTCTGTGAGGTTGGGTTAAAGCCTAGTTCACGCCACATGACTTCAAACATCAGCAGATCGCCATGCCGTTCAGGCTACATGATTTGATTTTGTGTCTTTAAATCGTTGTGGTGTTCAAATCAGTCTGTGGGTCAATTGGTACCGGGCCGCACAAGAAATCATTAATTATTTTCGTTTTATTTATCATCTGAGTCTGAACAATCTCACTTAATCAACAGATGTCATGTTATAGTTGAACACCGTTAAGTGATTCACTGAGAAATTCCTCACTCACTGCCTGTAATGTTAACTTACATAATGCTCACTATCCTTGGCCCGTTTTTAATTTTGATTCTGTAAAATGTCCAAGAAACACTGCGAAAATGGACCTCATTAAGTCTCAACCTTTATTACACCTCATGACGGACATTTCTCAAAGAGGGAATAACAAAAATCTTACCTGAGACGGTGTGTGGGAGCTCGAGTGTCCAGCAGGTGCACCGTTGTGATCGATGACTCTCGCTTGTTTATTAATGCCTGTGCCAGCGCTGACGTAATTTTGACAGTGGAGTGTCGCTGTTTGATTCGTACTCGTAATCAGGTCGTCGTGTCCGTGGTGAAACCGTATTCGTGTTTGTAAAGTACACCCATCGTGAATTTATCAGTCATATACAAACCGACAAAGAAAATGGCGTATCTGTGTCTGTTCTAATCGCAGATTTTGGAATTGTACCCCCGTAAAATTACAAGTACGCTGCGTTTTCCTTTACGTTTTTATAATTACAGGCGTGAATTTTATTTACGCAGAAAATATTTATGACAGGGATTTTATTCCATAGAAAAAAGGCCTAGTGAAGGACCCACGAGCTGCCAAGGAATAGATCCACAACCAATTTGTCAACAAATTAGGTGAATCCAGCAAGTCTGTGCAAGAAGAAGATCAACTGATGGAGATGACAAATGATGGCGGCCATTCACATATTGCATATTTTCTGCGTGCAAGGTCGTTATTTCCAAAGGAGGCGCGATGCATTCGCTCCTTCCAGGCGCACCCACTTAAAAACATCTTCAGAATGCCGCAAGCACAGAAACAGCTGACACTATTGGCTAATGTGTGATGATGACATCACTGACACAGTGTTTTCAGTCTCTGAAAGCATTCAAGGGAGCGTTTGAAAACATTGTCAATCAGCTGATCTGTCAGTCGCTCATATATTTGCACGGTTTAGCTGATAGATTTAGCTTTAATCTGCTCTCATGTCCATAAATGCAGATGATGACCATTCTGGCCAATCACAGACAATTCTGTTGAGCTGCTGAACACAACGGCCAGTCAGCTCATGACCTGCTCTCTCATTGGCTGGAGCTTGTGTCTACCTCCAACTCCACGTGGGGTCGAGTCGGCAGACAGCTCTGGCATATTTAGCATGCTGGATGTTGGATTTTTGCTTGCAAGGTCTCGGCGATACATCAGCGAGTTCTTTAGTTTCACACATAAAGACTGCTGATCACCTGCAGATTTCCCAGCCCGATCTGAAGGCCAGCTCATTAACTTGCAAATCCGGCTCAAATCGTGTAGTGTGTACTAGGCATTAGTGGTTTCTCTGGGCTAAGAGAACAAAATATATGACTTCCACAACAATAACATCACTATGTTTGTTATGTGTGTGTGTCAGGACGCAGCGATTACATCGTGAGCTACGAGACAGTGACGCAGAGTGAAGGTGAGTGTGTGTAATAAACAGTGCATGTCATTATAAAAGCATGTGACTTGCTGCAAGTGATGTCACTTCCTGTGGCGGGAAACACCACTAGGTGGCATTGAGGCATGTCATGATTTCTCTCTCATTAATTTGTGCTAAATGTTCAGGATTCACCAATAGAGGATTATTATGTCAATTCTGTTACTGTGAATACAATAATATGATGAAAATATATTCAATTGAGTTTCAGACACACCATGTGGAGTCTGCTTTGAGGTTAGCAAGTGAAGTTTCACAAACGTGCACGTGATATGATTGATCATGGCTGGTCTCTCATCCGTAATCAGCAATAATCAAATCAGATTGATCCAGTCCTACTATCAGTAGACTGATTTCACCCTACTGCTTATCTTCGCTTTGGACGAATCCCGCTTCCACCCCATCTCCTCCTTTTACCGGGGGAGCTCTCAAGACCTACCTGATCTCAGACCCCCTAACATGCTTATACGCTTATTTCACACGACCGCCATTTTAGAACACGAAAGTGAGGCTGCGGTGGGAAGAAAGCCGGAAGTATAGGATCAGCACTGTAAACATTGCAACAATATGCTGTGTGCTATAAACCTCCAGCTGTTGCTGTGACTTCAAAATGCAGAAATGGTGTAAACATCACTTTAATATCATTCAGTTCAGTTTCATTTAAACAATTAAAAGCATATTAGGCGTCAAACAACATCACAATCTCTTTAAGAGTGATACACTTAAGTGTCCTCCTAGACTTCAGTCCAGGGCAGCAGGTAAACACCGTGGGGACGCTTCCCTGCTTCAGCCTATGTAACCCGGTGAGTGATAAAACACTGCAGTCCTCTGTAGCACATCTTCGTGTTGTCTTTAACAGTGTTGTCCCGGTACTGAAGTTTTAAAAACGTCAATTTCCCGCTAACATTTACGCGCCGCTGAGCGCGCTCATAAACAGCGCTGATTTGCCGTAGTGTTCACCAGTGCTCAACAGAATGACTGTGAAGGTTATCAGCTTCCTGCTCTTCACAGATTGAAAACACACATAGACGGATATTGGAGCGTTTTAAAGCCGTGAAGATCAGTCTATTCATCAGCGGATCGCTCGTCTGTGTTTGCACTCAGTAAACAGCGGTGAGTTGAACTGATGACCTTCGCAGCCAATCAGAGTGATTTCTGTTGAGCACGTGAACACAATGGCCAATCAGCGCTGTTTAAGAACTCCATGAACAGTGTCTTAAATGTTAACGAGAAATTGGCGTTTTTTATATTTCATTAAGGAAATTTTGTATCGTCACTAGTCTAATATAGTGAAAGAATCAGTTCATTAACTTGAGTTTGATGAATGGCATCTAAAATGGGTGTTTGGGAAAGAAAACGTTAGCTAAGTAGTGCCATTTCCCTTAACTTAGCTGAAAATGAGGTCAAATATCCCTTTTTATTTTCACTATTCATTCAGAACGGACCTTAGGGTCACTCGGAAGGCGCTGAAATCATAAATTTGTGTCACTTTCTCTTCGCTAATAAGATATACAGCCAGGTACACAACATTCCTGTGTGACTCAGGTGATACTTCCGGGTTTCTTCCCACCGCAGCCTCGATTTCGCTGTTAATAATGGCGGCCGCGTGAAATCAGTCTATTGACCAGGCGTAGAGCGCTGGGCTCAATTATCTCTAAGCTCAGGGTTCTCTCCCAGGACAGCATGTCAAACCTGTTACAGTTTTTTCTGAATGCTTAAGCACATTTTTTGTAACTATTGGCTATTTTTGCAAAACTATACACACAAGTAAGAAAACCCTTCACCAAATCTGCAAAACAGTTTAGTTCTCTTGCAAAAGCTGATAAACCTTGCTGAACTCTTCAAACCTTCGTTAAAATGGTATTTTTGTATCAAACATTTAACACAAGCCATCACAATAATAAGCACACAATGCACCAACAACACACTGATGGAATGAATAAAAACTACATCTGGCTTTTGCTTTAAAAACAGCTCCTCAACTGATCTTTAAAAAGGAGTTTGCCACCAATGTGGAAGCTTTAAAAAATAATGAAGAGTGAGAAGACTAAACAGTTATATGATTTGTTTCAAGAATATGCCTTAATTTAACCCCTTACAGAGTTTCTATTTGATGTCTGCACGTTATGTTGTTCTTTTTTTGTCAAGTTATTTTATATATATTTTTGTTGTTTGTTGGTTTATTTGTATGTTTGTTTGTTTTGTTTTTGTGTGTAATTTTATGGCTTTATATTTGATTCACTGTATATCTGACATGTCTCAGTCAGTGTGTGCAAACATTATGTTTGAATTGAGTTTGGCCTAAATTGTTGTGTTTTTGAAAGACAAATATTACAGTTTTTTCTGAATGCTTAAACTCTAACCGAGATTATTGTAGCACAATTTATAAAATGATTAATTCTTATAGCAAAACCACTCACTGAGTTTGCAAAATTAAAAGCACAAACACTGCGTTGCACTAAGTTTGCAATTTTGTAACACACACTTTTCAATATTGTAGGTACAATCCACTGCACAGCACTCTTTTTGCAGAACTGTAAACACAACTCACTGCTTTACACTGAATTTCCAAATGATCAACACACTCCTAAAATAGCTATACACACGTCTGGCTATTATTTACATTATTTTGACAACTGTCTGGCACAGTCACATGTGAAAACTGATTTAGATAATTGGTTCACTTTGCAATCAGATACTTTCCCTGGTGCTTTGGACTAGAGGACATTGCATGTGATGTAGATGAAATTTTGTGGCCGGACCCAGAGAGACGACACGATGTAGTCTGATTTTTATTTTTTTTTCTCAGTGAAATTACTATTTTTTGTTTTGATTTGGAAAAACTCTTGTTTTCATGTGTGTAAATAAACACCAGTACTTGAAGTTTGCATCCCTGTATGTTTACAGAACTATGAGAAAGGTATGACCTCAAACTGACAAAGCCTAGCTTGTGCTCAGAGAAGGCAAAAGCCAGACGTTTTTCTTTATTTTCTTTATAATTTTTTATATTTGCCTTTCAAAAATACAACAATTTAGGCCAAACTCAATTCAAACATAATGTTTGCACACACTGACTGAGACATGTCATACAGTGAATCAAATATAAAGCCATAAAATTACACACACAAAAACAAAACAAACAAACATACAAATAAACCAACAAACAACAAAAATATATATAAAATAACTTGACAAAAAAAGAACAACATAACGTGCAGACATCAAATAGAAACTCTGTAAGGGGTTAAATTAAGGCATATTCTTGAAACAAATCATATAACTGTTTAGTCTTCTCACTCTTCATTATTTTTTAAAGCTTCCACATTGGTGGCAAACTCCTTTTAAAGATCAGTTGAGGAGCTGTTTTTAAAGCAAAAGCCAGATGTAGTTTTTATTTATTCCATCAGTGTGTAGTTGGAGCATTGTGTGCGTATTATTGTGATGGCTTGTGTTAAATGTTTGATACAAAAATACCATTTTAACGAAGGTTTGAAGAGTTAAGCAAGGTTTATTAGCTTTAGCAAGAGAACTAAACTGTTTTGCAGATTTGGTGAAGGGTTTTCTTACTTGTGTGTAGAGTTTTGCAAAAATAGCCAATAGTTACAAAAAATGTGCTTAAGCATTCAGAAAAAACTGTAAAAAATTATAAAGAAAATAAAGAAAAACGTCTGGCTTTTGCCTTCTCTGAGCACAAGCTAGGCTTTGTCAGTTTGAGGTCACACCTCTCTCATAGTTCTGTAAACATACAGGGATGCAAACTTCAAGTACTGGTGTTTATTTACACACATCAAAACAAGCACAAGAGATTTTCCAAATCAAAACACAAAATAGTAATTTCACTGAGAAAAAAAATAATCTGACTACATTGTGTCGTCTTTCTGGGTCCGGCCACAAAATTTCATCTCCATCACATGTGATGTCCTCTAGTCCAAGGCGCCGGGGAAAGTATCTGATTGCAAAGTGAACTAATGATCTAAATCAGTTTTCACATGTGACAGTGTGCCAGACAGTTGGCAAAATAGTGTAAATAATAGCCAGACATGTGTATAGCTTTACTAAGAGTGTGTTGATCAATTGGAAATTCAGTGTAAAGCAGTGAGTTGTGTTTACAGTTCTACAAAAAGAGTGCTGTGCAGTGGATTGTACCTACAATATTGAAAAGTGTGTGTTACAAAATTGCAAACTTAGTGCAACGCAGTGTTTGTGCTTTTAATTTTGCAAACTCAGTGAGTGGTTTTGCTATAAGAATTAATCATTTTATAAATTGTGCTATAAGAATCTCGGTTAGAGTTTAAGCATTCAGAAAAAACTGTAATAGCGTTCAAGTGTGAACTCTTGAAGATAAAAATCAATTAGTGACAGAATTAAATGCTCCTTATTTAATTTTGTTCACATTATTTTAGCATAATAATGGATTCATTTTACTGTAAATTATACATTCGCATCATTCTAACTCAAGCATAATAAATGGAAAATGCTAGAAATCTACCCACAATTCAGCCAATGAGGTTCGTCCATTTAAATTTAATCTTATTTAAGTCACAACATGCAACAGACAATTAAGATTAAGTAAACACTGAGATTCACTAATCCACTTCACACCATCATTGAGTGCTTATAACGCCTAATGACTGTTGTATGAAGTGGATTTTAATCCTTATGTGTCCAAGCATATATTATTTTTTAAAACCACAATTAAATCTGATGATGAGCCTGATCAAGAGAAGATGAAACTGATGGAATCAAGACAAAATGATCTCAACTCAGCCAGAAAATGACAGAAGAGGTAACTGTGGGCTCTTCTTGAAGAGTCATTTTCGCTTGGCACATAATAGTGAACTGAATGTCAGTGGTGTTATAGTAAACTGGAAATTAAGGTTTAGGATTTATGTTTGATGACCCATAATATATTATATTGCACAAAATTATTTAAGACAGATCATAAATGTGATGAATGTTTTGTATTTACCGATTAGTAACGTCATGTTCCAGGAAAACTGAAATTAAGTGGTGGACGTCGGTCACGATAACGTTTATTTCCTGGTTTTGTTCCAGGAATGATCCATTTACAAATTAAGCACTGTGCAAATCGCTGTCTGTATGTCCAAAACCAAAAGATTCAGTAAAAGCAGAACCACCGCGATGTGTGGACGTCTTTCCATTTGGGCCCTTTGTTTTTGTGTCCGTCACCTCACAACAGCCGTGCACACAACAGCAGCTTGATGATGCAAGCTTACCGGGGTTCAGAAGGAAGAAAGACAGTGTGAACACAAACCAACCGAGAAGGTGGCTAAAGGGGGCAATCGAACTTGGGTACTGTCCAGGCAATTGAACCAAGTGTGAAAGCACCCTTATTTTACATCTTGTAGAAAGAGGCATAATAGGTCACCTTTAAAAAATAGAGCTTCTGTTTTGGTGCTTGTAATGTGGTGTGTATAAAACAGGTCTGATAAACTGCACAGTGTCGATTGTGTCCTGCTGACTGTGATGTCATTTCCTGTCTTGCAGTGCACTATGCGCGTCCCGTCATAATCCTCGGACCCAGCAAGGACCGTGTCAACGATGACCTCCTCTCCGAGTTCCCGGACAAGTTTGGCTCCTGTGTGCCTCGTAAGACTGACCTTTGACCCCTGAATAATGTCTGTTTTTTGCTTTATGCGAAGACATAATCATTTATTTTTTGTTGCCAAAATCATCACACAATTCTACCCATTTAAAATGCACTAACAAAACACCCTCAGACCAGCTCATTCTTTTATAACACTTGCAGGTTTTCGGTCAACAAACACACACACGGTCATCTATAAAACAATGAACTAGAAGATACTAACAACAGGTAGCATTAAACTGTCCTCTGCACATTAGCATTAAACTGTCCTCTATTTTGTGAACACCATAGACTGTAAAAGATATGGACGGAGTATCCGTGACGTCACCCATAGGTTTATGAGCAACACAAAAGAAGCTATAAGTAGGCGTGGCCAACCGTCCATTTTTTTTGTGTGTCATTGCACCGACCGGGGGATAACAAACAAGGGCAAAGAGGCGGAGCGTGAGCGGAGCTACAGACGCCTGCTGGCATTTTGCTTAGACGGGCTTTTCTTTGGGAGAACCGCTTAATACTTCATTACCTGCGACTCGTTTGTGTTCTGACCACACGTGCTTGGCTGTACACTATATCAATAAAGTGTTTAGACTTTTAAAAACACTGTTGTAATACATTGAGCCACTAAACATTGTTCTAATGACGTTTTTCAACAGGAGGAAACGAGAATTACTATCAAACACTTCAGATATAGTCTGTGTTAGTAAATGCTATTGATGAAATCCAGGCATAACACTGTATGACAACGCTTCAGATGACTGTTCTAGAGCCTACAGCTAATCAGTCTGTCAGATTCTGAAAAGCATTACAGCTCTAAAGAACATTATTAATGATCTTAAATAAAACAAATACATTTATAGAGATGGTATATAAGTATATAAATGCACTCACCTGGGAAATGGAGGCAACTTGAATGGTTTGTGAGCACAATTAAGTAAACAAAGCATGATATAGTATCTGATAACTGCAGGAAATAATTCCAAATGACTGTGTAAAGCCACATAAAACAAAACAAAAATATGATGTATATGCAGAGCTCAGTGGCTAATCAGCCAGAATCAGCTGAGGTGACGAGACAGCGAGCAGCGAGACCTAGCTGTCACTCAAGTGGCCACGTCCTTAATTATGCAGACGTAATATAACTCAATATAAATGAAATGGATGAGTTATAAAAAAATTCACCTCCTCACAGTTGTCATGAAGGGTAATATTAGCTATATGCACCAAAGCCATCTTTTGTACCAGGCTGTAAACATGTTTTTATCAGCTGTAAAAATGGCCAATTTAGCATTGCAGTCAGTGAACATCTGGATTTTCTGGAGCCAGCCCTCAAAGGCGAGTCGATGAATTGCAGTTTTAGTTACTTTCGTATTGGCTTCACGAGGGAGAGCGGGAGGTTTGCGCTTGGTGAACACACATGCAAAGTATTATCTGTTTCATTTATACTAAACACTAGAGGGCGCCTCATGTGTAAACTACATCTGCATTATAGAAGAAACTAAAAAATGTTTCTTGAAATTTAACAACTTTATTCTCAAACTTTAGCTTATTCTCAATATTATATTTCAGATTTTTTTGTGGATTTTTATACGTTTTTTTCTTAAAATTTTACGAGATTATTGACATTTTTTAGCCGTTTTTCCTGAAAGTTAACTATTTTTTTCTCAAAACAAAATTACTTCATTCTCAAAATTAAACGTTTTTTTTTCCTCAACATTTTAACTTTTTTTTAGTTTAATGAGTTTAATTTAGTTTATTCTCAGCATTTTATTTAAAGAGTCTTTTTTTCTCTAAACAATCACTTTATTCTCTAAATTTGCTGAGTTTTTTCTCAACATTTTAATGCAGGTTGTTTTTTTTTTCTCTAAATTCATTCATTCATTTTCTTTGCGGCTTAGTCCCTTTATTTATCAGGGGTTGCCACAGTGGAATGAACCACCAACTTATCCAGCATAGGTTTTATGCAGCAGATGCCCTTCCAGCTGCAACTCATCACTGGGAAACACCAGTACACACTCATTTTCACACACACTCATACACTACGGACAATTTAGCTTACCCAGTTCCCCTATAGCACGTCTATGGACTGTGGGGGAAACCGGAGCACCAGGAGGAAACCCACGCCAACACAGGGAGAACATGCAAACTCCACACAGAAACGCCAACTGACCCAGCCAGGACTCGAACCACTGCACCACCGCGTCGCCCATTTCTCTAAATATTTTTATGACTTTATTTTTGAAATTTTGACTTCATTGCAAACCTTTTATTTAAACGTTTTTTCGCTTAATTTTGACCAGACTATTTTTATCTCAAAATGTATAATTTAGTCATTCATTCATTTTCCTTTGGCTTAAGGGCGTCACACACCGGATGCGCCGCTCAGCGCAGCCACACAGCGCGCACATGATAGTTGAAAGTATCGCACACCAGACGCGCACATTCGCATACTATTTAAAACGAAACTAATCAGATGGCGCTCTGTGGCGCGGCAGAAATATGAACAGTGTCCTGAGTCGTGGCTGGGCGCCGCGGACAGCCGCCGCCGGTGTGTGTACCCTGATGGAAACCTATGTTTAGAATTCTGAAATGCGTGGCGCTGCGCGTCGCCAAGCGGCGCTTCTGGTGTGCGACCTGCTTTAGTCCCTTTATTCATCAGGGGTCGCCACAGCGGAATGAACCGCCAACTATTCCAGCATATGTTTTACACAGCGGATGCCCTTTCAGCTGCAACCCAGAACTGGGAAACACCCATACACTTTCACATTCACACACACACTCATACACTACAGTCAATTTAGTACATCAATTCCCCTATAGCGCACGTCTTTGGACTGTGGAGGAAACCGGAGCACCCGGAGGAAACCAACACAG
>LR812541.1:53488887-53511387 GCA_903798195.1 Danio kyathit
ATTAGAATATAAAGAGTTTACCTGATACAGAACAAGCGGTTACAAGTAACAAAACACAATTAAATACATAATGTGCAAGCTAGAGAAAACAAGGAGGCAGCCATGGTAATGCACTTAGAAACTGATCCATGATCCATTTAGCCATGTACTGACAAAGTCCCTTACGTCAATAGTCTTTTCTGATCCTTCCTTTAACAAACGGCTGATGAATGCCCCGTTGTAAGCGTGTAGATTCCAGAAGCACTCGAACTGCCACAAGGCTGGGTGATAATGCTGAGGTTATTTCCTGCAAAACAAACCTCGACCACTGACTCTTCACAGTTTCATCTTTGGCTCACCCTCACACTTCCAATAATATCCAGCTAAGCACAGCATCTTCATGACTCGGTTCAACTGGGATCTGTTTGTCTTCCTCTTTTACTTTGCTACTGTTAGACCACCATCTCCACGCCAGATAAATACGATCCAGCCCCGGACGCCAGATCTTGTCAGGAAATGTCTGTTTCTCCAGGTATATGGACAACAAGTCAGCAAAGTTTCCAATCCCTAACCCTGTTAACCAGTATTCAACTGAATTAACAGTCTCCTATCAATATAGGAGTTGACTGAGAAAACCAGAGAGGAGCAGAAGCAGGAGACGAAGTAATGATGATAAAGAAAGAGCAGAGTTTATTGAATAATCTTAGTTGCGTATGATTTAATGCTCAGACTTCGTCTGACCAGGATAAATCCAACAAGTGTTATTATACCACAAGCAACAGCAATGGAAAATTACTGCTTCACAACATTGTCCAGAGACAATACCGACCTTGAAATGGAGACATTCTCTTATCTCTTACTCATGAAAGCAAGTGTCGCTTAAATCCACAGTCATAAGATTATAACAATATGGAAAAATGAAAATAATAACGAAGCAATAATTATATTAAAATAGTAATAATAAAATATAAAAAAACATAATAAAATGACAAATAATAATCAAATCATTAACTACTGCTCAATAAAATGGTATAATGAAAATTATGTAAATGACTAATGATCATATGATTAAATAAAATAAAGGAAGAATAAATTAATAAAAACAAATCAAAATAAAACACAACACAAATGAATGGTTGCTTTCTTAAAACAACACACACATAAGTTGCAATAAGGATTCTCAGATCCTTAGTTAGATTCTTCACTACTGTGTTAGTGGGCGGGGCCGCGGGTTTAAATTTTCCCAGGTTTGCACGCAAAACAAATGGGCGAGGCTTATGTTTCGTATCGACATCACGCCTAAAGACTCGTTATCCCGACGATTCATTCGAACCACTATGAGTCGACTCTTTTATAAATAAATCAATATTTTTAAACACTTTCAGATTTAAGCCTTAGCTGGATATTTCACTTCACTTAAGGCCGATTTACACTTCTGCGTCAAGCGCATGCGTATGCTATGGCGCAGCCTACGCGTGGATGCATAGCCCCTCACCGTGGCCGTCGGTGTCCTTGACGTGCACCTCTCAAAAAATGTAACGCGTACGCGTAGCGCAAGCTCTGTGATTGGTCGGCTTGGTATCGCTGACGAGTGTTGGCGGAGGTGAGAGCAGCGCACCCGATGCAGCGAGTGTTTACAAGTGTGGAGTCCTGTGAAGGAGCTCCGGATGGAGACTGTAGTTTTGTGTTTACCTCATGATTAAAGTTGTTCCACGTCCGCCGGTTCCCGCCTCAAAATGAGCGAGTTTGAGCCACTTGTACAATAACATAGATATATACACTAGATATCCCATAGGGACCCTGAAGATGCGTCAATAGCGCCGCCACATTGGTACAGTGCTTCTAGGACAAACGTCATTCAACCGCATTAGTCAAGACAGTGTGACAATGTGAAGATGCTGGACTTTAGCGCTGTGTACGGGTGTAGTAACGAGCAAACAAAGAAAACAAAGCACAAAGGCAGAACATTTCATAGGTAAGATTTATGTTTTTGTATGTTATGAACTTTTGTGCTTAACAAGTAATTTTATTGATGAAAATACAGTTTCTTACTGCAGTGACCATAAGGCAAAGTAGCACCAACTCACACTAAATCCTAGACTTATGCTAGTTTTGTTGAATAAAATAAGCAAACAATGTTATGAAATATGACAACAAGATGCTGCGGTGCCAGAAACTTGTATTATTGTCAGCTAAGTGAACGAGTCGTTCATAACGGAGATTCATTCACAAACGAATCGCTCCCTCCGTCAGAATGAGAAGTGAAAGCAGGAGAGGGGGTGTGTTTCAGGACACGGATTAGATCAAATTAAACAGGGAAGGAGGATAATGCATTTCCATGCACACAAACACTCACTCTTTGTCAGGAATGCCCGTGCGGTCACATCCATCAATGTAGAAAAGTGATGTAAAATTATAATATTTCGTAATTTAAAAAAATATTTGCATACTGACCACTGGGGAAAACTCCCGATCATAGATATATGTGTATATGTGTATTTCTCTGGCTTTGGATGGCCACAGTCCTCCGCTTCACCTTGGTCCCGCATTCATTTCAAACGACCGATACCCTGTACCAAGATGGCGGCTCTATTGACGCATTCCTTCCAATACACAACAATAGGCCAGGCGACATCTAGTGTATATATCTATGGTACAATAAGGAAGTTCAGGAAAAACAAAAAAAACAGCGAAGAAACTCGACACAAAGAAACATACTGTAAACACCTACTGCCAGCTAGCGTTTCGGAAGTGTATTGCAGAGAAACAGAAACAGCGCGCAGAAGTATAAATGCACGGCTACGCGCGAGGCTTGCGCCGTGGGTTACGGCGATCACTTGACACAGAAGTATAAACCAGGCTTTAGAGCTGTGTTACACACTACATGGAAGGTCATTCTCAAAACCCATAACAGGGGCTCTTTAAAGATAGTTATGATTAGTTGTTGCGTGCTTTTTTTCCTGCAAACCCTTGCACTATAAAATCGGTCTGGAATTTCATTCTGTGTGGTCTTAAAATATCTTAAATGTAACTCTTAGAAACCTGCACATACCCTGTGTAGAAAGCCTGTTTCTGTGATTAACAGACACGACGCGGCCGAAGCGCGAGTACGAGATGGACGGACGCGATTATCACTTTGTGTCGTCGCGAGAGCAGATGGAGAAGGACATTCAGAGCCATCGCTTCATCGAGGCCGGACAGTACAACAGTCACCTGTACGGCACCAGCGTCCAGAGCGTCAGACAGGTGGCAGAACAGGTGAGAGAGGGATGAAGGGATAAATGGAGGGATGAGGAGCTGGAGGAAGAGAAACGAATGATGATTTCTTTGTGTGTGTGTGTTTCTCTGTGTGTTTGTGTGCCTGTGTATATGTGTGTGCACGTTTGCTTTCGTGCATTTGTCTTTGTGTGTATGCGTGCATGTGTCCCTGCATATGTGTGTGCGCGCATTTAATTTTGTGCATTTGTCTTTGTGTGTGTCCATCTGTGTGCATGTTGGTTGTGTTTGTGTGTATTTGTTTTTTGCATGTCTTTGTGTTTAATTGTGTGTGTATGTGTGTACCTTTTTTGTGCATTTGTGTGTCTGTGTGCGTTTGTGTGCATATGTTTCTGCGTGTGTGTTTACATTTGTTTGTACGTGTGTGTTTCTCTGTGTGCCTGTGTATATGTGTGTGGACGTTTGCTTTCGTGCATTTGTCTTTGTGTGTATGCGTGCATGTGTCCCTGCATATGTGTGTGTGCGCGCATTTAATTTTGTGCATTTGTCTTTGTTTGTGTGTGTCCATCTGTGTGCATGTTTGTTGTGTTTGTGTGTATTTGTTTTTTGCATGTCTTTGTGTTTACTTGTGTGTGTATGTGTGTACCTTTTTTGTGCATTTGTGTGTCTGTGTGCGTTTGTGTGCATATGTTTCTGCGTGTGTGTTTACATTTGTTTGTACGTCTGTGTCTGTGTTTTTGTGTGTGTGTGTGATTGTGGGTATGTCTGTCTGTGTGTCTGTACATGCATGTGCACGTATATGTATCTATGCATGCATGCATGTGTGTGGGTGTTTTTGTGCATGCATGGGTTTGTGTGTGTGTGTTCATTGTTTTTGTGTTTGCAATCATGTGTGTGCGTGTGTGTGTGTGTGTGTTTTCAGCAAGGAAAGCACTGTATCCTGGATGTTTCAGCGAATGCAGTGCGGAGGCTACAGGCCGCTCAGCTTTATCCCATCGCCATCTTTATACGACCCTCATCACTGCAGAACGTACTGTGAGTGAGACACCAGAGACCGCTTTTACCTCTTGTAAATGTATTTAATTCCTCTTAACGGCTAGATCTTCAGGCACGCTCACTACGTTTGTGTCGTCGATCTGTAAACCTGTATGTGCATTAAGTGAAGTTTATTTCTACTCTAATTTCGAGAGGAGCACGCGCTTATGATTGATAGCAGCTGGTTCTCATTAGCTAACGCAGGATTCACCAATCAGACGATTCCTAAATCACTATAAATAACCAGAGTATCTTACCTTAGCCATCTTCGTCTTGAAGAATCCCCCCTTCCACCCCTACTCCTCCCATTTTCTTGTCAGGGCAACACGGAGGCCTAATGGTTAGCATCATTGCCTCACAGCAAGAACGTCACTGGCTCAGATCTTACCTGGCCAAGTCGGCATTTCTGTGTGGAGTTTGCATGTTCTCCCCGTGTTTGCGTGGGTTTTCCCCGGGCTCTCCCGTTTCCTCCCACAGACCAAAAACATGTATCATAAGTAAATTGATAAAACTGAATTGACATCATAGACAAGTGTTGAATCCAGTATTCACACTCCATAGCGATTCATAAACCATTATCAAGCATGGGGAGTTTTCGAGACCTACCTGAACTCAGACTCCCCTCTCACCCTGCAATGGTGGGGGGAGCCCCAGGCTGGAGGATCTCACGAGCTCAAGGCTCTCTCCCGGTGTCATGATCCCGCTGTCATGACCGGTAAACATGCACTATCACTTATGGACTACAAATCCACTTCGCTCACACACACACACACGTTCCTCATCTCGACTGATTGCACACACACCACCGGAGGATTGTCAAAGTGTAACCAGGGATGTGACAGGTTTATTAGCAAGGTCAGGTAAGCAGTGGTCAAAACAGGAACAAACAGATGTATATGGGCAATCCAGAGTCGTAGTCGTTAAAGCTGGCAAATGGTCACAAGGCAGGCAGCAATACAGGATTAAACAGACAGACGAGGCAAAGATCAAAACCAGGCAAAACAAGACAAAGCACGTTGTAATGTCACTTAAAGTAAACAAGACTCGGCAACTGGGGTGAGTGTATGTGGTGTTTAAATAGAGTGTGTAATCAGTCTTTGTGTCTTCATAGATCGCTGGTAAACATGCACTATCACTTATGGACTACAAATCCGCCATCTAATGGACTACATCTCCATACATGCACTCCGCTCACACACACGTTACTCATCTCGACTGATTGCACACACACCACCGGAGGATTGTCAAAGACTGATTACACACTCTATTTAAACACCACATACACTCACCCCAGTTGCAGAGTCTTGTTTCCTGTAAGTGACATTACAACGCGTTTTCCTTTGTCTTGCTTTGCCTGGTTTTGATCTTTGCCTCGTCTGTCTGTTTAATCCTGTATTGCTGCCTGCCTTGTGACCATCTGCCTGCTATAACGACTACGACTCTGGATTGCCCATATACATCTGTTTGTTCCTGTTTTGACCACTGCTTACCTGACCTTGCTAATAAACCTCCATGTGGATCCGCACCTTTGTTCTCAGTATCACATCCCTGGTTACACCCAGGACAGCATGCCAAACACGCTTTATAATCAATCATCAACAAGAGCGAACTCTTGAAATCATCCTTGGAGGTTCTGTTTTGAAGTTGGACGGCAATACCTAGATCTACCAAGTTCAAGTTTAAGATCAATTTATTTATATAGCACGTTTCCAACTGCCACATGGCTGCACATAGTGCTTCACAGAGAAGAGATAAAAATAAGCAAACGGTATGGGCATAAAAACAGTAACTGTGCGTTCACACCGAAAGCAGCGAGAGCGTCAAAGGTCGCTCTGGCCGCCCTGGCAACAACGCTGTCTGCCTTTAGCTCCGGCGAGAGCGTCAAAATTCGCTACACATTGATCTCGTATTTAAAGGAGCCGTTGCAGCATATCATATCAGTTACATTCTCGCATAAAACATGCTTTCTAGCGTGAAGGTATTGCACACTTATTATCAAATTCACTTAACTACTAATTCACTACTGTTTTGTATGGCCGCATGAAATTCCCGCTTTTTTTTAAGAAAAAAAAAATATATATAACATTAATGCACATTAGTAACTTGCCAGTAACTTTTTTAATGTAAGTTCCTGTAAGGAAAACATTGCAAATAATTGGAAATCCAGCGACCGCAATAATTAAACCCTTGGGAACAACTGTGGTCGGAACCAAAGTTCACAGTGACTGTGTTCTCTGACTCCTCTCAAGCGGTGGACTTCTACATTGTGATTGGTTGCCGCCGAACCGCGTCATAGCTCATTACCATAAAGTTGACTTGATTTCAACTCTCCTCGATGCTCACACCGGCGAAGACGCGCCGCGCTGCTCCTCGCCGCTTATCGCCACCGGCTCCCATTGAAAATGAATGACTTCCGGCTACTTTGACGCTCTCGCCGCTTTCGGTGTGAACGTACAGTAACAGCAATAAGCACATAATAGGAGAGAGCATATATCTACACGCATATATATCTCCATATATATATATATACACATACATACAAACATATACACATACACCCATACATACATACACATGAACATACATACATGCATACATATACATACACATCCACACATATACATACATGCATGCATATCTACCACACTCACTCAGTCTTACATAATGCATCTTTAAGTACAGCTGAAGTCAGAATTATTCGCCCTCCTGTATATTTTTCCCCAATTTCTGTTTAACGGAGAGCAGATTACTTCAACACATTTCTAATCATAATAGTTTTAATAACTCATCTCTAATAACTGATTTATTTTCTCTTTGTCATGATGACAGCACATAATATTAGACTAGATATTCTTCAAGACACTAGTATTCAGCTTAAAGTGACATTTAAAGGCTTAACTAGGTTAATTATGATAAAGTTAGGGTAATTAGGCAAGTCATTGTATAACAGTGGTTTGTTCTGGAGACAATCCAAAACTAATATTGCTTAAGGAGGCTAATAATGTTGACATTGGTTTAAAACAATTAAGCCGAAATAAAACAATTAAGACTTTCTCCAGAAGAAAAAATATTAGAGGAAATACTGTGAAAAATTCCTGAATCTGTTCAACATCATTTGGGAAATATCTGAAGAAGAAAAATTCACAGGAGGGCGAATAATTCTGACTTCAACTGTACATTAAACTCAGATTAATGTGGACGAGATGTACATTATCATCCTTCATGTGTGTTTGTGTGTGCTCTGCTAACCATCATCTGTGTGTTTTCAGAAACATTAGCAAGCGTCTGACGGAGGAACAGGCCAGAAGAGCTTTAGACAGAGCCGTCAAACTGGAGCAGGACTTCATCGAGTGTTTCTCAGGTGAATCCATATGATAATGAGCTCTCATCTCATTGGCTGATCTCAACTAAACCTTTAATATAAAGCACACACAAGCAGCATTCATTCATTTTTCTTCAGCTTAGTCCCTTTGTTTATCAGGGGTCGCCACAGCGGAATGAATCGCCAACTCTTCCAGCATATGTTTTTATGCAGCGGATGCCCTTCCAGCCGCAACCCAGTACTGGGAAACACCCATACACACTCATTCACACACACTCATACACTACAGACAATTTAGTTCATCAGTTCCCCTATAGCGCATGTGTTTGGACTGTGGGGGAGCACCCGGAGGAAACCCACACCAACACGGGGAGAACATGCAAACATGTGTGTTACTGTATTAACTAATCTCGTATTATTGTATGTTCGACAGCGATCGTGGAGGGCGAGAGCTTCGAGGAGATCTACCATCATGTGAAGTCCGTGATTGAGGAACAGTCCGGACCGTATATCTGGATCCCAGCGCGAGAGAGACTGTAAACACACACACACACACACACACACACACGCTCGAGGACTTCCATCAGGTGTGTGTGTGTGACGGTCAGTTCACAGTGTGTGTGCAGATTCACACCATCAGCTCATGACATGTAAATATTCATCTGATAATATTTCAGCCGCGTCGGTTCCTTTCTACAGGAGGGCGGCGGGGCTGCTTACCTCATCGCAACAGTTCATCACCGAAACAGTGAGAGAGGGAAAAGTGTGTGTGTATGTGTGTATGAACTAGCCTTAATGTGTGTGTGTATGCGTGCGTGCGTGTGTGCGTGTGTGTGTGTAATGGTTTTGGTGGTTTATAAGGAAAGAAATGTGTATAATGACACGGGTATGACCTAGGTATTACAACATTGAGCTGGTTTATGAGGACATGTCCTTGTAATTCAGAATTAAGATCATAATCAATGGGGTCTTCTGACATTCATATTTGTCACAGTAAAATACGCTACGTCTATGGAGAGTCCTCATAAACCACAAAACCAACCTGTGTGTGTGTGATGCTGCGTTCACACCAGACGCGGAACGCGCGGCAAAATCGCGCTATTCGCGAGTAAATAGACACGTGAACATTTGAGTTTACTCGCTTCATTCGCGCGTCAGACTCCGCTTCATTCGCGCGTCAAATTCACTTCAGAACAGACGCGGATTTGCGTCATGGGCAGGGCTTCTGTCTGCCCGGTGAATGTAGCTTCGTTGCTAAATGGCTAACATGGATTTTATTGATAAAATACCTGTGTTTATGTGCTTTATGAAGGCTGTAAAACAGCGTCGATACGTTTGGAGCAGTGTCTGAGTCCACTAGATACTTTCAGAGGTGCACCCAGCGCTGTGAGCTCATAAACTCCTCCAGAAACTTAACCTGGATGACTGGGGCTTCCAGCGGTGCTTCTGACTGAGCCAAGCCCAGTTTGATGAACTGTTGTCGGTCTCGGCTGGAGGATTTCCCCCGGACACCAACAACAGGGGCTACGTTACAATCATGCTCCCACAAGAGCAAGCTCCTGATTGGTTAACGCGGCGCGAATGTCCGCAGAAGTTCAGATATTTGAACTCGAGCGATTTGCGCGTTAAGAGCGTCAAACGCTCAATTTGCGCGTATCGCGCCACATTCGCGCCGCGCCATTCGCGCGTATCGCACCATTCGCGCAATTCGCGTCATTCGCGCCGCGCCATTCGCACGTATCGCGCCGCAGGATGCCTATTCGCGCGTTTGCATTGACTTAACATGTAAATCACTCGCGCTTGACGCTTCTTCCGCGTCTGGTGTGAACGCAGCATGATGGTTTTCGTGGTTTGTGAGGACAGTAATGTGTATTATGGCACGGGTATGACCTAGGTATTACAACATTGAGCTGGTTTATGAGGACATGTCCTTGTAATTCAGAATTGTTTAAGATCATAATCAATGGGGTCTTCTGACATTCATATTTGTCACAGTAAAATACGCTACATCTATGGAGAGTCCTCATAAACCACAAAACCAACCTGTGTGTATGTGTGTGTAAGCCGCTGCTACCGATAATGAAGTTGTTTATGTGGGTGGTTTCCATAGCGATTATGAGCTCAGTGAGTGTAACACAATGTCTGAGGCAATATAGACATGAGCACTGAGCACTTTACTAACACACACACACACACACACACACACACACACACTTGAAGACTGATATATGTGTGTGTGTCTCATCGCCAGGATTTGTCTCTATAGGGCTACTGTTTACATGTAATACACACTTTTAATCTGCACAGGGAGAGAAGCATGTGTGTGTGTGTGTGTAGATTAGATTCATTCAGTCAAAGAGGCTGCAGTGATTTGTAAATCATTTAATGATTAGTGTGTGTGTGTGCGTGTGTGCGCGTGTGTGTGTGTGTGAGTAATATTATTAATAATATTATGAATATTCTACCGCTGTACATACAGATTCAGATTATCTGAACCAATGGGGCTTTAAACACATGGACAATGCACTTCTCTGAGCCAAAACTACCCACAATGCACCTCTCTGCCCATACCAACACACTGGCGCTCTGCTCTCCAGTGCTCATGGCCACACCCACGCCACCCACAACGCACTGCGCTCAGTCCACGACATTCAACCAAAGTGTTTCTCTGCTTTAGTTGGTGTGATTCTGAGTTTGGTTTCTCATTTCACGTTCACACACACACACACACACACACACTCATGTACACTGGCGAAGCGACGGCCGCTCTCTGTATAATGTGAAATAAATGGATTATTAAATATATTTCCTGTTGTAAACTATAGCTCAAATACTGAGATGATGATTCATTAAACTCTTTTAATAATTACTCAGACTCTGCTGTGTTTCTGTTGACGGGTCAATATCAATACCGCGGTAAAGAGAGTTCGCTTGCGGACAGCACGGTGGCTCAGTGGATAGCACTGTGGCCTCACAGCAAGAAGGTCGCTGGTTTGAGTCTCGGCTGTGTCAGTTGTCATTTTTGTGTGTTTGCATGTTCTCCCCGTGTTGGTGTTGGTTTCTTCCGGGTGCTCCGGTTTCCCCCACAGTCCAAACACATGCGCTATAGGGGAACTGATGAACTAAATTGGCCGTAGTGTATGAGTGTGTGTGTGTGTGTGTGTGTGTGTGAATGAGTGTGTATGGGTGTTTCACAGTACTGGGTTGCAGCTGGAAAGGCATCCGCTGCGTAAAACATATGCTGGAATAGTTGGTGGTTCATTCCACTGTGGCGACCGCTAATAAATAAATGACTAAGCTGAAGGAAAATGAATGAGTGAGAGTTTGTTTGCTTAAATGCACAGTGCACTTTGGTGCGAAGGGATGCAGACAAGTGTAGTTCCAGATGCAGGTTTTTTATGAGTGGTCAGACAGGCAGGTGTCGAAAACCAGCGACGAGATGATCCCAAGGTTTTCTGGACCAGGCCGTATCCTGAGCAGCTGCTGTGGTGGTCTTCATGGAGTGAGAGCATGACTGACTCCTGTGATGCTCCAAGGACAGACGAGTCTTCGCTGAGGTCAAGCTTCCAGCACCTAGACTGCAGCTCTGCACAAGACATTTGGCCATAGGAGAAATGGTCGTGCCCAACTGAGCCTGGTTTCTCTCGAGGTTTTTAAAATCTTCGCTTTCGCCAATTGGTGAAGTTTTTTCCTCGCCGCTGTCGCCACTGGCTTGCATGGTTCGGGATCTGTAGAGCTGCGCATGGATGGATTTGCTCTTCAGTGTTTGGACTCTCAGTAGTGATTATTAACCCACACTGAACTGAGCTAAACTGAACTGAACTTAAACACTGAATACTGAACTGACACTGTTTTCAATTCACTATAATCTTCCATGTGAAGCTGCTTTGACACAATCTACATTGTATAAGCGCTATACAAATAAAGATGAATTGAATTGAATTGAATTGAAAGTTTACATGTTCTCCCCGTGCTCACGTGGGTTTCCCCCGGGTCCCCCGGTTTCCTCCCACTGTTCAAAAACATGCAACTTAAGTTAACTGACTAATCCAAATCTGCACCATAGACATGCTCCTAGTAAGTAGTTATCTCTTAAGAGCAATCACTATCTGTTCATTAGCTACTACAGCAGGGGAGTTCTCCAGATCTACCTGAGCTCAAACTCCCCTCTCGGGAGGGAGCCCCGGGCTCGAGGATCTTATGAGTTCAGGGCTTCCTCTCAGGACAGCATGCCAAACAAGCTTTATAATCAATCATCAGCTAAGTGTGAACTCTTGAAATATTATTATTAAAGTAGGATTTTCTTCATTTCCTAATAAATAATAAATATTAAATGTCATTTCTTAATAAATGGCCTCATTATTTATTTATTTATATATGAGATTAGAATAGGTGTTCGCTTCTGTAAGTGATTTTATGTTTTAGAATAGGATATGTGATGTTCTCAATAATATCTGTAAAGGAAACACAGGCCCTATATGTGCCATTTACATATATTTCAATTAATTTGGAAAGCGAGTGCATGTTTTTACCAAAACTAATATTGGATTTTATTTTTAATGGGTGAACAATATCATCTGCACAAAACAATTATGAGGTTCTTCTCTAAAGAAGTAGTTACTCCACCCTGTTTAGAGCATCATTATGGGCGTTTCACATTATAACTAGGCCCACACGGAATCTGCGCGCGCAGAATTCCTCAGATTTTCTGCAGATTTTTAGCCCATCATTAATTCTGTTTATTTACTTAAAGTTAACTATTTACAGTTAATCTAATTGGATTTGCATTTTAAACATTAAATAAAAGTTAAAAAGATATTATTTTTTATTTCACATTTTAAGGTTTTAGTTATGATACTCCCAAAATAATTCCGCAGAAATCCACAGATTTTTACCAAAATTCTCCGCAGAAATAGCAAAAAACGTCCGCAGATTCCGTCTGGCCCTGATTATAACTAACGTGATTCAAGCGATGGATCTGCGACAGAGAAACTACGGGTTTTGGGAAACACTCGTCACTACATCGTTCTTTTCCCAAACGATGCATCGTAGTGGGGCGCCTGCAGGAATTTACTCCAAGGTACGCACAAATCCAGCACCGCCCGCCTCCTTCCCCCAGTCATGTCAAGAAACACTGATGCTTACTGTCAAAGGCTACATTATTTAAGGGCATTCCTTACGACATCCTTTTTAATTTTAATATTTCGTTGAAATCTAAATGTAATAAAAGCACATCAGCACCAAGGAAAAATCAGACGCAAGACGTCATCTTTAAAATTATGACATATTAAAAAATTTGCAAATATATGACAGAAGATTGTGATACAATAGTGAAGCATTAATTAAATCCTTTCCACTGACCGAAAATCATCCACAGTCAGGCTCAAACTAAAATATAATTCGTATATTTTTCTTGGACAAAATATCTTTTTAAAACAAATTTCGTATATAGTTTGTCTCTTTAAAGTAGTTTATACTGTTTAATAATCATTTTAAATTGTCATAGGGCGATGCAGTGGCGCAGTAGGTAGTGCTGTCGCCTCACAGCAAGAAGGTCGCTGGTTCGAGCCTTGGGTCAGTTGGCTTTTCTGTGTGGAGTTTGCATGTTCTCCCTGTGTTCCCGTGGGTTTCCTCCGGGTGCTCCGGTTTCCCCCACAGTCCAAACACATGTAGTACAGGTGAATTGGGTAGACTAAATTGTCCGTAGTGTATGAGTGTGAACGAGAGTGTGTGGATGTTTCCCAGTGATGGGTTGCGGCTGGAAGGGCATCCGCTGCGTGAAATCGTGCTGGATAAGTTGGTGGTTCATTCCGCTGTGGCGACCCCGGATTAATAAAGGGACTAAGCCGAAAAGAAAATGAATGAGTGAATGATGTCATAAATAAATAAAGGAAAATTGGCATTAATTCCAGCCCTCGCATGGTAGATACGCAGGCGCCACTGCATCGTACTATGATAGTTCAGCTGAGAGTTACGTCGTTGTTTGGGAAACGCACCTCAGATTAGCATTACTATTGTATCTGTATCAGTGGATGGTGTGGATACAAATTCTTGTATTTTGGAATTACTCAGTGCAACAAAATACGAACAAGTAAAGGACATCAAATATTGAGGAATTCTGCATCATGTCTGATTCACTCCAGTAACATATACTGCAGTTATAAACAGAGATGTGTGCTTGTTTTACACAAGAAAACACAGTGTAATCCTACATGTTGTTGGTGTTTTTAGCTCATTGTTTTGTGGGTGACAAAGTGTGTTTGTCGGCTGTCAACCTTTGCTAGTGTTCTGGAAGAATGAGTTTATTTTGAGACCTGAATAAAGTGTTTTGGTAGTTGAAGTATTGAGAAATGTGTCCTAGCGTCTGTAAAAACTGTAATTACAAACTTTTCAGCCACTAGAGGGCGCAGTAACACAGAGATCTCAGCACTGTATGGAGTGTGCTGAGAGTGAGTGTGTGTGAGAGAGAGAGCGAGAGAAAGATCTCAGCTCAGCTTTGTATTGTAGGTGTGTGTGTGTGAGAGAGAGAGATCTCCACTCTCTGTATGGAGTGTGTTTTGAGTGAATGAGTGAGTGTGTGAGAGAGTGAGATCTGCACTCTGTATGGAGTGTGTTGAGGGTGGGTGCGATCTCCACTCTATAAAGTGTGTGTTGAGTGAGTGTGAATGTCTGCAGGACAGACAGAGAGAGAGAGAGACAGAGGTCAGAAGATGAGCGAGATCATCACACACACACTTAGAGACAATGAGCACATTGAGAGTGTGTGTGTGGGTCATTTGTCAGTGCCATTGAGTGGGTGAGTGACACTAATGACCTGTGATGAGCACAGCACATCTCACACACACACACACATATATATACACACATGCACATGGACATACACAGTCACACATAGACACACACACTGGGACACTTACACAGACATATACGCACATGGACATTCTCACACACACACTTGCACAAACACACAGACACACACACAGAAACATAGATGTGCATATACACAGACAGACGGACGCACACACACATACATACACTCATCGGCCACTTTATTAGGTACACCTGTCCAACTGCTCATTAACACAAATTTCTAATCAGTCAGCCAATCACATGGCAGCAACTCAATGCATTTAGGCATGTAGACATGGTCAAGACGATGTGCTGCAGTTCAAAATGAACATCAGAATGGGGAAGAAAGGGGATTTAAGGGACTTTGAACATGGCATGGTTGTTGGTGCCAGACGGGCTGCTCTGAGTATTTCAGAAACTGCTGATCTACTGGGATTTTCATGCACAACCATCTGTAGGGTTTACAGAGAATGGTCCGACAAAGAGGAAATATCCAGTGAGCGGCAGTTCTGTGGACGCAAATGCCTTGTTGATGCCAGAGGTCAGAGGAGAATGGCCAGACTGGTTCCAGCTGATAAAAAGTCAACAGTAACTTAAATAAGCGCTCGTTACAACCGAGGTCTGCAGAAGAGCATCTCTGAACACACAACACATCCAACCTTGAGGCGGATGGGCTACAGCAGCAGAAGACCACACCGTGTGCCACCAAAACTGGACAATAGAAGATTGGAGAAACGTTGCCTGGTCTGATGAGTCTCCATTTCTGCTGCCACATTCGGATGGTCGGGTCAGAATTTGGCCTCAACAACATGAAAGCATGGATCATCCTGCCTTGTATCAATGGTTCAGGCTGGTGGTGGTGGTGGTTTAATAGTGTGGGGGAGATTTTCTTGGCACACTTTGGGTTCATTAGTACCAATTGAGCATCGTGTCAACGCCACAGCCTACCTGAGTATTGTTGATGACCATGTCCATCCCTTTATGACCACAGTGTCTCCATCTTCTGATGGCTACTTCCAGCAGGATAACTCACCATGTCATAAAGCGCCAATCATCTCAGACTGGTTTCTTGAACATGACAATGAGTTCACTGTACTCAAATGGCCTCCACAATCACCAGTTCTCAATCCAATAGAGCACCTTTGGGATGTGGTGGAATGGGAGATTGGCATGGATGTGCAGCCGACAAATCTGCAGCAACTGTGTGATGCTATCATGTCAATCTGGAGCAAAATCTCTGAGGAATATTTCCAGTAGCTTGTTGAATCTACGCCACGAAAGATTAAAGCAGTTCTGAAGGTAAAAGGGGTCCAACCCGGTACTAGTAAGGTGTACCTAATAAAATGGCCGGTGAGTGTACATACAGACAGACGCACACATACACATGGACATTTACACATACATTACGTTTATATTTTTATAAATAGTTTATCTCCGCTAGTTTCCAGAAAACATTTCTTATTTCATTTAGTTTGATAAAAAACTAAAATAAGTAAATAATTATGAAACAAAAGGACTAAAACTGTATTTAACATTGAAAGATGAAAATATAAAAACAAAACTGCTCAGTATATTACAAAGATTAATGCAAAAGATGTTTTCATTCATTCATTCATTCATTTTCTTTTCAGCTTAGTCCCTTTATTAATCTGGGGTCCCACAGCAGAATGAACCGCCAACTTATCCAGCATATGTTTTACGCAGTGGATGCCATCCCAGCTGCAACCCATCACTGGAAAACACCCATACACTCTCATTCACAAACATGCACTACGGCCAATTTAGTTCATCAATTCCTCTATAGCGCATGTGTTTGGACTGTGGGGGTAACCGGAGCATCCAAACCCACCGCAACATGGGGAGAACATGCAAACTCCACACAGAAACGCCAACTGACCCAGCCGAGGCTCGAACTAGCGATCTTCTTGCTGTTAGGAGAACGTGCTACCCACTGCGCTACCGTGCCGCCCACAGGAAACATCACTTGGTAAATATTCATTCATTCATTCATTTTCTTTTCGGCTTAGTCCCTTTATTAATCTGGGGTCGCCACAGCGGAATGACCCGCCAACTTATCCAGCATATGTTTTACGCAGCGGATGCCATCCCAGCTGCAACCCATCACTGGAAAACACCCATACACTCTCATTCACAAACATGCACTACGGCCAATTTAGTTCCTCAATTCCTCTATAGCGCATGTGTTTGGACTGTGGGGGTAACCGGAGCATCCAAACCCACCGCAACACGGGGAGAACATGCAAACTCCACACAGAAACGCCAACTGACCCAGCCGAGGCTCAAACTAGCGATCTTCTTGCTGTGAGGAGAACGTGCTACCCACTGCGCCACCGTGCAGCCCACACGAAACATCACTTGGTAAATATTCATTCATTCATTTTCTTTTCGCCTTAGTATCTTCATTAATCTGGGGTCGCCACAGTGGAATGAACCGCCAACTTATCCAGCACATGTTTTACGCAGCGGATACCCTTCCAGCCGCAACCCATCTCTGGGAAACCTTGGTAAATATATGAAAAATATTTAATTTAGTCTTCATCTGTGTCTGCCATCAGTGCTCATTTGAATGTGTTTTGAATGATGAATTCTGGGATATTCCCCTCAGATCTGATTATCATCATCTAACAGGATCATCATCTTCTCTCAAAGTTATGAACTTATGCAAAAAAAAGGGTCAACACATTTCCAACTCCACCACATTTTAGGAACTCCCTCAAAAACGTATTTATCTCTAAATATAAAGGTTATCTTTTCCATTTGTAAACATTTCTTTCAGCCAATATATATTTGGTGTGCATACAATTTAAAGCGCACCTATCATGCAAAATGCACTGTTATAAGGGGTTTAAACCCAGTAGTGTGTCAGCAGTGTGTGAATATCTCCAGCCTCTAATGGTAAACATGAATTAATTCTATTGTTTATAATCAGACTTGATATAAACAGTCTGCAGAAACACTCTGATTGACATTCTCCCTTTGTACGTGTCATCAGAGGGGGAAAGCCCCGCCCACTAGTGCCCATCTCTCCCTCATTAGCATAGGAGGTTAGTCTTGCTTTTGAATCTGCCACTATGCTGACACACAGGCATTTATAGCTCCGCCCTCTTCTGAAAACAGCACGATCTCATTTGCATTTAAAGCGACAGTCACCAAAACACCACAATTAGGATCAAAGCCTAAAAGGGGTCAGCTTCACAGAGCTAGAGAACATTATCTGTGTGCTATTGAGCTGAAACTTCACACACACATCTTGTAGAATCAGGCATAACAGCTCCCCTTTAAATAAATGATACGTTAATCTATTCATTTATATTAATAAGCATTTAGAAAGTGCATGTTTTGAGAGAGCTGACGCTGGTTAATGAGTGACGGTTGTGCCGCGGTGTCACATGACCCGTGATGTCATCAGACAGGCATTCAGGGTCGGCCGCATCTTCTCTGGAGCCAGACGGGAAGTGGCGAGAGAGAGACGCGGCTCCTGCTTCCTGTGCAGTGATGTCATGGGGGCCACTGGAGCGGGTGTGGCCCTCGCAGGCATCTCTGTGTGTGTGTGTGTGTGTGTGTGTGTCAGCAGATGTGAAATGGTAAACAAAAAAAACAAACTATTCTGAAGAAGCTACTTTTCATTTATCATTCATTCATTTTCCTTCAGCTTAGTCATTTATTTATCAGGGGTCGCCACAGCAGAATGAACCACCAACTATTCCAGCATATGTTTTACACAGCGGATGCTCTTTCAGCTGCAACCCAGTACTGGGAAAAACCCATACACACTCATTCTCACCACACACACACACACACACACACACCCACACACACACACACACACACACACCACCACACACACTCATACACTACGGCCAATTTAGTTCATCAATTCTCCTATAGCGCATGTGTTTGGACTGTGGGGGAAACCGGAGCACCCGGAGGAAAAGTCATGGAAAGTCATGCTGCAGTGGAAACAGAATGAATATTGTGTCTGACTCCATCATGAGCTTGGAGGACTGCATCATACATCTCTGAATGACTCAAATCACTTATTAATAAAGTCATCTGGAATGGAGAAGAAAGCGTTCCTGCAGGACTCCCAGAGTTCATCAAGACTCTTTAGATTCATCTTCAACGCCTCCTCTTTCATCTTACCCCAGACATGCTCAATAATGTTCATGTCTTGTGACTGGGCTGGCCAATCCTGGAGCACCTTGACCTTCTTTGCTTTCAGGAGCTTTGATATGGAGGCTGAAGTATGAGAAGAAGCGCTATCCTGCTGAAGAATTGTCCCTCTCCTGTGGTTTGTAATGTAATGGGCGGCACAAATGTCTTGATACCTCAGGCTGTTGATGTTGATCATCCACTCTGCAGATCTCTCACACGCCCCCATACTGAATGTAACCCAAACCATGACTTTTACTTCACCAAACTTGGCTCCATGTGGGTTCCAGTAGGTCTTCTGCAGTATTTGTGATGATTGGGATGCAGTTCAACAGATGATTCATGGGAAAAATCCACCTCCTGACACTTTTACAAATGATCAACTAGAAGTCGAGTTATTATCTGCTGCTCTTACAACTGGGATCCATGACAAGACTTTCGTCAGGTAGTGTAGAACTAAATTTTTCTTCTTATCTATTGACTATAAGTATTTAAGTTGTTTTATCACTGTAATTTTTTTATTGTGCAATTTGTGGAATTTTGCTTATATATTTTACTGAAATTGCTGTTGACTTATTACTGTGATTATATTATGTAAATTTAAGAAAAGTACATCATAAATATATATATATACATTTTCACACCTGTCAACAATTACTACGTTTACATGGACACCAATAATTCGATTTTAATGCGATTAAGACAATACTCTGATTAAAAGTCTACCATGTAAACAGCCATTTTTGATTAATTTAATCAGATTAAGGTCATAATCGAACTAAAGAAAAATCAAATTAAGACATGTGGAGCAGTGGTGTAGTCCTAAAAAAAAAAGGTGGTGTACTATTACACCCGACCCAAATTTTAAATAAAAGTAGGCAAAGAAACGACTAAAGTCAATGTTTCTTTGATTCATTAGCTATATATATATATATATATGTATATAAATATGTGTGTATATGTATGTGTGTGTATATATATATATATATATATATACATATTTATATATTTTTTTTCCTCAGTTACCTGTAACCACTAACCACTAAAAGGAAAAACAAACACTATGTCAATGTAAGTCAATGATTACAGGTTTCTTCAAAATATCTTCTTTTGTGTTTAACATCAGGAAAAAAAGACAAGTAAAGGTTGAGTGGATGATGACAATTTTCATTTTTTGCGTAAACTATCCATTTAAAAAGAAAACAATTCAAACAAATGTGTGCGTTTTAAAGGGAGATGCTAATAGTCTAATCCTATTTCAGGATTTATGTTTAGTTAATAGTGCTCTACCACCCCCCACCCCCCACCCAAAAAAAAAAAAAAACACACGGCTGATTGACACTTTTTGTACCTACCGAGTCAGTGCGGACCACAGACACCTGCATCGTGAAATGCGGAGGTTTTTTTACTTCCATTCAGCATGCGGTATGAACTTCCATTAAAACAACTCTTCCAGCAGTTCATAGTTGCATCCAATCTCTCGTTTGTCACGGTGGGCACGCATGAAATCTTGGTGAATGAAAGTGAAAGTGCCAAACTGCAGTTAAAGTCCACAAATTAAAAATGAAGCACCCTAAATTAAATTACATGAAACTCCGGAGGAAATGCGTATAGCGCGGTGACGCAATGATATTAATCGAATTATGTGCTATAACATGTAAAACGCGATCATGAAAGTAACACTCAAAAAGCAACTCGTGTAAACACCGTAGTCTTATTATTCTCTAGATTATTCATTCATTCATTTCCTTTTCGGCTTAATCCCTTTATTAATCTGGGGTCGCCACAGCGGAAGGAACCGCCAACTCATCCAGCATGTGTTTTACGCAGCGATGGCCTTCCAGCCGCAACCCATCACTGGGAAACATTCACACACACTCATTCACACTCATACACTACAGACAATTTAGCTTAACCAATTCACCTGTACCACATGTGTTTGGACTGTGGGGGAAACCGGAGCACCCGGAGGAAACCCACGCTAACGCAGGGAGAACATGCAAACTCCACACAGAAACGCTAACTGACCCTGCCGAGGCTCGAACCTGCGACCCAGTGACCTTCATGCCACACAGAAACGCTAACTGACCCAGCCGAGGCTCGAACCTGCGACCCAGCGACCTTCCTGCTGTAAGGCGACAGCACTACCCACTGCACCACTGCGCCACTGCGTCGCCTTCTCTTAATTAGATTAAAGCAAATAATTCGATTACTGATGTCCATGTAAACGTAGTCATTGAGATGTGAAAATAAGGGATATGCCCACCATAATTATGGGATTCCTCCGAGCCCCCCCCCCCCCCCCCCCCCCCCCCCCCACCCCCCTTAAAAATTAATTACTAAATATGTTGATTTGGAGCTGTTTCATTGTAAATAAACAGTTAAATGGTCAGTAATATGTTTTATTATTATTATTATTATTATTATTAAAGGAAAAAATAAATAGTATGCATTAGCAGCAAATACATTAGCAAACAGTTTAGCTTATTAAAATGAATAGCTATTATAATGCAATAAAATCAAGCTATCAAATCTCATTAGCCGTTTCTTCACTGTATAACTGACACATTCTGATTAAAGAGCAGCGAAGGAATCTCTTATTTATTTAGACTTTTTTTTTTCATTTGATTACATTAAATAACAGGTGTCACTTTAAAAATGCAACCATCTAACGTTATAATGAAAGCATCCGATTGCTTTCATAACTTTTTATGCTCATTTAGGACGAAATTAGTTGTGTTTGAAAAACCCCCACCAAGATCGACATCTTTAGATATTATTATTATTAATTATGTGTATGTGTCTGTTTAAACACGCAGCCAAACCCAGACTTTCACTCCGTTTCAAATTGCGTGTACAGAATATGTTTGGGAAACAGCGTCTATTTATCACTATGGAGCGCGTCAGCTGACAGTCACACACCGCTATATGACTGTTTTGAAGATTGCATATGAAGGGGAGACGGCACCTGTAATAAAAGGAAAGGGAATCCTGCCGTTTTTATATTTATTTAAAGTGTTTTCATGCCTAAACAAAGCAAAAGCACAGAACAGACTCACATTTAAGAGCAAGGGGCGGCCCCTGGTGGTTTGGCGGTATGGGTTGCCTATAGGGAGGCTCAGCTCTTTAATGTTTATATGCCACCCTTCAGAGAAAGACTGAAAATATGGGAGAATTATGGGAAAATACCTTTACAAGATTATACCGGGATAGAACTGTAAAATACGGGCGAATCCCGGGAAAAACGGGAGGGTTGACAGGAATGATCCAGAGGTCTCCATAATCCTGGACCAGGCCGTATCCTGAGCAGATGCTGTGGTGGTCATGGAGGAGCGGAGAGCATGAGACTGATTCCTGAAATGCTGATGTTAACAGATGTGTCTGTAATCTAGATTTAAAACTAAGTAAAGCGAGTGTTGTAAATGAAACATCGCATGTGATGATTAATAAGATGCGATAACTCTCAATCTGCTAATCTCTGACTGTGGATCAGCGTGTGAGTGTGTGTTTCAGCAGGTCTGCGCTGGGATGGACACACACACACTGATGTTTACAGTGTCCTTCACACCTCAGGTGAGTGTGTCCTCACTCACCTCATCACTGAAGATCACACTCACAGTATACAGCTACTGTATGCTGGAGGAGGACAACACACACACACACACACACACACACACACACACACACACCAAGTTTATTTCAGTAAACCAAAACTGATACTGAAACTATTGGTCTAGAAATATTTTCGTTGACTGAAATCAAATCATTGACGATAAATGAAGCAGGAAATCTGACGGAGATGAAATGATGATCAGCGATAATAAAAATTGTGTTCAGAATTAATAAACACTCATTCTGTGGTGTAAAATCTGACCTGTGGCTGTTTAGAGAAACACCAGTAATGCACTTTTGTGTGACTGTGTGTT
>LR812541.1:53516387-53583887 GCA_903798195.1 Danio kyathit
GTAATTGATCTGTTGTGGTGATTCTACAGTTACCATGGAAACACAACAACTATAGTAATTGATCTGTTGTGGTGATTCTATAGTTGCCATGGAAACACAGCAACTGGTAATATAAACAAAAGTAGTTTTACTGTAAATACTGTAGTTTTACATAACTGTAAGTTGTGTCATACTACAATACAGCTCAGTTTACTATAGTAAAAACTAAAGTATACTTGTATACTACAGTATTTAGTTGATCAGTTTCTATAATTAACACGACAGTATGCTGGAGCATTCATTAATAGGATTTTGCAAATGATATATACAGTATAATACATTTTATTATGGTATTTTGCACTATGAATTACTTATAAAAGAGTGTGTGTGTGTGTGTGAGAGAGAGAGAGAGAGAGAGAGAGAGAGGGGGGGGGTGGGGGGGGGGGGGGGGAGAGCAGGAGAAAGAGAAGGAAATGTACGTGTATGTGAGAGAGAGAGAGAGAGAGAGAGAGAGAGAGAGAGAGAGAGAAGAGAGAGTGAGTAGTGTTTCTGTCTGTGTCTGTGATGGTGAGTGTCAGAATGTGTGTGTGCGTGTGTGTGTGTGTGTGCGTGTGCGTGTGCGTGTGCGTGTTTCTCTCGTGTTGCCGTCATCTCCGGTTCTCTGTCTCTCATCTCTCCGTCGGGCGCGAGCTTTAATGGATCTTTAACGCGCGTGAACAAAAGCGCGCGGAACGTGTTAAAGTTCGCTGGAGCGCGTGAGGAGATTGACACCCCAATCCCAGCGTGAGAAACACGGCCATAAAGCGCATCAAAACACACCACAACACACTCCCTCTGGTCAAACACTGCAATCATCCTGCTTTACGACGGTTCATTCATGTCCAATCTCCATCATTAGGCCTGGGGTTTTTCACTATGAATTATGTAAGCTACTGAAACGTTTCAGCTAAATTTGGACTTAAAGGGATAGTTCACACAAAAGTGAAAATATTGTCATCGTTTAATCACTATTCACTTGTTTCAAATCTGTTTGATTTGTTTTGTTTTTCTGTTTAACACTAAAGAAGATATTTTGAAGAATGCTGAAAACCTGTAACCATTGACTTCCGTAGTGGTTGTTTTACCTACACTGTAAAACAATCTGTATTTAAAAAAACAAGTGTTTTCAGTTCATTTATGGATGTGAATTGCATTATAGGATGTTGATCTCGGCTCTGTCCATTTTTGTTATTGAAAGTTTAACTCTACAGTTTAACAAAGTGACTGTTATTGACATATTACAAATAATGTAATGTAGAAGAAAAAATATATGTGGAGAAATATGTCTGTAAAATAGCAGAAAGCGTATCACAAGGTTTCTGTAGTGTAATATACAACACCAACCCAGACAATATAGCACTGCAAACTATTACAAATGTCCAGAAAAGTCACCTTTTCCAACTTTTAAAGGTTAAAAGTTGTTGTGAAGAAAGATCAAGATCCCATAATGCAACTCAAAAGCAAAAATAAATGGGAAAAAATAAAAACATGAATCAGAAAATAATTTAGGGTTAATTTTACACAATGGAAATCAATGGTTACAGAATTTCAGCCTTTTTAAAAATATATTCTTTAGTTATCAAGAGAATAGAGGAACGTATATTGGTTTAAAACCACTTAAGGGTGAGTAAATAGGGAGTAAATTATCATGGGTGAAGAATCACTTTAGCCAGATTTATCAAAACACCACACGTTTGTCAGATTCAGAACAATTTATAGTTCACCCAAAACTGAAAATTCTGCCTTCATTATTTATTCACCCTTCACATGTTCAAACCCTATGGGAGTCCCTTTCTTCTGTCGCACACAAAAGGAGATGTTTAGAAAAATGCTGGTAGCTTCCCCCCATTGACTTCAGTAGTGTTTTGTCCTTACTGGAGTCAATATCAGCAACCAGCATTCTTCAAAATATCTCCTTTTGTGTTCAACAGAAGAAATAGGGGTGAATAAATAATGAGGTAAGTTTGAGTTCTGAAGGAACTATCCCTTTCATTTTAAATCATCGTTTAAATGTAATATTATTTTCGAGAACCCAAAGTGGTTCGTTTAGCCGATTACACAAATACTGGGATATTTTTGTGCATTGTGGGTGTTTTATTAGTAATATCTAGACCCACATGAAATCTACGTGCTCAGAAATCTGCATATTTCCACTGACTATAAATATAAATATATATTTGTATATTTATATTTATAAATATATAAAATATATAAAATTATATTTATAAATATATAAAAATTTATATATATATATTTATAAATTAATAAATATATATTTACACATAAGTATATAAATAAGTATATAAATAATATATAAATAGATTAAGTATATAAAGTATATAGTTAGATTAAGTATATGAATATACTTAAATATACTTAAGTATATAAATAGATTAAACAATAGGTTTAAAAACCTATTGTTTAATCTATTTATATACTTATGTGTAAATATATATTTATTTGTTTTTTATATTAATATCAGTAATTCTATTGAATAATTTGCAAACATTTAAATGGTCTATGCACAATGCAGTTTATAAAGTAATTTATTTTATTTTAGTTAACAGGGACTTTGTTGATTAATTGTAAAATACATCAATGTAAATGTACCAGAAACCGTAGTGCCTGGACTGAAAGTCACTCTAAAAATGTTCATTAAAACATACTAACAACTTTACAATTATAATATTGACAAATTGAATTGTAATAATGCTTCATATTTTAAATAAAATGTTTATGTTTTAGTAGATATATTATGACAGACTTACTTTGTTTACCAAAACAAGTGCTTCTGATTGGATTTGCTTTATAATTTAATAAATATTATAAATAATTCTCATTATAATGGCTGTTTTACGTTACTGTGAGGGTTAGGGTATGAGTAGATATTAATAAAATACAATTAATGGGTTATTTAATAAATAATATAAATAATTATAATTACTGTTTTTACATTATTGTGGGGATTAGGGTTGGGGTAGATGTACAATACGAATAATGGGTAATTTAATAATTAATATAAATAGTTATCATTATAATTACTGTTTTTTACATTACTGTGAGAGTTGGGGTAAGGGTAGATGTTAATAAAATACAATTTAATGGGCAATTTAATAAATAATATGAGTTGTTATCGTTATAATTACTTATGTTATTGTGATGGTTGAGTTTAGGGTTGGAGTAGGGGTAGGCGTTAATTAAATACAATTAATAGCTTATTTAATAAATAATATAAATAATTCTCATGACTGTTTTACGTTGCTGTGAGGGTTGGGGTATGGAGTAGACGTTAATAAAATACAATTAATGGGTTATTTAATTAATAATAAATAGATATACAGCTGTATCCCTTCTAGCACCCCCGTGTATCATCAGTGCTGTATTCCGTTATTTTAAAAACACTGAATGAACTCATCATCACATTTTTGCGTGTCCCTCTTCATAAGCGCGCTCATGTTTCAACCGTACAGACAGCCGAGTTGACCAATAGGCGTTGCTTATTCCCAATTGTGGGCGGGGCTTGCCGCAGTCCTCAGCCTCGCGATCATCCACCTCTGCATTCACTCCAGAGGGAAAGTTCGCGTCGACTGAAACTCTGTGCTAGAAGTTCCTCGAATGAATTTATCGGTGGTTTCAGGTGGATTTTACGGTGTTTCACCCAAGCGACGAGTGGATTATAAACAACTTTAAACGGACAAAAAACACACGGGATTAGAAAGTTTTTAATGGGAGTTTAGGGGGCGCGCGCGCGCTCACGCACATACGCGCTGGATTGTATTTCAGCCCTAAAATCGGATTTTATTCGCTTTTAACTTAGATTTAAACTGATGTCGTTTTATATGAACATGTTAGAAACCTGCCCTGCAGTCATTTAATTAAGTTTAGAGGCGAAAGTTTCCCATGAGCTGGTTCTCTGGAGATTTTACCGACAAAAGTTTTTTCATTTAACGTGAACGGTCAACGTTGAAGGTTTGTCGAAGCGGACTGATCATATCAGAGAGACTGAAGTGATCTAAATCTAATGAGCTGACAGCAGATTTCTTCAGGATTTGAGATGGATCGTGTTTGCTGGATTATGGCTCTTTTCTGGTTCTGGATGGTGTCGACTGGACTCGTCTCGGCTGAGGAAGGTAGGATGGGTATCGATTGTCTGTTTATGAAATGTGTATTGAGTTCTGCTCGTGTCAATGCAGATTCTGCCAGCTCTAAGATTTTATACATAATTTATACACTATGTTTTAGTATACTAAATCCATGTGGAAGTACAATCCATCATAATTATTGTGATTTCATTCAGTTTCAGACAAAGTGGTGAGTTTTCTTTTTGGGTCACACTTTACAATAAGGTTGCATTAGATAACGTTAACATAAGATGAACAATGCGTGTGTGTCTTTTATTAATCATAGCTTAACATTTAGTAATGCATTATTAAAATCCAAAGTTGTTGTTTTTAATATAAGTTAATGGACTGGGAGTTAACATGAACTAACAATGATTGACGTTTTTTAATTAACATGAACACAGATGAGAAAATACTGCAGTAAATGCATTATTTAGAGTTTATTCATGTTAGTGAACACATTAAACAGACAGTTCATACACAGTTACTCAATATTTACTTGGAATTTACTTGATCCAAACTTTTAGGAAGAAGACAAAAGAAGATATTTTGAAGAAAGCTGAAAACCTGTAACCATTGACTTCTATAGTAGGAAAAACAATGGAAGTCAATGGTTACAGATTTCTTCAAGATATCTTCATTTGTGTTCAACAAAAGAAAGAAACTCAAACAGGTTTGGAACAAGTAAAGGGTTAGTAAATAATAACAGAAATGCCAGTTTTTGGTAAACTATTCCTTTAATATTAACTAAAGAAACTTTATTGTAAAGTGTCACATCTTTCTTATTGTAATTCAGAGGTGATAAATCAATATCTATTAAAGTCAATAGTTTAATAAGTTAAATAAATATATAAAAGTTCTTAACCTAGTAAATTCATGGCTGTTCAAAGTTGTAAATTAAAAACAAAGGCTTTTAGAGAAGAATATTTCTCAAGAATATACTATTAAAGTCTTTTTGCCTATGTGTTTCTTGCTGTTTTTAGTCAGTCATTGTGTGTGTGTGTGTGTGTGTGGGACTGGGCTGTACAGCAGATTGTGTTGTGTGTGAAGCGCTGTGTGCATTCTTGATTTCATTAGAGGTTCCTCAAGTCAGTGTTTTGCTTTCTATGATCTTGTAAGTGCCAGAAAACACACGCAGGCTTCCAGACGCTTGTTTGTGGACCTCGTGAAGGTTCATCTCGTGATCATTAACCCACAGTCAATGTTTTCAGAGACTCGCTCTTTTATTGCTTTTGTATGTGTGTTTGTGTGTGTGTGTGTTTGTGTGTGCACGTATGAGTGTGTGAGTGAGTGTGTGAGAGAGAGGGTTTGTGTGTGTGTGTGTGTGTAAATATTTTGTGTTTGAGAGTGTTTGTATGTGAGTGTGTGTGTGTGTGTGTGTGTATAAATATGATGTGTGAGAGAGTGTGTATTTGAGTGTGTGTGTGTGTGTGTGTGTGTGTCTATGTGTGTACTGTGTATGTGAGTGTGTGTGAGAGTCTGTATAAATGTGTACAGTAAGTGTGTGTGTGCTTATGTGTTCACAAGTGTGTGCATGCGCGAGTGTGTGATAGTCTGTATATGTGTGTACTGTGTATATGAGTGTGCATGAGTGTTTGCGTGTGTTATGTCTTTGAGAGTGTATGTGTTTGAGAATGTGTGTGTGATTTGAGTGTGTAAGAGTTTGTATGCGAGTGTGTGTGCGTGACTGAGTGAGTGTGTCTGCGTGTTACAGAGTGTGCATGTGTGGGTGTGTGTGTTGGAGAGTATGTACATGTGTGTTTTTGTGTGTGTGAGAGAGTGTGTATGTTAGTTTGTGCAAGTGTGTGTGTGAGAGAGAGAGAACGTGTGTGTGTGTGTGTGTGTGTGTGTGTGTGTGTGTGTGTGAAAGTGTGTGAAATAGAGAGAGTGTGTCAGGGATTCGTTCCACGTTTCATGGCGCTCCAGGACACCTGGAGTCCCACAGAGCAAATCAGTTCCGGAATCATCCAATAACAGCAGAAATGCCATCAGTGTCCGATTCTATCACACACACACACTGACTGAGTGAATTATAATGACACCTAAAACACTGCATCGTCATCAAATGTCCCATGCTGAAAGTTTAATCAGAGCACAAACTAAAATATCAGGCCACACTTTAATTTAATGTACAATTCATGTTATTAACAAACCATTAATTAAGACTATTAGCTCACTAAATGACTAATTAGCTGCTTATTATAAATAGTAAGGCAGTAGGTGTGTTTTATTGGGCTGGATTAGTGATGTAGAATAAGATCAGGCTTTATAAGAGCTAATAAAGAGTTCATATCCTAATAAAAGTCAGGTAATAATAAGCCAGTAATTAATAGTGTGAATTGTTACTTAAACTAAAGAGTTAACAAATGTTATGTTTAGGCATGGGCCGCTATAAGTATCTGACGGTATGATAACCTTGGATAAAGATAGTACAGTATCACAGTATTGTCATTACTCTAAAATAAGTTATTTTTAAAGGTCTGAGTAAATAAATAAAAAATAAATAAATTCCCATTGAACACAATCTCTTTTATTTTAGGAAACATTTCTAATATTTTGGCACAGTAAACATGTCAGGCTGAATAGTTCAAATAAAATAATCGTCTTCTGCTGTCTTCATTAGTTTCATAAACACAGATTTCTGTACAACACATAAAATACATTAAAAAACCTTACATATAGAGTTGAAGTCAGAATTATTCACCCCCCTTTAAATTTTCTTTTTTAAATATTTCCCAAATGATGTTTAACAGAGCAAGGAAATTTTCACAGTATGTTTGATAATATTTTTTCTTCTGGAGAAAGTCTTATTTGTTTTATTTTGGCTAGAATAAAAGCAGTTTTTAATTTTTTAAACACCATTTTAAGGACAAAATTATTAAGCTAAATTTTTTTTCGATAGTCTACAGAACAAACCATCATTATACAATAACTTGCCTAATTACCCTAACCTGCCTAGTTAACCTAATTAACCTAGTTAAGCCTTTAAATGTCACTTTAAGCTGTATAGAAGTGTCTTGAAGAATATCTAGTCTAATATTATTTACTGTCATCATGACAAAGATAAAATAAATCAGTTATTAGAGATGAGTTATTAAAACTATTATGATTAGAAATGTGTTAAAAAAAATCTGCTCTCCATTAAACAGAAATTGGGGAAAAAATAAACAGGGGGGCGAATAAATCTGACTTCAACTGTACTTTGGGAATTTTATAACAGAACATTTGAGCAGTATTAAAACCTTGACTTTTCCAAACCACAGTAAACCTTGAAACCGGTTATCCTCCCATGCCTAGTTATTATATTATATTATATTGTTATTGCTTGACATAATCTACATTATATAAAGTGCTATAGAAATTAACATTACTTGACACTAGGCATGGGACGATAACGGTTTTCAAGGTATACCGCGGTTTGGAAAAGTCAAGGTTATCATACCGCCAACATTTTCTCTTATACCGTTCCTAAGGTATGTGTAAGATTTTTTTTGTTTACATTTTTTTAACAACAGCATCTCCAGCAGAAAAGATATCCAAAGATGCCATTTTAAATTGTAAATAAATCTGTGTTTTTGAAACTAATGAAGACAGTAGAGGTCAATGATTCATGTTCATTATTTAGCCTGGCACGTTTACTGCTCCAAAATATTATAAATGTTTCTCAAAATAAAATATATTGTGTTCAAAGGGGAAAAAACTTTTAGTTTTTACACAGACATTTAAAAAGAATATATTTTAGAGCAGTAATCACAATACCGTGATACCGTGATATTTTTATCCAAGGTTATCATACCGTCAAAATCTTATACCGGCCCATGCCTACTTGACACACATTCACACACATCACTGTTGCATTTAATAATGTCAAGCATCTAATAATCATAATTTAACATTTACTATGCATCCAAAGTTAACATAGTTAATGCACTGTTGAGTTAACAACAACTAACAATGAATGTCTTTATTATTAATTAACTAACATTAACAAAGATGAATAAATACTGTAATAAAGGCATTGCTCATTGTTTGTTCATGTTAGTAAACACATTAAACTAATAAAACCTTATTGTAAATATTATTCACTGTCAAAAATATCGCTAAATCAGCAGTTTTGTTTGTATTTTTAAATAATTTTTTATTTTTCCACATTTATTTCTGCTTTTAAATTGCATTATGAGACCTTTATCTTTCTTCACAACAACTTTTAGCCTTTAATAAGTGTGAAATAGGGACTTTTATGGACATTTTTAATAGATTGTCTTGGTTTGTGTTGTATATTACGCTGCAGAAACATTGTAATAAACTCCCAGTACATTTTCTGTCATTTTACACACCTCTATATATTATTTCTGATACATTATATTATTTTAAACCACTAAAATGTCAATAAAAGTCACTTTGTTAAACTGTAGAGTTGAATTTTCAACATCAAAAGTGGAAAGAGCAGAGATCAACATCTTATAATGCAATTCACAACCACAAATAAGCCAAAACACACAAAATATAATTTTTTTACGGTATACATACCTTGACACACACACAAACACATTCCCAGACATCATAATTAACTTAAACCGGCCTGCTTTTCGAGGTGTTCAGCAATTCTCGCACAGCTCTTTTTGTGTTGTATTATTTCCAAGAAATACACAGCAGTCGCATTAATTAACCTGAAACTCTGACACAACAACAGCACAGAACGGCCTCCGTGTAGCGTCCACTAATGCCCGTGTTCTCCTGCGGTCGCTCATTATGAGACTTTCATTTGTCCTCCTGTAAGATCAACAGTATCTGACAGTGTCCAAATAAAGTGGACGCGTCCAGCAGCGAGACGGATTAAGGAACGGCTCTTAAATCAGGGTGAGCAATGTCCCGCTCTCAGCGCAAGATTTACACCAGTCTTTGAGGTTTTTTACACGTCCGTGCGACAGGAAGAGCTCATAAAACAGACCAAAGTCAAACCAAATAATTGGAAGCTTTTGAGTGTGGAAAAGTCATCTCGTGAGCTCATGCTATCAGAGAGAGAGAGCGTGTGCGTGTGTGTGTGTGTTAGGGCTGCACAATATATGGTTTTTGCATTGATATCGCTCTGTGTTTCCAACATCGTGCTGCCCTATAGTGTGTGTGTGTGTGTGTGTGATTTGGTGCTGGTGAAGTTAACCAGCTGTGTTAGTTAATCTGGTGGGCTGGTCACCCGGCTCAAGTCTATTGTGGAGGAACAATAGAGCGGCAGAAGAAGCTTACGGCTCTCAGAGCACCAGCGCTGCTCCTCAAAGCACATAAAGAGCTGCTTTAGTACGGTGAACTCCAGAGAAACACGGTAAATCACTGTGTGTTTCTGCACAGCTGCTCTCGCTGATGCAAACCCGGGACATTTGGCTTTCAAATGCTGCGTTCTGCTCTTTTGTGTGTGTGTGTGTCAGAGGTTAATAGACTAAATAAACCATAAAAAACACCTGCATCGCTTAAATTAAAGTTGACAGATAAAACACTTTTATTTTCTGCTTTACTGGAAAAAAAGTTTAAACTTAAATTATTTTAAGTTATTTTTCAACTTAATTCATTGCTAAAAATTAAAGTTGACTGAGAAAAAACTTGCTTTTATTTCAGCTTTTCTAATTTAAAAGTAATTTTTTTCCCCAATTTAATTCGTTGCTAAAAGTTTAAGTTGACTAAGATAACATGTACTTTTATTTCAGCTTTTCTGCAAAGAACCGAAAAATGTAATGACTTCAAAGTAAGTTTTCAACTTAATTTATTGCTAAAAGTTTAAGTTGACTGAGATAAACCACACTTTTATAATAGCTTTATTAAGTTTTTTACTTTAAAATAAAAGTGAAAATTGACGGTGCCAATAGCATAGTGGTAAGTTCATTGACGCATGTGCTCCAGTGCTCACAGCTACCCCAGGTTCAATTCCCACCTCGAGGTCCTTTGCAGATGCTTCCCCTCTCTCTGCTCCCCACACTTTCCTGTCAGTTCTCTTTACTGTCATATCCAATAAAGGTGAAAATCTCGAATAAAAAAATGTGAAAACCTAAAAAAATTTAACTTGACTGAGATAAAAACGTACTTTTTTTTGTTTTATTAAGTTTTCTGCTGGAAGATAAAGTGAAAGCTTAAATTACTTCATAGTAAGTTTTTGTTTTTTAACTAAATTCTTTACTAAAACTTTTGTTGACTGAGATAAAACATACTTTTATTTCAGCTTTACTAAAAAATGTGAAATCTTTAAATACTTAAAGTAAGTTTTTAAGTTTATATATTTAAAGTAAGTGCTAAAAATTTAAGTTTACTGAGATAAAACATACTTTTAATTCAGCTTTACACTGTATAAAACGCTGGCTTTCACTCAAATGGTTTTTGTTGAGAAAACATGAAGGAATGAAGTTAACTTATTAATTTTTACAAATTTAAGTAGATCGAATATAAAACAATTAGGTTGTCCAATAAAAACCCTAGAATTGTGTTGTTTCAGCTCATTTGAAGTAAGTAGGTTGAACAAACATCAAACGCCATTTTTTGAGTGTTCTGAAAAAAGGGAAAACTTAAATTACTTCAAAGCAAGTTTATTTTTCAATTTAATTCATTGCTAAAGCTTAAAGTTGACTGAGATAAAACATACTTTTATTTCAGCTTTACAGAGAAAAGTGAAAACTTAAACTAGTTCAATATAAGTTTTTATGTTAACTTAATTCATTGCTAAATATTTTAGTTGACTAAGATAAAACAAGCTTTTATTTCAGCTTTACTGAAAAATTTAATTTGCATAAAATAAAATTTGAGATAAAAACATACTTTTATTTCAGCTTTAGACTGTGAAAAAAAGGCTGCGTTTCACATAATCGATTTGTGTTGAGAAAACATGAAGGAATTAAGTTGACTTATTAGTTTTTACAAATTTAAGTAGATCGAACACAAAACAATTGGGTTTCCCCCCAAAAAAACTGTAGAATTGGGTCATTTCAGCTCATTTTAAATAAATATGTTGAACAAACAGCAAATGTAATTATTTGCGTGCATAAATAAAAATGTACAAAACATGACAAAAGTACCTTAAAATAAATGTGTTAGTTAGTTAGGGCTGGGCGATATGGCAAAAATCTCGATAATTATTTTACATATTGAACGATAACGATATGTATTTCGATATCAGTTGTTAATGCTTTCAGATTTAAAAGAGTACCCCAACAATGACTGAAGCCACAAATATCCATGGGGTCCATTAAATGGCATAACATATTTTCATCTGATAAATTTTGTCTAATCTCTAATTTCAACACACTTTTAGATTCCCGATGTTGCACATTTCTGCGGTGTGATTGGCTCTTAGATTAATATAGAGTAAAAAAGTCCAGCGCTTATCGTTGTTATTGACATAAATTTTATAGTGATTTATGGATATATTGTCGTTTATCGGCCCAGCCCTATATAGTCCAAATATACTACAACATCAATACATAAAAAATAGTAGCAGATAGTTTAACTAAATATTTACCAAATAAATATATACAAGAATTTTAAAGGGCAAAATAATAATAAAGAAATTATAGTAATCCTTAAAAATAAGAAAATAAGTAAATAAATCAATCAGATAGATGTAGATAAGGAAAAAAGAAGAAAAAGGGAAACGTCATACTATTTTGATGCATTTATATTGGTGATAAATATTTGTAACTTTTTTATTTTTAACTTTTTCAAATTTTCCACGCCAATGCTTCTCATTTTTTATTTAAATTAATGCAAAAAAATAAAATAAAATGACACAGAAAATTACTTTTTTTTTTTAAGCAAATAAATAAATGGGCAAAAAACACCCAACAGTGTTACTCAAACTTTAACAAAATCAATGAACAAATAAAAACTATTCATTCATTCATTCATTCAAAAACTCTACAGACATTTCTAAATAGAAAATAAAAAAATGCCAAACATTACTAGATCTATAAAAATGAAACTAAATATATATAAAAAAACAAATGTGCATTTGTGTGTCTGTCAGTGTGTCTGTATGTGGGAATGTGTGTGTGCGTATGTGAATGCATGTGTGTGTGAGAGAGGTGGTCTCGATCTCCATCAATCCTGTTAAACAGATTGTTCTCAGCAGTGAGAGATAAAGCGGGATTATCATCGGCTGTGACCTCCGACCTCTCCATCTTTTTCCTCTTTAAGGGCTTTTTCCTCAATCTCCTCAACTCAGATTTGCTTTAAACGGATTAAAAGTTAAAGGACCCATTTCTTTTCTCATTCACACTCAATCTGCTTTTGATCCGCTTCTCATTCACACTGCTCACTTCACTATTGGCATTTTGCATCAGAAGGGAGTGTTTTTACAGATGGGGATGCTCTGTTTCTACACTTTATTCACTTGGGTAATTACTATACAGTGAGGGAAATAAGTATTGAACACATTGTCATGTTTTTTTCCTGGTGCTGAACTACTGAAATATATTTAGTACTTTTATATAAAAGGTTTTAATGCTGGCAGCTTAAAGACGCCTCTCATATGGAGAATGAAGCCTCATGCATTGCTCAGGTGTGAGTTTCTCACAGACGTCAACAGAGTGTCCAAATCTTGATGTTTCTGTGGGTCTCGTCTATCAAATCTGAGCTTTATTCTGTATTCTCTATCGGATTTGGGTCAGGTGATTGGCTGGGCCATTCTACAGCTTGATTTTCTTTCTCTGAGAGCATCTGAGAGTCTCCTTGGCTGTGCTTTAGATCATTGTCATGCTGAAATGTCCACCCTGGTTTCATCCTCATGCTAATGTAGATGTTAGACTGAAGCAGCTGATATTCATTTACACTGAGGAAGAGCAGAGGGTTGCTGAAGAACTACTGAGAGATTCCAGCTGCTGTCTGGGCTTTCCCTGCCCAAATACACCTCCCTGTCCCTGTGTTCAATACTTTTCCCTGTGTCATTTCATTTTATTACGCATAACTTCATTTGTAGACTAATTAGATTTGTTTTCTTATTTCTTATTTGCATATATAGATATGTTTGGATGTTACCAACATCTGGTAAAAATTTCAAGTCAACGGCACCTTTAGCAATATGTTTTCTGAGAAAAATGGTGACCTGTTGAATACATATTCCCCCCACTGTAAGTCTGGTAAAGTTTTTTTAAGTTCATTGAAAACATGTACATGTAGGGCTGAACAATAATTCAATATCTATATATCACATTAAACACTTTACAATTTATTTTAAGTGTAACTATTCATTTAACTCCTGAGTAATATTAATTAATTGCATGTATTTACTATACGGTTAGGGTTAGAATGTGGTCTAGTTACATGTAATTATTATGCATAATTCATTGTAATTACTATAGTAAGTGCATGAAGCATGTGTAGCTATGTCACCTTAAATGAAAGTATTACCCAATAAAAAAAGTTTTCAGTAACTGTGAGATGATTTTGATAGATTTCCAACATTTTGATATAAGTTACAGTGTTTGACAGCGAATGAAATGTCTATATTGGCTCACTTTTTTATCCTGTTTGTTATTTCAGAATAATCAATCAGTCTGTTTTATCATATAACGCTAAATATATTAATCTGAGAGTTTATTTGAGGGTTTATATTTATTGTTTTTATGAAAGCTAAATACAAATGAAAAGTGAACTTTAATTTATCTGTACTGTTTTTATTGCTAAAATAAGATATAGTTTTATTGAAAGAGGTTTCATAGACACATATAATGACCGTTTTAATATTTAAACTATATTGTTTCGATTAAAATTAAGAAATATATTGTGATATAAATTTTGTCCATATCGTCCATCCAGCCACACACACACACACACACACACACACACACACACACACACACACACACACACACACACTAGGGATGCAACGATTATAGATTTTGCTTGTACTATTTTATTTTATGCAATTTCAAAACACGACTAGTTTAGTAAATCACATGAAAAATCCTTATATTTTAAAGTGTTATTTATTGCTGCTCAATAGCTAAATAATACAGCACAAAATAATAATAAAAAGCAAACAATGCCTTGTGGGGGCTGCACAAGAAGGTCACTGGTTCAAGCCTCAGCTGGGTCAGTTGGCGTTTCTGTGTGGAGTTTGCTTGTTCTCCCCGTGTTGGTGTGGGTTTCCTCCGGGTGCTCCGGTTTCCCTCACAGTCCAAAGACATGTGGTATAGGGGAATTGGGTAAGCTAAATTGTCCGTAGTGTATGTGTGTGTCTATGGATGTTTCCCAGTGATGGGTTGCAGCTGAAAGGGCATCCACTGCTTAAAACATATGCTGGATAAGTTGGCGGTTCATTCTGCTGTGGCGACCCCAGATTATTAAAGGGACTAAAAGATGATGAATGAATGAAACAATGCGAACTTGCATGTGCAAAAGACGGGTTATGTGAACAGCCCTCAGTTAATAGCCTCAGCCATAGTTAAAATCAGCCTTTAATCCAGTGTGCATGCGTATTGGCCTCAGTGTACAATCTCAGAACTTTAAACTAGCGAACAGTTGGCGTAACTTTTGTTTATTTGCAGCAGTTTTGTTCCGTGCTGAAATGCAGTGTTGAGAAGCCAAGTTATTGTATAGTGATGGTTTGTTCTGTAGACTATCAAAAAAAATTAGCTTAAAGGGGCTAATAATATTGACCCTAAAATGGTTTATAAAAAATTAAAAACTGCTTTTATTCTAGCCAAAATAAAACAAATAAGACTCCTTGCTCTGTTAAACATCATTTGGGAAATATTTAAAAAAGAAAATTCAAAGGGGGGCGAATAATTCTGACATCAACTCTATATGTAAGGTTTTTTTTTTAAGTTTTTAATGTGTTGTACAGAAATCTGTGTTTATGAAACTAATGAAGACAGCAGAAGACGATTATTTTATTTGAACTATTCAGCCTGACATGTTTACTGTGCCAAAATATTAGAAATGTTTCCTAAAATAAAAGAGATTGTGTTCAATGGGAATTTATTTATTTTTATTTACCTTTACGAACTGGACAGAAGCTAATAGTGAAATCGGTTAATCGTTGCATCCCTGATATATTGTTTTAATGAAGCCAAATTACAAATTAAAGATGAACATTAATTTATCTGTACTGTTTTTATTGCTGAAATATGATATACTTTTATAGACCACAGTGTTTCCTCTAGGATTTGTCCCAGCTGTGGCGGCAGGCTTTTTTTTTTTTTTACACAGATCTGCCAACTATTTCAAAGACAAATATTACACGCAGTATTACAAGTCGAGAACGCATTCATGTAATATGAGCATGCGAATCTCTTTGCTTGCGCACCGATTTCCTCTTCGTGCACAACTTCTTGCATGTACTCAAATTTACATGCTCAAGTGCAGATCTTCTTGTGCGCTCTCCAGTAAGCGCTGCTGAAGTACGATTTAGTGCGTTTTAGTGCGTTTTCCGACATTAACGCGTCCTGAAATAAAGTGAAACGGCTGTGTTCATCTTAACTGAAAGCTACGCCGTGTTCGCTGGCGCCCCACGCATCACGCACCTGTCAGTCAGTCAGTCAGTCAGCATGTCACATTAAAGGGTTGAACAAATAGCGCACAGCACTACTACGGTTACAGAAATGTTTGCGCTGTTATAATTCACTTACCTTTTAATATGTTTTGGTGCGATTATAACCCGCTATAAAAAACCCGACTAAATGTTTTAAATGAGAAGCTGTAATGTAGCCGTGGCGGGATGAATTTTGGCGTGGCGGCCCGCCACGGATGAATGAATGTAGCGAAAACCTTGGACCATTTTGAAGGATGTAAACAATAACAATAATTTACATTTTTATTTTCTACAGCTTCCGAGAATCCAACAAGAGCCACATATTGATAAATAATGTTATTATAGCTGTTATAACATTAAGTTATGATTGAATTGCCTCTTGTTACAGTTATGAAACAGTTTGATAACAAGCAGGAAATGTTCATGGGCCAATGACATCACCACATTGAAATGGTCTATAGGAGGTTTCATAGACTTTCACAGACACCTATGATGATCGTTTTTCTGAGGCTTTTTAAATAGTATATTAATATTTGAATTATGTTGTTTCAACCAAAATTAAGAAATATATTGCATGGTTTCCGCTACATTCATTCTTCCATGGCGGGGCGCCACACCAAAATTCATCCCGCCACGGCTATATTACAGCTTCCCATTCAACACATTCAGTCATTGTTGTTGTTTTTAATAGCGGGTTATAATCGCACCAAAACGTATTAAAAGGTAAGTGAATTATAACAGCGAAAACTTTTCTTTAACCGTAGTAGTGCTGTGCGTTATTTGTTTAACCCTTTACGGTGACATGCTGACTGACTGACAGGTGCGCGTGTGAGACGTGAGACCAGCAAACACGGCGTAGCTTTCAGTTAAGATGAACACAGTTTCCATAATTATACTGTATAGATAAAGGTCTATGGTTCTGCATACAATGACTTTATCTGGCTGGAATTTATAGCGGTTTCACTTTACTTCAGGACTGTTCAGCTACTTCAGCTGTTTCACTTTACTTCAGGATGCATTAATGCCACTCTGTCGGTCTACCGGAGACATTCATAAATATTCCTAGCAAATCTAATAAATGTTGGAGATGTACTCGTCACATAAACGCACTAAATCACACTTGAGCAGCGTATATTTCAGGGTGTGAAGTTTTACACGAACAGAGGAAATCAGCGCGCAAGCAGAGATTCACATGCTCGTATTACATAAATGCGCTCACAACATGTGTCATTGAAATAACACCCATAGGTAGTTGGTACATCCGTGTAAAAGTCCTGCCGCCACAGCTGGAAAAAATCCTAGAGGAAACACTGTATTGTGATATAAATGTTGTCCATATCGCCAATGCTTATGTACATTATTATACATTATATATATATGAATATATTGTACACACACATAAAGTTTTCTTGCATTGGAATTAAGTTACTCTGTGTGATTGTTTTTAATACACTGGCAAATGAGTTTCCTTCTTACCAGTGTTGTAATATACCTGTTAGGGTTGATGTTGAACAATTTGGCATCGTACGATGTCTAATGTGAAACATCGCGATGGACGATGGCATCGTCATCGTAGGTGGGGGTGGGGGTGGTTGTTGTAAAATATTAAATAATTCATAAAGAATTGTAGTCTACAGTTTTCACTACGTGACCCATATGTTCTTTGTTTTACCCATAACCAAACCATAAATAAATAAAGTTACACACAAATGACCACCTGTCAATCACTGTTTTCCGCGGGACTCTGGCATGAATAGGCGGAGTGATCTGTGTCGGCATAATGGCTTTTTCCCACAGCTGGTGGAGGAGACGAGCGTTAGTTTGGAGTTCACTGTAATTTGTATTGTGATTGATGATAACTTCCTTATTTTATTATTATTATGAGGAAATAATAACAAGTAAAGATGCTAGCGCTCGACCGTTTTGGTCGCATATGCGGCCGAAATTTTATCCGACCTAAAAATATATTTGGGTATAATATACTTGTGCATAAATTGTTGCCGTGTGACCTGTTTTCACTACAAAATCCTCACCGGATTTAGGAGACATTTATGCAGAATGCATCTTTGCACCTAAAGACACCAAACGCAGCGCTCAGGAACAGATTAAAACAGTTGTTATGTGAACTTGCTGAAGTAAAAGAAGCCGGCAATGCTTGCCCCGCCTTTGTGCTCTTCTTATTGGCCCACTGCTCTAGAACTGAACTGGAATGGATTGGTTAATATCAGCTGTCAATCACTCAGTCAATGCCTTCTGCCTTCAGATGAGGAGCTACAACCGTGAAAATGTGAAGCGCTGAAGAGGAGAGAATGAAAATAACACTGACAGATTTAGTTTTAGAAAGCACCTAAAGTCACTAATAATGGCACATCTTATTAGTGATCATGTGCTGAATGTTAATCCACCAATTACACTTTTCCAAGAGTGGATAAAAGACTTCCAGTGGCTTCAAGTCCGCTATGAAAATAACTAAAGCCATTCACTGTAAAGTCTGTGGGACGGGGATGGCAGGTAACAGCGTTTGCCACTGAATCTTCACATTTTAAGCGTGAGAGGTGCTGTATAATCCTTCATTTAATCCTCACCATGCTGTCAGCCGTGCAAGCGGCAGCTATATGTCAAATTTAACAGCTCATGAAAAGACCGTTATTGCTATTAAGATGGCATGTAAATAATAAGTTATAGATCAATATAAATGTGGGGCGGGGCGATGGATGGACGATGGCATTGTCTATCAGCCCAACCCTAATACCTGTATTTTTTTCTTCTGTGTTTATTTCTTCTTTTGGATAGAAGTTTTGGATAAGTACCCTTATTGTGGATTTTTTTCATTTGCTATTAAAGCAGATATGAATAAAGCAATATATTTTGTAAAACTGTAAAACTTCTTCCAGCTTTGACAACTTCTGTGTCTCCAAACCCTGAAAATGTGTAAACGCTGGAGAATATCTTATTGTCTTTTGTCAGATCTGATTTTGGTTTGGTTCAGGGGAGGTACGGGTTGCTTTGGAAAGTGTTATTTGAAGGAAACCCGAGGAAACCCTGTGTGTGTGTGTGTGTGTGTGTGTGTGTGTGTGTGTGGCTGCCAGAGTGTTTGTTTTGGAGAGCTTGTCAAGCTTGTTAGCGTAATTAAACTGAGAGCATCTGGAACACAGCCTAATTAACCCATCCCCAGCCAATCACATGCCTCATTACCTCTCGTCCAATCAGATGCCAGATGGGAGGAGCCGGAGAGCCAGTCGTTTTGTGTGTGTGTTTCTGTTTATTTAGAAAGGACACCCAGATTGATGTTGTTTTGTTTTTTGTTGTTGTCGTATTTGAACTGATGGGTGACACGGTGGCTCAGTGGTTAGCACTGTGGCCTCACAGTAAGAAAGTCTCTGGTTCGAGTCCTGGCTGGGTCAGTTGGTGTTTCTGTGTGGAGTTTGCATGTTCTCCCCGTGTTGGTGTGGGTTTCCTCCGAGTGCGTAAAAGAGGGAGAGAGTGTATTTATGTGTGTGTGTGTGTGTGTGTGTGTGTGTGTATGTATGTGTGTGTTTGGGAGTCTGTTCGTGTGTGTGCATGTGTGTGTGTGTGTGTGTGTGTGTGTGTGTGTGTATGCATGTATGTGTGTTTTATGTGTGTGTGTGTGCATGCATGTGTGTGTGAGTGTGTGTTTGCAAGTCTGTATTTATGTGTGTCTGTATATGTGTTTATTTATGTGTGTGTGTGTGTGTGTGTGTGTGTGTGTGTGTGTGTGTGTGTGTGTGTGTGTGTGTGTGTGTGTGTGTGTGTGTGTGTGTGTGTGTGTGTGTGTGAGAGAGAGAGTGTGTGAGTGTGTGAGTGTGAGTGAGTGAGTGAGTGCGTGCGTGCGTGCATCTTTGGGAGTGTATGTATGTCTGGTGTATGTATATGTGTGTGTGTGTGTGTGTGTGTGTGTGCGCGCGCTTTTGTGTGTGTGTGTGTGTGAACTGCTGGATCTTCCTCAAGTTCTCATTCTGTCAGTCTCACTCTGTAATTAGCGATGAGTTGATTAGAGGTGTGTGTGTGTGTGTGTGTGTGCGCTTCTGTGTGTGTGCGCGCTTTTGTGTGTATATGTGTGTGTGTGTGTGTGTGTGTGTCCAGTGTGAGCTGTAATTTTGCTGTTCCGCTCGACGGACACTCAGGAATGAGCAGGAATTCTGCCAGCGTGTGTGTGTGTGTGTGTGTGTGTGTGTGTGTGTGTGTGTGTGTGTGTGTGTGTGTGTGTGTGTGTGTGTGTGTGTGTGTGTAATAAATGAAAATGTCACTCGATCACTCCTCTGGCTCTGAACTCTCTCCTGGGTATGATTGTGTTTTCACTGGAAACAATGGAAGAGAGAGACGGACAGACAGACAGAATGCTGGGACATTTCCCGCTCCTCCCAGCGTCTTCCTATTCTTTGTGTAAAAGCGTCCGCGCTGGTCAAACTCGCTGCTGTTTGACGTGTCGCGTTCATCAGGACACATCAGATGGAAAGAGTTTATAGGTTCAGAAGTGAACCCGGGCGTTGAAAAGCGCTAGCGCTGGTGTTTTCACAGCATTAGCAGACGCTCATTCAGAGGAAACGCTCATCATAAACGCATCACACTGCGGCGGTGGTTAATCAAATCAAAGACACTCAAATCACTGCTGCTATTATCACTTCCCCGCTTCTAATGACAGGACAGAGATTTGTTTTAGGCCTGCACGATATTGGAAAACAATCTGACAATGATATATTTAGTTTTTTTTTATGTAATAAATACTGTAGTATACTCTAGTTTTTACTACAGTAAACTGTGGTGCATTTCATTGTAGTATAACATACACTATAGTTGAAGAAAATTACAGCATTGGGTCATTTGTAGGGGTGTAACGGTTCACAAAAATTACGGTTCGGTTCGGTACGACACAGTGGTGTCACGGTTCGGTATGTTTTCGATACAGCAAAAAAAGAAAAAATGTATGTATTAATGTATTAAAACTAACATCAAAAAACATCAAAAACTAACATCATAAAAGCATGATCTGCTTCCCGAACTGTACTAGGAAGGCTGATCCAGAGTTTAGGGGCAAGATATGAGAAATATCTACCGCCTACAGTTGATTTGGATATTCTGGGAATAATCAATTGTCCAGAATTAATTGAGCGTAGAGGACGTGATGGGCTATAATACACCAGGAGCTCCCTCGAACACTGGGGAGCTAAGCCATTCAGGGCTTTGTAGGTAGTCAATAAAACTTTAAAATTGATACGATATTTAATAGGGAGCCAATGCAATGATGAAAAAACTGGAGTAATATGATCATATTTCTATGTTCTAGAAAGACTCTAGCAGCTGCGTTTTGAACCAGCTGAAGTTTGTTAATTAGGCCAGCAGGGCAACCGCCTAGTAACACATTACAATAATCTAATCTAGAGGTCATGAAAGCATGAATAGGCTTTTCCGCATCAGACATTGATAGCAACTGAACAGAAATAATGTCCAGTATAGAATATAAAGTCATGCTGCAGTGGAAACAGAATGAATATTGTGTCTGACTCCATCATGAGCTTGGAGGACTGCATCCATACTAGGGGTGTGACGAGATGCCTACTCCACGAGACGAGATACGAGATTGGGTTCACGAGAACGAGACGAGACAAGATTTTTACTAGAGGTGTGAACCTACACTGGTCTCACGGTTCAGTTCAGTTACGATTATCATGCCATCGATTCGGTTCAATTCGATATCTCGGTGCATCACGGTGCATTGACGATTCTTTCCCCAAACACAGTTTTATATTTGGGGCTGTCTGTATAAACACACACACACACATAGACACACAGCACCAAGCAAGCGACACAGAGCATCACGCCCATCTCATTCACACACATACACGCACACACAAACATAGACAGCAACACACAGCATCGCTCTCTCTCATTCACACACACACACACAAACGTGCTTGCTCGGGAGCGATATTGTTAGACCGCCCGCTCCCATTCAACTTACACCAGAGTTACCGACCGCTCCCGCGCTTTATTCGGAAATTTATTTTCGCGCCGCAAGAAATCTGGTCTGGTCCAGCGGCTCCCGCCTTACACCCGCGGGAATGCAGACCTCTATCCAGAAGTAACGCCGTATCAGCCGAGAGGAGATAAAAAGTCACGCCAGCAGGTCAAATGGGCCAGAGAGAGAGAGAGTAATGGAGTTTACTTTCATTCTCTCAATCGCAGTGAAATAGGGGCTTCTGCTGTAAGTGTCAGTGAAAGAGTGTCCAGCAAACACACACGCAGTGAAATTGTGCACAGTTTGTGCGTCAAGTAGGTGAAGCATTGTAAACACTCGCGCTCGCCTCCCTCGCCATAGTAAGCTACCGCGACATAACGCATAGGAGATAAATAATAATAACCGGTTATGATTATTTCTGAACCGATACCGAATTGTTTGCGTCTGCATCGCGGTGCACCGAAGAAACAATTAATTTTGACACCCCTAATATTTACACTATTTTTAAGAAATCCTCAATAATGAAATATATGAATGGAAAATAGTCTTTTATTCAACTGGGAAAAAAAAATCACAAAACTACTTGGGTGCTTTCTTTAAATCAACTTGTAATGAATGTTATTTTACTTCTATTTTAATGAATTATACGCAGTAATGGACATGCAAACACTGATGAATATTTTGCTAATAGCCTATGTGAATGGAAAAATCTTTGTATATATAATTTTAAATATTAGCAAAATATTTGCTAATATATGAATGGAAAATAGATTTTTATTTAACTAGAAAAAAAATTTAGGTGCTTTTTAAAAACATTGTAATGAATGGTATTTTATTTCTATTTAAATGAATTCTATGTCATAAAGGACATGCAAACACTGCTAAATTTAGCTATAAACTCTACCGACTGGCTTCTCCCCTGTACAATTTCACATGATATATTCAAACTTATTTCCACACACTGAAACAAATATTAATTATTATGTAATATTTGTATTTCATTTTTAATTTAATGAATGAGTTTCACTTTCATTTAGCAAGATTTCATTCAGGCCCCGTGACTCACTCTGAGCTACCGGATGCGATCATGCGAATATGAAGGACTGATAGGAGAGTTGTTTTAATGGAGTTTGATACCGCACGCAGAATGGAAAAAAATTCAGCTTTTCCCGGACAGTATAAACATGTGATCCATGATGATGATGTGACTATGAGTCTCCAGGAGTTTATTCAGTGAGTGTGTGTGTTTGTTTGCGTGCGCTTAGAGATGTGTACGTCTGTGGTGCTTTACTGACTCACTAGGTGTGTAGGTCCTGTTGCAAAATGCGGCTAAAAGTCCTTCACGGTGTCAATAGTTTGATTACGACGTCTACATATCTGCACTTCAATAATGCGACTAAAATAGGAATACTCCACGTCGTAATTCCATTTGTGTTTACGACGATTATGCCTTTTTAGCATATCTGAAGTGCTATTCCATTGCATGGATACGAACCTTAATGTGTGAGGCTGTAGTTGTAGCCCATGTTGGATGCGGCACCTGCTGAACTCCGGTGAAAAAAGCGGTTACGTCACACCCGCCTACTCAACCGAGTGACAAGCGCAACTCTGAGGCCAGCCTGGGTTGCCAGGTGTGTGCAAAGCACTTTATTTGCAGATCAAATCCAATCCTGCCTCCAATCATCAATGCTCATTTCACCCTCACGCTCCATCATAACATCACAACTCACGAGACATATTTTCACCTCGATGAGAAATCTCGCCGCGATATAATCTCGCGAGATCTCATCGTACGAGATCTTGTCACACCCTTAATCCATACATCTCAATGACTCAAATCACTTATTAATAAAGTCATCTGGAATGGCAAAGAAAGCGTTCTTGCAGGACTCCCAGAGTTCATCAAGATTCCTTAGAATCATCTTCAATGCCTCCTCCTGCATCCTACCCCAGACATGCTCAATAATGTTCAAATCTGGTGACTGGGCTGGCCAATCCTGGAGCACCTTGACCTTCTTTGCTTTCAGGAGCTTTGATGTGGAGGCTGAAGTATGAGAAGGAGCGCTATCCTGCTGAAGAATTGTCCCTCTCCTGTGGTTTGTAATGTAATGGGGAGCACAAATGTCTTGATACCTCAGGCTGTTGATGTTGATCATCCACTCTGCAGATCTCTTACACGCCCCCATACTGAATGTAACCCCAAACCATGATTTCTTCTTCACCAACTTGACTGATTTCTGTGAGAATCTTGGCTCCATGCTGGTTCCAGTAGGTCTTCTGCAGTATTGGTGATGATTGGGATGCAGATCAACAGATGATTCATCAGAGAAATCCACCTTCTGCCACTTTTACAAATGATCAACTAGAAGTCAAGTTATTATTTGTTGCTTAAGACTTTTTGTCAGGTAGCGTAGTATGGTAAAAACTACACATTTACTCTACATTACTATAGTTTTTTTTTTTTTTAATATGGGATGAAGGCAGTTCGGGCATCACGGTGGCGCAGTGGGTAGCACGTTCGCCTCACAGCAAGAAGGTCACTGGTTCAAGCCTCAGCTGGGTCAGTTGGCATTTCTGTGTGGAGTTTGCATGTTCTCCCCATTGTTCGCGTGGGTTTCCTCCTGGTGATCCGGTTTCCACAAATGGGGTACAGGTGAATTGAGTAGGCTAAATTATCCGTAGTGTATGCGTGTGAGTGTCTGCGTATGGATGTTTCACAGAGATGGGTTGCAGCTGGAAGAGCATCCGCTGCGTAAAACATATGCTGGATAAGTTGGCGGTTCATTCCGCTGTGGCGACCCCAGATTAACATAGGGACTAAGCCGAAAAGAAAATGAATGAATGAATGAAGGCAGTTTCTTAGATCGTTATAAATAATAAAATAAATAATAATAAAATAAAATAAATAATAATAATAAAATAAATAATAATAAAATAAAATAAATAATAAAATAAATAAATAAATATTAATAATAAAATAAAAATAAATAATAGTAATAATAAAATAAATAATAATAACAGTAATAATATTAATAATAAAATAAAAATAAATAATAATAATAAAATAAATAATAATAATAAAATAAAATTAATAAATAATAATAATAATAAAATAAATCATATTAATAATAATAAAATAAAAATAATAAAATAATAATAATAATAACAATAATAATAAAATAAAAATAAATAATAATAATAATAAAATAAATAATAATAACAATAATAAAAAAAAATTATAACTGTAAAATTTAGAAGAATTGAGAATGAGTGTCTATGGGTGTTTTCCAGTACTGGGTTGCAGCTGGAAGAGCATGCGCTGCGTTAAACATATGCTGGATAAGTTGGTGGTTCATTCCGCTGTGGGGACCCCAGATTAATAAAGGGATTAAGCCGGAAAGAGAATGAATGAATGAAGGCAGTTCCTCCAGATCTGAAAAGCTCTATTTGGAGAGACTTTATAATTACTGATTGATTGGGGATTGTTTTGTAGAGCAGCGAATCTCTATAAAATACAATAAACTAATTAGAAGCGTAGATAAACACAGTAGAAAGGAAATAAACTGCTTTATATTATTAATCATGTTCTTATATGAGGGTTTAAACATGAACAGAGACGACAGTAAATGATTATAGAGGGGTTTGTTTCTGTTCTGATGCCGTGGGGTTGTGTTAATTGTTGTGTATAAAATATAATTGTGTTATATGTCGTGCTGTCCACTGGTCATCAGGTTGAGGAATGTGCATCATTTGTAAACATTGAGTATTGATGATCAGATTCTGATGTTGGCTTACTGTACTGTGTGTTTTATTGTAGTTGATGATGTAAAAGTGTGTGTCTCTCTGTGTGTTTGCTTCTCAGAGGTGCTGATGAACACCAAGCTGGAAACATCAGATCTGAGATGGACCATCTACCCCAGCGGTGACCCTGAGGTGACACACACATACACACACAATTATGCATCACACACTTGTAAACTCAGACAACCAGACATATATATGTATATGAGTGTGTGTGCATATGAGTGTCTGTGTTTGTTTGTGTGTGTGTGTGTCTATGAGTGCAAGTGTGTGCATGAGACTGAGTGAGAGAGTGTGAGTGTCTTGAGTATTTATATATACGCACACACACTCATACACATATGCTTATAGACTCAGACTCTTACTCACTCACACACAGACACACACTCAGACACAAGCACACACTTATATACACACATACTAATAGACACTTACTCAAACTCTCTCTCACACACACACACACACACACACAAATACACTCTCTCGCTCTTACAGATATAGTTCTTTCACACACACACACAACCACATATATTCATTCATTCATTTTCCTTCGGCTTAGTCCCTTTATTTATCATGGGTCGCCACAGCAGAATGAACCGCCAACTATTCCAACATATTCTAACAAGCAGATGCCCTTCCAGCTGCAACCCAGTACTGGGAAACACCAATACACACTCATTCTCTCTCACACACACACACACACACACTCATACACTATGGCCAATTTAGTTAATCAGATCTCCTATAGCGCATGTGTTTGGACTGCTAACCACTGAGCCACCGTGCCGCCACACGCACACACACGCACACACATACAAAAACTTTGATGTGAGGTCAGTGGTGCTTCATGTTGACTTTAACCTGGCGTGTGGGTGTGTGTATAAGTGAGTGTGTGTGTGTAAATATATATATATAAGCACCACTGACCTCAGATCAAAGTTTTTGTAATAAAAATAAAAACTCACTAACATTACTACATCAGCTAACATAAAAAGTGTGAAGAAAACCTTCATAGTGTCTGGATTTTACCAAAGACACACTGACAGAACCTGCCATGAAGAGTTATTATTATTATTCATCTGTGTGCTGGCGCTGTTGAGGGTTTGAACATATTTGAATCCCAATTAAATTACTGGGTAAAGCAGAATTTAACCTAATTACTGAGCACAAACTCTGGAATCTGGAGCTGAAACACACATCAGCCTCGTCTACAGGAATATTCCCGAAAACACACAGACACACACGAGCCAGACATGCAGTGGAAAATGAAGGGTTTTGTCCGTGAAGAACCGATTGAATGATGAACCATAATTGATGATGTCATTCTGTATGACGCACATTCTGGCCACAAATCAGCTTTGAGTGAATGCCAGAGGATTTTGGGGTTTTTTTGATGCACGATTTTGATTTTATATATATATGTTTGTGTATAAAACAATCTTTAAACGCACATAAAAAAAGGAAAACAAAATTATTTTACTTACCAAATTGGGCAGATTATTATGCTTGTTGTCAGGAAAAACTTAATTTTAGAACAAGACGATACGTTTTACTTGTCTAGAAAACACGTTAATACTTTATAATAACTACACACTACAGGGAGTGCAGAATTATTAGGCAAATGAGTATTTTGAGCACATCATCCTCTTTATGCATGTTGTCTTACTCCAAGCTGTATAGGCTCGAAAGCCTACTACCAATTAAGCATATTAGGTGATGTGCATCTCTGTAATGAGAAGGGGTGTGGTCTAATGACATCAACACCCTATATCAGGTGTGCATAATTATTAGGCAACTTCCTTTCCTTTGGCAAAATGGGTCAAAAGAAGGACTTGACAGGCTCCGAAAAGTCAAAAATAGTGGCTGTTTCTCAATATGCGTTCTTCAGCGGTCTTGCGTCCTCGTGTTCTCATATAACGTCATCATCATCTGCCAAAGTTCAGTTCCAATACTCAAGATCGCAAGTACAGAGGACGCGTGAAACTTCCCGGATGTGTTCTTGATATCGAGGACGCACCGATGCAGACTTGAGCACCGATCTCGCTCTAGAAGTCCCAGAAGTCACTGCGATTGGAGGTGGGAAGCGCAGCATTTTATTTAGATTTATTATTAAAGTTCAGAGATATAACTTATTTACCTCAAGAGTTTCCCTAAATGAAACGGTGAATATAAACATGGACATCTTAATAAAGGAATAAACACATTAAGAGTGTTTGTTTGCTCAAATTTGTATTAAAATCAGTTTTATTTGTATTGTGCAACGTATATTTATAATGTTTTTATGCATAATATATATTTTGAAAAGGGGAAAAACAATAAATCATTGTATAAATGCTGTAATGTTTAAACAATTTTTTATTTAAAACGCGTGAAGGTCACGTGACCATCAGGAACAACCAGGGGAAGAACACAGCATCTCATTTCTCACAGGACGCGTTCTCTGTTCTCGTGGTCTCCCGAGTTCATTCTACCGAGGACACCTGGCAAGACCAGTCTCCACAAGAACGCAAGTCCGTTCTCAGCGTTCTTGGAATTGAGAAACAGCCAGTGAGATATCTTGCAGAGGGATGCAGCACTCTTAAAATTGCAAAGCTTCTGAAGCGTGATCATCGAACAATCAAGCGTTTCATTCAAAATAGTCAACAGGGTCGCAAGAAGCGTGTGGAAAAACCAAGGCCAAAATAACTGCCCATGAACTGAGAAAAGTCAAGCGTGCAGCTGCCAAGATGCCACTTGCCACCAGTTTTGCCATATTTCAGAGCTGCAACATCACTGGAGTGCCCAAAAGCACAAGGTGTGCAATACTCAGAGACATGGCCAAGGTAAGAAAGGCTGAAAATGACCACCACTGAACAAGAAACACAAGCTGAAACGTCAAGACTGGGCCAAGAAATATCTCAAGACTGATTTTTCTAAGGTTTTATGGACTGATGAAATGAGAGTGAGTCTTGATGGGCCCGTGGCTGGATCGGTAAAGGGCAGAGAGCTCCAGTCCAACTCAGACGCCAGCAAGGTGGAGGTGGAGTACTGGTTTGGGCTGGTATCATCAAAGATGAGCTTGTGGGGCCTTTTCGGGTTGAGGATGAACTCCCAGTCCTACTGCCAGTTTCTGGAAGACACCTTGTTCAAGCAGTGGTACAGGAAGAAGTCTGCATCCTTCAAGAAAAACATGATTTTCATGCAGGACAATGCTCCATCACACGCGTCCAAGTACTCCACAGCGTGGCTGGCAAGAAAAGGTCTAAAAGAAGAAAAACTAATGACATGGCCTCCTTGTTCACCTGATTTGAACCCCATAGAGAACCTGTGGTCCATCATCAAATGTGAGATTTACAAGGAGGGAAAACAGTCCACCTCTCTGAACAGTGTCTGGGAGGCTGTGGTTGCTGCTGCACGCAATGTTGATGGTGAACAGATCAAAACACTGACAGAATCCATGGATGGCAGGCTTTTGAGTGTCCTTGCAAATAAAGGTGGCTATATTGGTCACTGATTTGTTTTGGTTTTGTTTTTGAATGTCAGAAATGTATATTTGTGAATGTTGAGATGTTATATTGGTTTCACTGGTGAAAATAAATCATTGAAATGGGGATATGTTTGTTTTTTGTTAAGTTGCCTAATAATTCTGCACAGTAATAGTCACCTGCACACACAGATATCCTCCTAAAATAGCTCAAACTAAAAACAAACTAAAAACTACTTCCAGAAATATTCAGCTTTGATATTAATGAGTTTTTTGAGTTCATTGAGAACATGGTTGTTGTTCAATAATAAAATTAATCCTCAAAAATACAACTTGCCTAATAATTCTGCACTCGCTGTATGAACCATTTATTAAGCATTAGCAAATAGTGAATTTATTATCTGTTAAGCATTAACTCTACATTAATAAACATTAGTAAACAGTTTATAACTGCAGCTACAAATGCTTTCATCTTAATTGTAAGCACAGGTGTAGTGTTTAATAATTGTGTTTTCATACTTTGTTAATGATTCGTTTTCCATTACTAAATTAAGTATTGCATTATTTACAACCAGTTATTTAAATATAGTTGCTGGTAGTTTAAGAATGCGTTAGTAAATGATTAATAAACTATTGAAATTAACATTTATAATTCTTATTATTCAGGCATATAGTGTCACGGTGTTTGGTGGGGAAAAAAGGAGCGAGGACCCAAGTGCAGAGTGATTGGTTATTTATTTACAATAAAATAAAATAAAAGGCAAAATAAACAACCCCGAGGGGGAAAACACTAACAAAACAAATAAACAAACAAAACAAACTAGACCGGGCAGGCTGGGAGGGATCAGGACTGGACCACATCAGGACAAGGCAACATACAATGATGACGAACTGGCACAGGACAGCAGACATGAGGAGAATATAAGCAGAAGTAAATTAACACAAACAAGTAAACCTAATAAACTAATAATGGGTTAACAAGGAGGGTGGGACTAGACAATAGACGGGAGAGCACATGACACAAAGAGACAACACAAGCCATGTGCTCACATAAAACGAGACTAGAACACGCAGCCAATGAGAGAACTCATTAACCGCTTGTTCACAAGACAACACAGAATCACATCACAAAAAGAGTAAGGCTCATCAAGAGTAAGAGTAAGATATGGTTTAAAGGTGGAAAGGAGCTCTTTTATTTGTTTAACCGCGATGATAACAAAAACAGTGTGCTTTTATTCAGTAATAAATAAAGTCAAGCAGTGCGGTTTATGCTGTCTTCACAAAAGGTTACATTAACATTAGTCGAGAAGCGCAAGCATGATCACGGAACTGGACAGCCTGTTGGTAAAGCACAATATTATCATTTACATCAGGACACATTTATGTAATGAAAATAGTAATGGGTGATATAAACGATATGCGATATAAACAATACAAAATTGGCCTACGATAGAGATTCTAATTCTATTGCACTATCGCGATAATACATGTTTGATGACGCAATCTACCCGCGAAATTAAGAGCAACAGCAACAACAGCACTAAGCAACGCATGGCACCGAATGGCGGCGTGTCGCACAACTTGCGAGCCTCATGCATGGCATATTGTGGCTTGTCTAGTGAACATCAGTGCCTCCCACACAGATTTTACCTGGGCGGCCGATATATTATTGGGGCGGCCCGGTTCTGTGTTCGCGAGAAACTGAGAACACTCTGCCACAGACTCGCATGCTCTGCATGCAGACCCACAGAGACGCGCTGTATCGCGCTGGATACAGAACTGTTGTTCTGATTTGGGAGCAGCTTTAAGAAGAGCACAAAGACTAAATAGACTGATCCAGCTCATTATTTGGGGTGACAATACATTCTCTTTTCCCCGGACATGTCCGAGAATCTGCTTTCGCTTTCGATATTAATTGTGTTCATTTTTGCATTACTTTATTTGCAAACTTTGTCTGGTGCATCTCAATCTCTCAGCAGCACCAACACTACAGCAGACAGAGAGAGAGAGAGAGAGAGAGAGAGAGAGAGAGAAAGAGCAGATCAAGACACCAGTTTTAATTTCATTAGGAGAACAAAATGTTTAAAACCAAATGCGTTACCTTAGGCTGCAGATTAGAAATATGTTTTTATTTAAAGTATCTGCAATACACAATTTTAATTGACTAATTTAATACTGGAAGTATTTTCAGTACAGTGTAAGTTCCTTAACTAAAAAGACACCAGTTTTTTTGTTCTCTGCAACTTGGCATTTAGGAACCAAGGACTTAAAAGAAAAGTCTTTCTTTCTAAAAGGCACTACATTTAGTTTATTTATCTGCAACTTTGTGTTGTTTAATTACAGTTTTGCTTTTGCACAATAAATGTTCTCAAAATGACATGCAACGTTTCTTTATTTCTTTAAAAAAATAGCAGTTTGGCTTTCCTAAGGGTCTCTGTAACCTGTTCTGAAATGGTTCTATTATAATTTATATATCGCAATATATATCGTTATCGCAAGAGGCTGCAATGTATGTCACAATATGGATTTTAGGCCATATCGCCCATCCCTAAATTAAAAGTAGTTCAGTTAACTGGCGCTACTGAAGCAACATAACATAATTCAGCTGTTTCAGCACTGCAGCAGATTGAAAGCATGGTACAGTTTGGTCACTAAAATGGCGACCACACCACTGTGTGACGTCACATAAAACCTATCAATACACTCTAATGCAGGGGTCATCAACTATATTTGTCAGAGGGCCAGAATTTTACAAGACAGTCTCCTTGGGGGTCGGACCCCCAAGAAGAAAATCAAAAAAATATATAATTTTGGCTTAATGTTTCATGTTTATACTTTTTAATTCTTATGCTTTTGCGATTTAATTTTATAGTCAAGTGAATAATTCAATAATTTATATTTTAGCTTCTTACTGCTAAAATGCAGTGAGTGTTAGTTTAAAAAGGAGCTTAAAAGATATTAACTTATATTAGCAAACATCTCTGAAATTGTACTTACATATATATATATATATATATATATATATATATATATATATATATATATATATATATATATATATATATATATATATATATATATATATATATATATATATGTGTGAGTGTAATGAAAGATAATAAATTTGTATATTAAAAGTATATTTTCATTTGTTTATTATAAATTTTCATTATTTTTATAAATCTGTAATATTAAACTCACAGTTTAAATGCACATTTGTAAATAAACAGTTAAAATAGTAAAATAGTGTGATAAGCAATTTGACAAAATGGTTGAAAATATATTTTGGTACATCAAAAAGTGTGTTTATGATAACCATCCGACAAGATAATGCAGCAAAAATGAGTTCTTAAAATGTCACTAAAATGTAATATTTATACCTCATAACTAAATAGAAAATCAGGCGAATAACTGCAAAAATAACCCATTCAATAAGCTGGCTACAGGCCTGACAGTGTAACGTTAAAATAATGTTTATTAACTGATAAAGAGAAAGTTTAATAAAGACTTCCGTTTATTTTAGCTGTAGTGCAAATGAAACGTGTCTCATATATAAGTATTAATATAAGATGGAGCACAGGCTTGAGTTTTTCTGACAAACTGTTTCAACCGAAAGTGCACCTGTTACTCTGAGAGATCAGGAGAACTGTAAGGCAGGGATCATATACTTTTGCATTTAGCTGTTTATTCTGCGTGTCGCGGGCCGGATTGAACGGCTCAGCGGGCCGGACTAATGTGAAATAAGACAAACAAAGTGTATTATATTCATTCATTCATTTTCCTTAGACTTAGTTAGATTATCAGAGGTCGCCACAGCGGAATGAACCGCCAACTATTCCAGCATATGTTTTACGCAGCGGATGCCACACTCATTCACGCACTCATACACTACGACCAATTTAGGTGGAGGGGGAGAACATGCAAACTCCACACAGAAACGCCAACTGACCCACCCGGGACTCAAACCAGCGATCTTTTTGCAGTGAGGCCACAGTGCTAACCACTGAGCCACCATGCCGCCCAGTGTATTATAATGTAAAAAATCTGCATGTTCTCAGTTAGCCCAGAAATTAGCTTCATGCTAACGCTTGATTTCTGCTTGTGTTGTGTCAGTGGGAGGAGATGAGCGGTCTGGATGAAGAGGGCAACAGCGTCCGCACCTTTCAGGTTTGCCCGATGGACAGTTCTGTGAGCCACTGGCTGCGCACACGCTTTATTCCCCGCCACGGCGCGTCTCAGGTGTACGTGGAGATCCGCTTCACCATGATGGAATGTTCCGCCATGCCGGCCAGCTTCCGCACCTGCAAGGAGACCTTTAACCTTTACTATTACCAGAGCGACGAGGACACGGCCAGCGCCACACACCCCGCCTGGATGGAGAACCCCTACAGCAAGGTACACACACACACACACACATACACATGCAGGATAAATGGAGCTCTTGTGTCCCAAAAGAAAGAAGCGATTCTGAACCACCTGAAATGAGTCGTCAGGAATTCCGGCTTTACTTCCTGTGCAAAACTATGTGGGTTTGTAACGCTTTATTTTGATAGTCCACTTTAGACTACAAGGTCTGCATAATATATATGTACAATATGTACTGTATGTGCACATTCCACAGCAGAAGCTTATGCAATTAATATGGCTTTAGAACAAATGGAAAGCACACAGTATCGTAACTTCTTAATCTGCACACATTCCCAATCCTGTCTTCAAGCACTTGAAGCGTCTGAGTGTGATCACCCCATAATTTCCATGATTGTAAAGAAAATGACAACACTAGAAAATAAGCAGTTTAACACCATCATTTGTTGGGTTCCAGGCCATATGGGACTACATGGAAATGAGGTGGCAGATGAGGCAGAAAAACAGGCCATCTCCTTGAAAGTGACAGAATGTTTAGTTCCTCCTGAGGACTTGAAACCCACAATTAATTTGTACATAAACGAAACATGGCAAAGGGAATGGGACAACTGCATAAATAATCAATTACAAGAAATTAACCCGAAAATAAATGAAAGACACCTAGTAAATTATAATTTTGAGAGCAGGCATGATCAAACTGTCTACTAGATGTGGAATTGGACATTCTAGATTGACTCATTTGTATTTACTCAATAACGAAGAGCCACCTAAATGTAATTACTGCCAGCTGCTCTTACTATCAAACATGTTTTGTTGGAATGTGAAAGTTTGAATACCATTCATTTTCATTCATTCATTTTCTTGTCAGCTTTGTCCCTTGCGGGGTCGCCACAGCGGAATGAACCGCCAACTTATCCAGCACGATTTTTCGCAGCGGATGCCCTTCCAGCCGCAACCCATCTCTGGGAACTTCCACACACACATTCACACTTATACACTATGGACAATTTAGCTTACCCAATTCACCTGTACCGCATGTCTTTGGACTGTGGGGGAAACCGGAGCACCCGGAGGAAACCCACGCAAACGCAGGGAGAACATGCAAACTCCACACAGAAACGCCAACTGACCCAGCCCAGCCGAGGTTCGAACCTGCGAACCTGCGACCCAGCGACGTTCTTGCTGTGAGGCAACAGCACTACCTACTGCGCCACTGCGTTGCCCCAGTTTGAATACCATTAGACACAATTATTATAAGGAGAGTACTTTGATGGACATTTTTAAAACGGTACCACCAGGAAGAGTCTTAAGTTATTTATCAAAAATGGAACTGAAAAATCATATTTAACTTTGAATATATTTTTGTGTGAATTTATTAATTTATATTTTATATTTATCTAAGTAACTTTTTATTGTAATACGAATTTGTTTTTATCATGTAATATTTTTTATGTATATTCATCTTGCCATGAAATAGCCATAAGTTGCTGATGTGGCAATAAATAAATAAATAAAAGTATATGCACATCCGCAATAGTCAGATCACAGCATATTCAGTGTAGTGTGACCTCGGCTTCAATCGTTGTTGGGTGCAGTGTTGGGGAAAGTTACTTTTGAAAGTAGTGCAATACAATATTGAGTTACTCCGCAAAAAAAGGTAACTAATTGCATTACTTTTTATGGAAAGTAATGTGATATGTTACTTTTGCGTTACTTTTCCTTACCTGGCTGAGGTTTGATCTCTTTCAGAACTTGCAGGTGTTTTTTCACCACTTTTATAGAGAAGCTCTGCATTTAACAGCACCTATATAACCTACACCTTCATTTTCCTTAAAAAAATGTAGGATAAAACTATATTTTGAGAACTTTCTGAGCCCAGAGATCTACATGCTGTATATACAGATTAATGACAGCATGTAAAGTAATGTGTTTGCTACTTTTGTGCATTTTGTGTTATTAGTAAAGTAAATTCACTGAAGATTGAAGACTACAATTACGCCTAAGAGTACTAACAAGAAGTAATTTATATTAAGGCAAAAACAGATTTTAAACCTTTAAAATGTTTAATAACAAAATTAAGAGTGGGACGATAAAAATACCCCCAAATCAGAATAAAGCTTTACATTTTTCCCGTGGCCTTAACAAATGTGTAAACCGTGTCCCAAAAGAGAAATAATCTTACTAAATTACAAAACAGTAGCCGCTTCTACAGTAGACATAGCTATGTTTCCATCCAAAATGCGAATGAACTGCGAATGAAACTGGATTATCGTATAAAAGATATGTGAATAAAGCAGCGTTTCCATTCAACGAGTCAAAGCGAACAAAATCGTCACTTCCTGATTAACTGGCGCCAAATATCAACAGTAAAAACTGAATTTGCTGCAGTAGGAGAAGCTGCGTCAATCTTCATCTAATAAATGACTTGCGCCTCAGAAGGCAATCCTGACACACAGTGAACGCGCTGTGGCGTTTGAAGGTGTCCGACGCGAAGCACAGACACTCTTGATTCTGGATGTCATTAATAATATAATAACACTAATACTTAAACGGTAAGGCATTTTAGAAAGACCAAAACAACATTTCAGATGTTTTAGTGTGCTCAGCCTGCTGGTTTGTCCATTTACACACATTTTTATCATCACATGATCTCTTATAACAAAATCACATGACTTTTTTTAATGCGCACACTGGAGTTTGTGCGGTAAAAGTGTTTCCATCGTAGTTTATGCGCATCTTTTCTTATCCAATAAAAAGTTTATCCTACTCAGTTATGCGCATGTGTTTTTTATGCGCTTTTTTAAAATGTATCCGCATCTTGGCGTTTCCATCAACCGGTTTTTTATGTGCATCTCCAAAATGCGCATAAAAATAGATGGATGGAAACAGCTAATGGCTGCGTCTCCTCAACAATAAAACCAATAAACTTTTTTTAGTTTAGTCAAATTAATTATTTTACCTGGAGAACGTGAACTGATGTCAATCATTTGTTGTTCAGCTGGAGGTGGGGTGTGGGTGTAGTGCTTTGTTTTTTTTGTTTTTTTTGATGTCATGTTTCTTGCTGTTGTCAAGAGTTTTACCTGCACATAATCTACACTTATAACCGGATCTTCTAAGTCAGGGGTGCCCAAACTCGGCCCTGGAGGGCTGCTGTCCTGCAGATTTTAGTTCCAACCCCAATCAGACACACCTGGGCTAGCTAATCAAGCTCTTACAGGCTTTCTAGAAACATCCTTGCAGGTGTGTTGAGGCAAGTTGTAGCTAAAATCTGCAGGACACCGGCCCTCCAGGACCAAGTTTGGACACCCCTGATCTAAGTGAACCTGTAGAACCAGTTCATTAAATTGAACGGAGTTGTTGTGAAATGGTTTGTGTCTTCAGTACTAACATACAGTTGCAATCAGAATTATTGAACCCCCTTTGAATTTTGTTTTCTTTTTTAAATATTTCCCAAATGATGTTTAACAGAGCAAGGAAATTTTCACAGTATGTCTGATAATATTTTTTCTTCTGGAGAAAGTCTTATTTGTTTTATTTCAGCTAGAATAAAAGCAGTTTTTAATTTTTTAAAAGCCATTTTAAGGTCAATATTATTAGTCCCTTTAAGCTATATATTTTTTCCGATAGTCTACAGAACAAACCATCATTATACAATAACTTGCCTAATTACCCTAACCTGCCTAGTTAACCTAATTAACCTAGTTAAGCCTTTAAATGTCACTTTAAGCTGTATAGAAGTGTCTTGAAAATATCTAGTCAAATATTATTTACTGTCATCATGACAAAGATAAAATAAATCAGTGATTAGAAATGAGTTATTAAAACTATTATGATTAGAAATGTGTTGAAAATTTTTTCTCTCCGTTAAACAGAAATTGGGGAAAAAAATAAACAGGGGGGCGAATAAATCAGGGGGTTGAATAATTCTGATTGCAACTGTACCAGATACCCCTCTGACTCAAAATAAATCAATATCCCGAGTTATTCAGTTACTAGAACAGTACACTGACTCGTCTACTGTGAAAAAGGAGACCTGATAATAATGAGTGTGAGCCGTCTGTCTGTTCCCTCGCAGCATGCTCTCTCATTGAGTGTGTGCTTCAACCTGACTAGGGTCATTTTTATTCCGCAATATATTTTGTAAAAGCCAATTAAGCAAGGTAAAAAGTAACTCGCGTTACGTTTTTCAAGTAACTCAAATAATATTACTTATTTTTAAAAGTAATGCGTTATATTACTTGTTACTTTGGAAAAGTAATATTATTACGTAAGGCGCATTACTTATAACGCAATACCCCCAACACCGGTGTTTTGGTGACTGTCACTTTAAATCCTAATGATATTGGGCTTTTTTTCAAAAGAGGGCGGAGCTACAAACACCTGTGTGTCAGCATAGTGGCAGAATATGTCAGTCTATGTCGCTCCTGTCGCTGTTCATTTGTGCTTCATCTAAAACTCCACATCAATAATCCTCTAGTCTATCCTGACATCATCTTCAGCAGCTCAAACACTCTAATGGCTAATGGACAGACGGCTGCTTCTCTCTCAGGGCTGCTGTTTATGCTAATGAGGGAGAGATAGTCGCTAATGGGCGGGGCTTTTCCCCTTTGATGACACGTACAAAGAGAGAATGTCAATCAAAGTGTTTCTGCAGACTGTTTTCATCAAGTCTGATTATAAACAATAGAATTAATATATTTTTACCATTAGAGGCTGGAGATATTCACACACTGCTGACACACTACTGTGTTTAAACCCCTTATAAAATTATTTTTTATAATAGCTCCCCTGTAATAAAATTGACAATTTTTTTTAGGAGTCACAGAGTAAGGAGCAGGTAATAGTAACCATCAGACAATTTACCATGGTTTACCATATAACCAGTAATTCAGTAAGGGCATATTCTGTCATTTGGGACGCAACTATTTTTATTTACAGTTAGACGAATGTCTCAAGTAGACTATTGAAATATGGTGTTTACCCACATTTGCATGATGCCAGTCTATAGTCTCACCGTCTGCCCACAAACAGCGCCTGCTTTGACCCTCAAACCCTGCAGTTGTAGGTGAGGCTGGAGGAGTTTGGTTCATGTGTTGACATGTTGAGGAAATGCAGTTTTCTGCTGGATTAATACGGTACAACTGACATCATCATTACTCTTCATTCCATTGTTTACAAGTGCTGAAGAAGAGCCAAAACATGCTGAAATGGTAGAGGATGTTTGGTTTGGCATAAGATTCAGACCAATCACAGCAGGACTGTAGATCTGACAATCAGAGCAGAGCAGGGCTGCTAGAAAGGTGGAGTTTAGAGAGTTTGTGAAACTTGCTGTTCATGTAAACTAAACCTATAAAAACTGAATGAGCAAGCTTTAAGATAATACACTACGACCACTTTAATTTAATTTTAGTTGGCTGTGCAATTAATCAAATTTAGATTTTGAACAATGATTATGAAATAATCGTAGTAATTAATAGTAATCTATATATCACATCCCAAGCTTTTTTTAATCCATTCAGCTGATCCGTGTCTGACAGGAGCACTTTTAGCTTAGCTTAGCATAGATCATTGAATCAGATTAGACCATTAGCATCTCAAAAAATTTCAAAAAAGTTTTTTATTTTCCTATTTAAAGCTTGAGCCTTCTGTAGTCATGTGCTAAGACCGATGGGAAATCAAAAGTGGCTATTATATAGTCCTGTATAGCTAGGAACTAAACTCTCATTACAGCGTAATAATCAAGGAACTTTGGTTACTAGTTAACAGTAAGTAGTTATGCAAGTAGTTAGTTGTGTAATATTGCACTGCTGCAGCCATGGTACAGCAGTAAAATGCCTTGATTATTATTTGATTATGAGTCAATCTTTAAATAAGTAATTAAATTAAATTAATTCTAGTTATTGTTTAGGTTAGTTAAGTTTAGATAGTTGTTATTAAAGAAATTATAATAAATAAAGCAAAAAATTTTTATGTCAAAATAAAAACAAGATTATTTCATTTACGTCATTGGCAGATTATTTTGCTTGTTTTAAAGGAAAACTCACTTAATTTTGGCACATTATTTCTGAAAACAAGACTATATGTTTTGCTAGTCTAGAAAATGCTTGTTGATTTAAGGATCTTTATATATTTGGACTAGAAACAAAACAAAAACTTTTAAGTAAGAATAGCAGTGTATATAAGTAATTCAATAATATGTATCTTTATTAAAGTTAGTAATGTACAATTTCTTGTGCCTGAATGCTTTAATCTCTCCTGAGCTGCTTTTAAAAGCACATGCAGATAATAAGCTTCTACTTCAATCATGGTTAAACTCAAATCTCACTTGTGGTTTCTGGTCAACAATAATCCCAATTATTGTTATCTTGTGCGAAATCGAGACTGAAATGCAGCACTAATCCAGATTAAATACAGTTGAAATCAAAATGAAATCAAAATCAAAATTTTTTTCTTCTGGAGAAAGTCTTATTTGTTTTATTTTCGGCTAGAATAAAAGCACTTTTTAATTATTTTTTAAGCCGTTTTAAGGTCAATATTATTAGCCCCCTTAAGCATAATCAAATAATAAAAAATTTTTGATTGTCTCCAGAACAAACCACTTGTTATACAATGCCCTAACTTTACCCTAATTACCCTAGTTAAGCCTTTAAAAGTCACTTAAAGCTGAATACTAGTATCTTGAAGAATATCTAGTCAAATATTATGTGCTGTCATCATGAAAAAGTTATTAGAAATGAGTTATTAAAACTATTATGATTAGAAATGTGTTGAGAAAATCTTCTCTCGGTTAAACAGAAATTGGGGGAAAAATATATTCACGAGGGCGAATGATTCATTTTTCAACTGTACATAAATACTGACAGTAAATGTTGTTGTCCTGCAGGTGGACACTGTTGCTGCTGACTTCCTGTTGCGTCGCGGTGGAGAGAGGAAGTCCAATGTGAAGACGGTGCGTGTGGGTCCGCTGTCAAAGAAAGGCTTCTACCTGGCGTTCCAGACTCAGGGCGCGTGCATGGCTCTGCTGTCCGTCAGGGTTTTCTTCAAGAAGTGTCCTGCTGTCTCCCGCGCCTTCTCCTCCTTCCCGGAGACGCTCCCTCATTCGCTTGTGCAGCAGGCGGAGGGCGTGTGCGTGGATAACTCCGCCCCCACAGGACAGAGCACAGCCCCACCCACTATGTTCTGTGGGGAGGACGGTCAGTGGGTGGGGCCTCCGTCGTCTACATGTGCCTGTAAACCAGGATACGAACCTGTAGACTCCGACCGCTGCAGGGGTGAGTAACGCATCTGAGGTTACGTATGTATGATGGTTACGATGTAAAATAAGTCTGATGTGGCTAGAGTGTGTGTGTGTGTGTGAAGTTTCAGCTCAAAATAACACACAGATAATGTTTTCTAGCTCTCTGAAACTGACCATTTTAGGCTTTGATACTAATTGTGTCATTTTGGTGACTGTCGCTTTAAATGCAAATGAGATCGTGCTCTTTTTAGAAGAGGGCGGAGCTACAAATGCCTGTGTGTTAGCATAGTGGCAGATTCCAAAACAGGATTAAAGTTATCTGTGAAAAACTGAAAATATCAGAAGTGTGTGAGAATGCGTCAGTCTATGGAGTAGAGGTCTGCACGGGATTGCTTTTTTAGTCCCGCTCCTGCAAGGTTTTATTCCACACCCGACCGCTCCCGCTGTATATTCAGTCTTTGTTTACCCACTGCTCACTTAGAATAATTTTTAACCCGACATGACCATTCATTCATTCATTCATTCATTTTCTTGTCGGCTTTGTCCCTTGCGGGGTCGCCACAGCGGAAAGAACCGCCAACTTATCCAGCACGATTTTACGCAGCGGATGCCCTTCCAGCTGCAACCCTCTCTGGGAACTTCCACACACACATTCACACTTATACACCATGGACAATTTAGCTTACCCAATTCACCTGTACTGCATGTCTTTGGACTGTGGGGGAAACCGGAGCACCCGGAGGAAACCCACGCAAACGCAGGGAGAACATGCAAACTCCACACAGAAACGCCAACTGACCCAGCCCAGCCGAGGTTCGAACCTGCGACCCAGCGACGTTCTTGCTGTGAGGCAACAGCACTACCTACTGCGCCACTGCGTTGTCCCCGACATGACCAATCCCACTAAATTTAGATCTGGTTTCCAAAATCTCACATTTAAATCGGGTACTACCGAAAGAGAGATAACAGATAAAACTGTAGGCTGTGCAAGGATTGTAGGCTAAATGTCAGTTTTCTTTACCACATTGTGATGAGACATGAGTGCCGCCTTAAGCCTGGTTTATACTTCTGCGTCAAGTGATTGGCGTGACCCACGGCGCAAGCCTCGCGCGTAGCCGTGCATTTATACTTCTGCGCGCTGTTTCTGTTTCTCTGCAATACACTTCCGAAACGCTAGCTGGCAGTAGGTGTTTATGTTCCTCTGTGTCGAGTTTCTTCGCTGGTGTTTTGTTTTTTCTGAACACTTCCTTAATGTACAAGTGGCTCAAATTCGCTCATTTTGAGGCGGGAACCGGCGGACGTGCAACAACTTTAATCATGAGGTAAACACAAAACAAAAGTCTCCATCCGGAGCTCCTTCACGGGACTCCACACTTGTAAACACTCGCTGCATCGGGCATGGCTCTCACCTTCACCCACACTCGTCAGCGATACCAAGCCGACCAATCACAGGGCTTACGCTACGCGTACACGTTACATTTTTTGAGAGGTGCGGGTCAACGTCGCCGACGGCCACGGCGAGGGGCTATGCGTCCACGCGTAGGCTGCGCCGTAGCCTACGCGTGCGCTTGACGCAGAAGTAGAAATCAGCCTTTAAACCTGAGGTTCCAGTCTTCTGAAGCTGGTCACACACCAGATGCGCCGCACATATGACAGTTGGAAGTAACATTCGCCGGACGCGCACATTCGCATGTTCTTTAAAATGAAACTATTCAGATGGCACTCTGTGGTGCGGCAGAAATATGAACAGTGTCCTGAGTCATCGTAGATGGGTGCCTGTGTGCATACTCTGATAGAAGTCTATGTTTAGAATTCTAAAATCAATGGAGCCATGTGAAGCAGCTCATCCGGTGTGTAACCCTCTTTACTGCTATTGGGTAAAACTTTTTTTTTTTGTTATTGTCACATCATGAAAAGGGTAATTTGTTTCCATTTGCATCTACAGTGCATCCGGAAAGTGTTGATTACCATTAGAGGCTGGAGATATTTACACACTGCTGACACACTACTGGGTTTAAAAAATAAAAGTGATTTTTGCATAACAGTACTTGGGTAGCTAGTTAACAGTAAGTGGTTATATAAGTAGTAGGGTTGGGCGATGTTGACCAATTTGGCATCATAGGATGTCTAAATTGAAACATCGTGGTGGACGATGGTTGTTGTTAAATATCAATTAATTCATAACGAATTAATTAATTGTAGCCCACCGTTTTCACTACCTGACCCACAGGGTCTTTGCTTTACCTATAAACAAACCAAAAATAAATAAAGTTACACACAAATGACCACCTGTCAATCACTTTTTTCCGCGGGACTCTGGCATGAACAGGCGGAGTGATCTGTGTCGGTATAATGGCTTTATCCCACAGCTGGTGGAGGAGACGAGAGTTCCTTTGGAGTTCACTGTAATTTGTATTGTGATTGATGATAACTTCCTTATGAGTAGGCCCACACGGAATCTGCGCATGCAGAATTCCGCAGATTTTTTGCCCATCATTAATTCTGTTTATTTACTTGAGTAAATGTGTGTAAATCTGAATAAATTTAGTTTTTAAATTACACATATTTCACATATTAATGTTTTAGTTATGAGACTCCCAAAATAATTTCGCAGAAATCCGCAGATTTTTACCCAAATTTACCCATAACCAAACCAAAAATAAATAAAGTTACACACAAATGACCACCTGTCAATCACTTTTTGACTCTGGCATGAATAGGCGGAGTGATCTGTGTCGGTATAATGGCTTTTTCCCACAGCTGGTGGAGGAGACGAGAGTTAGTTTGGAGTTCACTGTAATTTGTATTGTGATTAATGATAACTTCCTTATGAGTAGGCCCACACGGAGACTCCCAAAATAATTTCGCAGAAATCCGCTGATTTTTACCAAAATTTTCCGCAGAAATTGCAAAAAACGTCCGCAGATTCCATCTGGCCCTACTTATGAGGAAATAATAACAAGTAAAGATGCTAGGGCTCGACAGTTTTGGTTGAATATGTGGCGGAAATTTTGTGTGACCTAAAAATATATTTGTAAGCATTTGTGCGAGTGCATAAATTGTTGCTGTGTGACCTGTTTTCACTGCAAAACCCTCACCGCCTGCGCGGATTTAGGAGACATTTATGCAGAATGCATCTTTGCACCTAAAGACGCCAAACGCAGCGCTCAGGAACAGATTAAAACAGTTGTCATGTGAACTTGCTGAAGTAAAAGCCTGCAATGCTTGCCCCGCCTTTGTGCTCTTCTTATTGGCCCACTGCTCTAGAACTGAACTGGAATGGATTGGTTAATATCAGCTGTCAATCACTCAGTCAATGCCTTCTGCCTTCACATGACAGGAGCTACAACCGTGAAAATGTGAAGCGCTGAAGATGAGAGAATGAAAATAACACTGACAGATTTAGTTTTAGAAAGCACCTAAAGTCACTAATAATGGCACATCTTATTAGTGATCATGTGCTGAATGTTAATCCACCATTTACACTTTTCCAAGAGTGGATAAAAGACTTCCAGTGGCTTCAAGTCCGCTATGAAAATAACTAAAGCCATTCACTGTAAAGTCTGTGGGACGGGGTTTACAGGTAACAGCGTTTGCCACTGAATCTACACATTTTAAGCGTGAGAGGTGCTGTATAATCCTTCATTTAATCCTCACCATGCTCTCAGCCGTGCAAGCGGCATCTATATGTAAAATTTAACAGCTCATGAAAAGACCGTTATTGCTATTAAGATGACATGCAAATAATAAGTTATAGATCAATATAAATGTGGGCCGGGGCGATGGATCACGATGCCGGCTCAGCATCGTCAAGTTTATCAGCCATCTGCGATGGACGATGACATCGTCTATCAGCCCAACCCTAATAAGTAGTTAGTGTAAAAATTGAGCAGTAAAGTACTTTGATTATTATTTGATTATGCGTCAAGCTTTATATAGGAACATTTTTAAAAAGTTTCGAGCAAGATGCTAATGGTCTAATCCGATTCCATAGATATATACACTAGATATCGCATAGGGACCCTGAGCATGCGTCAATAGCGCCGCCACATTGGTACAGTGCTTCTAGGACAACTGTCATTCAACCGCATTAGTCAAGACAGTGTGCCAATGTGAAGATGCTGGACTTGAGCGCTGTGTTTGCGTTGTAGTAACGAGCAAACAAAGAAAACAAAGCACAAGTCAGAACATTTCATAGGTAAGATTTAGTTTTTAATGTTTTTGTATGTTATGAACTTTTGTGCTTAACAAGTAATGTTATTGATGATAATACAGTCTCTTACTGCAGTTACCATAAGGCAAAGTAGCACCAACTCGCACTAAATTCTAGACTTATGCTAGTTTTGTTGAATAAAATAAGCAAACAATGTTATGAAATATGACAAGAAGACGCTGCGGTGCCAGAAACTTGTGTTATTGTCAGCTAAGTGAACGAGTCGTTCATAACGGAGATTCATTCACAAACGAATCGCTCCCTCCGTCAGAATGAGAAGTGAAAGCAGGAGAGGGGGTGTGTTTCAGGACACGGATTAGATCAAATTAAACAGGGAAGGAGGGTAATGCATTTCCATGCACACAAACACACACTCTTTGTCAGGAATGCCCGTGCGGTCACATCCATCAATGTAGAAAAGTGATGTAAAATTATAATATTTCGTAATTGAAAAAAATATTTGCATACGGACCACCGGGGAAAACTCCCGATCATAGATATATGTGTATATGTGTATTTCTCTGGCTCTGGATGGCCACAGTCCTCCGCTTCACCTTGGTCCCGCATTCATTTCAAAGGAGCGCTACCCTGTACTAAAATGGCGGCTCTATTGACGCATTCGTTCTAATAGACAATAGGAGGGTAGGCGACATCTAGTGTATATATCTATGATCCGATGCAATGATCTATGCTAAGCTAAGCTAACAGTGCTCGTGCCAGACCCAAAGATCATGTGAATGAAGTCAAAAATGGTAAAACCCAACCGTTTAACTGTTGGTGAGCTGTAAAGCGAGACCATTCCCAGAAAAGGCGGAGTGTTTCTTTAAAAGAGAGACTCCTCTTTTCTTTGGCGTCTAAACTGTAGGTGTTAATTATGTGTGTGTGTCGTGGCTAATAGAGTGTGTTAATGAGCCGTGAGCACACAGAGTCACAGCTCTATATGTGTGTGTGTGTGTGTGTGTGTCTCCCTGTTGTGTCGTGATGAGAAAAGCAAGCGTTGTGGACCGGCGTTCAATCTAAAGCAGCTGTGTTTATACTCGCAGAGCTGATGTTTTTAATAGAGCTTGATGAAATGCTCTTTTAATGAACAGGAATTGGTTCGTGGGGTGTGGCTGAGGATTATGGGTAATGTGATCCGTCTCAGGAGGAACGCGATCATCTGCTGGCGTTTTATTCCACAGCGGTTACAGATATTTCCCACATCTCATCGCCCTCATTAATTGATTCATAAATGCGCTGGTTTACTGATAGAGCGTGAGTCATTACCGGGACTCATGGGTAACGTCTCTTCCTTCAGGTGCACTGTGGGTAATCGTCTGACTCTTACAATGACAGACATTCAGTGTGTTTTACAGTAGAGCTGGTGCTGAAGAGAAACATGTGTGAGAATCAGACTCTCTAATGATGATCATTGAGGAGGAGTTTATTTATTTGGTCACTTATAAAGATCTGTACACACACACACACACACACACACACACACAGAGACTTAACACACAAATAATATACACACACATACAAAATAAATGCAAACAAATATACACATTTCCACATACACAGAGAAGTTCACGCACGCACGCACACGCACGCACGCACGCACTCACACACACACACACTCACACACACACACACACACACACACACACACACACACACACACACACACACACACACACACACACACACACACACACACTTAACACTCAAATAATATACACACACACATACAAAATTAATGCACACACAAACAAATACACTTCTGCATACACAGAGACACACACATACACACACACAAATAATATACACATGCATACAAAAATAAATGTACACACAAAAATACACGGACTTCCACTTACACACACATTTAACACACAAATAATACACACACACACAAAGCTAAATGCACACACAAACAAATACACACACATTTAACACACAAAAATACACAAACACACACACACACACACACACACACACACACACACATTTAACACACAAATAATGTACACACATGCACATACAAAAATAAATACACACACAAACAAATACACACACTTTCACATACACATACACACACACAGTAAACACACACACACACACACACACTTAACACACAAATAATATACACATACAAAAATAAATGCAAACACAAACAAATATACACACATACACAGAGACAGTTACACACACACACACACACACACACACACACACACACACACACACACACACACAAATATACACACACAGTCAAAAATAAATGCACACACTTCCACATACACAGAGACACACACACACACACACACACACACACACACACACACACACACTAAACACACACACTTAACACACAAATAATACACACACACACAAAGCTAAATGCACACACAAACAAATACACACACATTTAACACACAAAAATACAAATACACAAACACACACACACACACACACACACACACACACACACACACACACACGTTTAACACTCAAATAATGTACAAACATGCACATACAAAAATAAATACACACACAAACAAATACCCACACTTTCACATACACACACACACACACACACACAGTAAACACACACACACACACACTTAACACACAAATAATATACACATACAAAAATAAATGCAAACACAAACAAATATACACACATACACAGAGACAGTCACACACACACACACACACACACACACACACACACACACACACACACACACACACCACACACACACACACACACACACATACACACACACACACACACACACACACACACACACACACACACACACACACACAAATATACACACACAGACAAAAATAAATGCACACACTTCCACATACACAGAGACACACACACACACACACACTAAACAAACACACTTAACACACAAATAATATACACGCATATAAAAATAAATGCACACACAAACAAACACACTTCCACATACACAGAAGCACACACACTAAACACACACACACACACGCACACTTAGCACACAAATAATATACACACATAAAAAAATAAATGCACACACAAACACACACACTTCCACATACACAGACACACACACACACACACACACACACACACACTTAACACTAATAATATACACACATATAAAAATAAATGCAAACACAAACACAAAAAATACACACACTTACGCACACATTACCACACAAATAATATACACACACACATACAAAATAAATCCACACACAAACAAATACACACACTAAATACACACACACATTTAACACACACACACACACACACACATTTAACACACAAATAATATACATACACACACTAAATACACACCTTTAACACAAATAATATACACACACATATTTAACACACAAATAATATACACACACACATACAAAAAAAAATATACACACTTACACATACAACCACATACACAAACTCTCACACACACATTTAACAAACTTAACACACACATACCGCAGCAGGTGGCTGAATTTGTTTGCACTAATTGGTCTTTGTGTCGGCCTTCTCTTTGTGTGTGCGTGCGTGTGTGTGTGTGTGAGTATGTGTGTGTGTCTGACTCTATTATTTGAATACAACAGGCGGGTCATTGAGGGCCTGAGAGCAGATTGAATGTGTTTAACCAACACCAACCCCCAAACACACACACACACACACACACACACACACACACACACACACACACACACACACACACACACACAGACACACACACACAGAGACACACACACACACACACACACACACACACACACACACACACACACACACACACACACACACACGTGCATCTAATGTGGAGATTTAATTTATGACTTTCTTTAATGTTTCTGTTTAATGGAGCTATATTAAGCATGATGTATTGTGTGTGTGTGTGTGTGTGTGTGTGTGTGTGTTTGTCGTCATTCACAGCGTGTGGATTGGGCCAGTATAAAGCATCTGTCGGAGGGAGCTTGTGTCGTGTGTGTCCAGACAACAGTAACACACACTCCACTGGATCCAGTCTGTGTGTGTGCCGTCCAGGATACCACCGAGCCACCAGTGACCTTCCGGATTCAGGCTGCACCAGTAAGACACACACACACACACACACACACTGATGGTGTTGCTTTTGTAGGCCGTGTTTACCACTGGTATTCAGATTTGATTTTGTTGCTTTTTTTTACTAAACTAAAAAATAAAAATAAAACAGAAATACAGTTCTAAAATAATGTAAAATACAATAAAATCTCACTCCAGGGAGTCTGCGGAGATGTTTAACGTTAACGGTAACGTTAACGAACATAAGGACAAAGATGTATGTTGACAACCTTTATTTCCATGACTAAGACGTAACGAAGATTTGACAACATGGATATCATTAGATACCAACAGTGACTACATCAGCATGCGTTATCGTTAACGGAAAAAATTTGACTAAAATATAGTAAAATAAATAAAAACGAACCAACTTTATTATCCGCTGAACTGATGTTTGATCATTAGATGTCAAGTTACTGTTTTTTTGAAGTCATCATAGGCAACGAAAATCTTTCATTCCTTATTTTTGTTGACGGAATTAACGCTAGTAAGTTTAGAACAGTCTCCATGGAGTTTGACAACTCTATAGAACTGTATTCTGTTTTAGTTTCCATGGCAACGCCTAAAACTTCAATTAATGTTAGTGTTCACAACAAGTGCGAGGAGAAAATGTGCATACGTAGACTTACTTGCACTAGATTACTCGGCAGATATTACGCCTCACACATTTTCTCGCTCAGTTAAAATATTTAGAACTTGCGCAGAACAAGTGATTGAGGCAAATACTGTGCGTTTGCAGTAAACACACTGCAGATTTTACAACATTCTCACCACTAGGAGGAAATTCGCCTCTATTCACACGTTTGCGTGAAAATTGACTTCATGTGTAATCTGCTCAAGTAAATTCTTAAATTGTAAATCTGGGAGTTATTTGACAGTTACATTCAAATTTCTAAGCGATAAAAAAAGAATGTTCACTTTACCGATTAAAAAAATATTTTTATTTTAATAATTGTCGTTGGAATTTTCGACAGAATAATTGTGATATTTTTCCATATTGACTAGCCCTACTTAGTACCAGGTGAATACTTAAATTCAAAATTAGAAATTTTGGCAGTTAATTGGTAGTAACATTCAAAATTTAAAGCGATTTAAAAAAAAAAAAAAAAAAAAAAAAAAAAAAAAACATTTACTTTACCGGTTAAAAAAATATTTTTATTAATAATTGACATTGGTATTTTCGTCAGAATAATTGTGATATTTTTCCATATTGACTAGCCCTACTTAGTACCAGGTAAATTCTTAAATTCGAAATTTTAAATTCTGGCAGTTATTTGGCAGTTACATTTAAAATTTTAGGCGATTAAAAATAAAATGTTCACTTTACTGGTTAATGAAATATTTTTAATAATTGTCGTTAGAATTTTCATCAGAATAATTGTGATATTTTCCCATATTGACTAGTCCAGGTGAATACTTAAATTCAAAATTCAAAATTCTGGCAGTTATTTGGCAGTTACATTCCAAATTCAAAGCAATAAAAAAAGAATGTTCACTTTACCGGTTAACAAAGTATTTTTTAATAATTATTGTTGGAATTTTCACCAGAATAATTGTGATATTTTTTTTCATATTGACCTGCCCTTTTTAGTACCAGGTGAATTCTTAAATTCGAAATTTGAGATTCTGACAGTTATTTGGCACATTGGTTACAATGTTACATTAAAAATTTAAAGCGATTAAAAAAAAATAATTCACTTTACCGGTTAAAGAAATATTTTTAATAATTGTCATTAGAATATTCCCTAGAAAAATTGTGATATTTTTCCATATTGACAAGCCCACGTGAACACTTAAATTTGAAATGTAAAATTCTGGCAGTTATTTGGCAGTTACATTCAAAATTCAAAAAGCAGAATGTTCAGTTACCAGTTAAATACGTATTTTAATGATTGTCGTTTCAATTTTCACCAGAATAATTGTAATATTTTTCCATATTGACTAGCCCAGGTGAATGCTTAAATTCAAAATTGGAAATTCTGGCGGGTATTTGGCAGTTACATTCAAAATTCAAAAAGCCGAACGTTCATTTACCAGTTAAATACGTATGTTAAATAACTGTCATTACAATTTTCACCAAAATATTTGTGATATTTTTCCATATTGACTAGCCCTACTTCGTACTACCAAAGTCCCTTTAAGGCAAGTAATTTCCCTCGGTGGCCATCTTTGAAACACCTCTCTGGCAGTATGTTCGGGCATTCTGTTTGAATGGGAAAACATCAAATTCTCCAAAACTGTTTGCCAAGCTTACGATTACATTTCATATTAGGAATCACCAATAAAATTAAACGACTGTCTCTTCTGATTGGCTCCTGTACTAGAAGGCGGGGCTTAATTCTCCATATTGACGTTACTCTTGTGTATTGTATAGTTTTTAGTACTACTTAAGGCTTATAGGCTTGTGTATGTGCACTCTGACCTTTGACCTGTTCCTACAGAACCGCCGTCAGCTCCGCGCAGCATCATCTATCAGATTAATGATACGGTGGTCACTCTGGAGTGGTCGGAGCCGCTGGACCGTGGCGGACGCTCTGATCTCTCCTACAGTGTGGAGTGTGTGCACTGCAGAGGGTCCCTATGCGTCCAGTGTGCAGACAGCATCACCTATAGGCCGGGTCAGATGGGCGTGTCCGGGAGGCGTGTCATCATCCGCGGGCTCCTCCCACACACCACCTACACCTTCACTGTGCTGGCCCAGAACGGCGTCAGCGCTGTCAGTCACACAAGCCCTGCGTCCAGCTCTGTGAACATCACTACCAGCAGAGACGGTCAGTCACCATGGTTAATAAACAACACGTTTGCGTTAGTGGTGGGCTGTTAACAGCGTTAACGTGCTGCGTTAATGCGAGACTCTTATCGGGCAATTAAAAAAAAAAAGTTGGGTTGTGAGCTGGGTCTATTCTACGCAAGCTATGCTGACTTTCACCTTGATATTTTTTTGCGCGTATGTATACCTGGCCGAATTGCACTCTAGGGGGCGAGAACGAGTCTTCGAACCTGTGTGTGTTCCTACTGTGAAATGACCACATCAAACCTGACGTGCTAACATGAATGCAGTTCACTAGAGTGAATCTGATTAATGTGAGCTCCACATCTAACTATCAGGCACCTGTAGAGTTTATGTGCTCCAGTAAAACAAATAAAATGGAGCGGCTGCTTTTTAAAATGAATGACGGAGAATGAAAGTCAAACCGGTGAGCGTCTGACAATAAAGTGCCCTTCTGAATCAAATCAGCAGGATGCCCTTCTGGATCTTTCACTTACTTACGAAGACACTACTGACTACGCTTACATGGACACCTGTAGTCTAGTTATTCGCCTTAATAGACAATAATATAAGGAAGGTGTTTACGTCATGTGCTTTCATGTAAGAGTTTGCTGTCATTTTGGGTGACTTTAATTGCAGTTCGGCAGTTTCACTTTCACTCATGAACATTTCATTCATGCCCCCATGACAAACTGGGGTATTAGACGCAAATAATGAGTGAGGACTGGTGAGAGTGTTATGGAGTTTAATAACGCACGCCTAATGGAAAGAAAAAAATTTCTGCATTTGGCGATGTGTGTGTGTGTGTGTGTGTGTGCGGTCCTTTACTCACAGCCGCATGTGTGGATCTTGTCAGAAAATATGTTGAAAGTCTTACATGACGGTAATAGTTTGATTGCGGTATTTACTTCAACAATGCCACTAATATCCGCATACTCCACGTCTTAATTCCATTTCTGTTTAGTTCAGTTATGACTTTAGTCAGATTAAGGTCATCAAAAATCGCTGTTTGGAGCTTATGTAGGCCTACAGTTCAACATTGATCAGGGCTCGAAATTAACCTTTTTTCTTGGTAACACCGGTGCTCCTAACTTCAAAAATTTAGGCACACCAGACAAAACTCCATCCCACCGGCTTTACGGTGAATGGCTTTAGTCGTTTTCATAGCAGACTTTAAACACTGGAAGTCTTTTATCCACTCTTCGAAAAGTGTAAATGCTGGATTGACATTCAGCTCATGATCACTAATCAGATGTGCCATTATTAGTAACTTTAGGTGCTTTCTAAAACTAAATCTGTCAGTGTTGTTTTCATTCTCTCAGATCCAGACCTTTACATTTTCGCAGCTGTAGCTCCCTGTCATCGGAACTGAATGATTGACAGCTGATATTAACCAATCCATTCGCGTTCTGTTCTAGCGCAGTGGGCCAATAAGAAGAGCTTGAAGGCGGGGCAAGCATTGCGGGCTTTGTTTACTGCAGCAAGTTAAAATGTCAACTGTTTTAAACCATTCCCGAGCGCTGCGTTTGGTGTTTTTAGGTGCAAAGATGCTTAATGCATGAATGCCTCCTAAATTCGCGCATGTGGTGAACATTTTGCTGTGAAAACCGGTCGCACAACATCAATTTTATGCACTCGCACAAATGCTCCCAAATATATTTTGAGGTCGCATAGATACAATTTCGGGCTCATATGCGACCAAAACGGTCGCAATTTCGAGCCCTGTTGATGTTTAACTGAATAAACAGTTAGTAAACACAAGTACATCTTATTGAACATCATTTATTTTCATCACCAATTATCATAGTAGAACAGTTCCTCAAGCAGTTTGTGATGCGTTTTGTAAACAGGAGATGAGCCCCTGGTCTAATGCGCCACCTGACTTGAGAAACCCGTTCTCAAAGACTTTCTTTAGTCATTATTTGGGTAGCACACATATTCTGAATGCAGAATTCAAATGAGCCACTTTAATCTAGATTAATCTGGATTAATTCCAAGATTACAGTGAGATTAATCTAGATAAAAAAAAAAATGTATCTATGCCCACCTATAGTTTGCATATGTAACGAAGGCCAGCTTGTAAGTGCTGTGCAGGTAAACCACACTCCTCTGACCTCTAAAGGTGCTCTAGCGACAGATGCTAGAGGCCATGGTCTCTAGCCTCCTTGTTAGAGCAACCGACTCCCATGCTGAAGGTCGCCGGTTTGATACCAGCTCGGAGCGGGATGGGTGGTGTAGAATCGGTGGGGGTTACACATACATTCACATAAAGTTTTAATAATCGCAGTGCTCCATACTAAGGTTATTTAATAAACGAAAACTAAAAATACATTTCAAAAATAATTTTCGTTAACTAAAATCAAATAAATTGTTCTCAATAAATGAAAAACTAAAACTAGACAAAAAAATTAACAACTGTCACTAAAAACTAAATGAAATAAAATGATAATTAGCAAAATAAAAAAAATAAGATTTCAGAGTAAATAAGCACTCATTCTGTAGTGGCAAATCTGGGCGCGGATGTTTAGTGAAACACCAGTAGATGGCGCCAAACACATCAGTCAAGCACACGATTATTTACAAAAACATCTTTTCAATATAAACATAAAACATATTTGCTAACATTTATTTATTCACCAGAAAAATACAAACTAGACATGTTTAACTACATAAACTGTATTATCTTTATTATGAAGGAATTATTTTATCCTCCTGTGGTTTATTTTAATAGTACGTTTTTTTTTTTTTTTTTTTTTTTTTTCAAGTGCTGTTTAACAGAACAAAGATATTTTTCTCAGTATTTTCATAACACTTTTCCTCTAACAGAGGAAGTTTTATTTTTTTTGTTTGTTTGGCTGGAATAAAAAATTAAATGTAAAAACTGCTATGGTTAAATATTATTATCCCCCTTAAGATTATTTTTTTCTTTTTTCCAGAAAAAAACACGGTTGTCTAATGACTTGTCTGATTAACCTAGTTAAACCTTTAAATTGGACTTTAAAGGGTCACGAAACACCAAAACACATGTGTTGAGCTGTTGACAGTCATATATGTGTCCCACGCTGCTATAAACACTATTAGGACACATATATTGCACTAAAAAGTGAAAATTGGTTGTTTTTGCGTTATTTTGAGCAAATTCGTTCTTCCGGTTTGAAACGAATTTTTGAAGCTGCGTCACGGCCATGAGATACATAGGTGTAAATCCAGCTGGAGAGTGGCTGTCTGTCTTTTCCAGAACATTGTGGCGTATCTGAGTGTGCGGCATTAATTCATGAGAAAGACTTGCTTCAAACCAATCAGCGCGCTCTATTGTGTATGATGCGAAACTTCATTAATATGCATGATAGCTCCGGAGACTGTTTACCAGTTTACAGCGTTCAGACGGCAGAGAGACGCCACGTTGTGTTGCCAAAACAAGTGAAAGTACAAGAATTTCAAGACAAGAGACGTAAGTGTTGCGTTTATTAGTGTGTTGCAACGAAGGTTTTGTTTTCATTTTCCCTCTATGAGAGAGCAGCTGGACTCACGTGTGGATTACAGTGCACGCGACAGAAACGCGTTTGTAAGGAACATTTTTACACGAGAGCTTTTTCTCATCTGGAAATGGTGAAATCCGGATTTGCCGCTCGTCTCCTTTTAATAAAAAGACACAGCTCCAGTTTGATTGTCTGTCTACAGAATTGGTAAGTGTTTGCAGTGCAGTGCCCTTTGTTTAAATGCTGCTCTCCGAGTGTAAACATGTAGACACAAACTATTCCCGTCGTGCAGGATTTTTGCTGCATTTTGTGACAGGATAGTCTATACACACACGGCTTTCTGACGCTACCTACCGAGTGCATAAGTTACAGAGAAATGCGGAGGATTTTTTTTCTCTTATTCGCCATGCGGTATCAAATCAGCTTCTGTGTGTTTGTTTTGCCTGTCAAACTCAGCGCGTGCCCAAATGGAAACTCCCTTCTATGCAAATCTTACCCTCTTTCCCTCCCCCGACACTCCCACACTCCCAGAACTGGACACGCCCAACTTTCCTGACTTTTTTCAAAACAGAGGTGTGAAAACACCCTGCTGAGACAGGGGGTTTCGTGGCCCTTTAAGCTGATTAAGCTGAACTAGTATCTTGCTAAATAACGTGTAAAATATTATGAATCTTGGCAAAGACAATTAGAAATTAGTAATTAAAACTATTATGTCTAGAAATGTGTTCAAAATATTTGGAGGGACAAAATAATTTTCATCGTGTATATAAATTGAGAAATGAATTTGTTTATATAGTCTCTAACTTAGATCTATTACAAACATTTATTTTGTGTGTGTGTGTGTGTGTGTGTGTGTGTGTGTGTGTGTGTGTGTGTGCGTGTGCGTGTTTTTGTGACATATCAGGACACAAATCTGTATAATGACATAGGTATGACACAGGTATTACTAAAAGCAGGTGAAATATGAGGACATTGGTGACGTCCTCACTTCTCAAAAAGCTTCTAAATCACACAGGATGAGTTTGTTCAGAGAGTAAAGCTGTACACTGTCTCCTGTGATGGTTGGGTTTAGGGGTGGGGTGGGGTGAGGGCAATATAATATACGCTTTGAACAGTATAAAATGAATGGAAGCCTATGTAATGTACCCACTTTTCACAAAAACAAACATGTGTGTGTGTGTGTGTGTGTGTGTGTGTGTGTGTGTGTGTGTGTGTGTGTGTGTGTGTGTGCGCAGTGGCTGTCCCAGTGTCTGGTATCAGGAGGATAAAAGCGTCTGAGAGCAGCGTCTCCATCAGCTGGACGGTTCCTCCACAGACGCAGCACAGCATTCAGGATTATCAGCTGCGCTACAGTCTGAAGGTGAGACTGACTGACAGAAAGACGCTGCGTATGAAATCACACACTTCCCTACTATAGTAGTGTTGTCACCATACTGTCATTTTGGTATCAGTTGGTACTGACATTTTAAAGACGTCCATTTCCCGATAACATCTGAGCGCTGTTGAGCAAGTTCTTAAACAATGCTGGTTGGCCGTTGTGTTCACATGCTCAACAGAGATGACTGTGATTGGCCATGAAGGTCATCAGTTCACCGCTCTTCACCAGGTGCAAACACAGATACAGGCGACACTGCAGCTATTAAAGCTGTTAAGATCAGTGGATTCATTGACAAATGGCTCGTATGTCAGCTCATTGACAGATCAGCTGATTAATGTGACTCCAGTGTCTGTGTATCTGTGTTTGCACTCAGTGAACTGATGACCTTGACAGCCAATCACAGTCATTTCTGATGAGCATGTGAACACGATCGCCAATCAGCAGCGTTTAACTTAAGACTGTGCTCACAAAACAGCACTCAAATGTTAGCGGACATTGGTACTGATACTGAGATTCCAGTGTTGAATTCAGACATACTACTCTGCTAATTGTTTTTAGTGTACTATATAGTATGGAGGTATGCGATTTGGGACACAGTCATAGACAGGCGTATGTGTGTGTTCCACCGGTACTTGACCCCTGACCTGTGACCTCTGCAGGGTCAGGATGATGGATGGCAGTACGTCAGCAGCAGGAGCAGCTCAGTGGTTCTGCATGATCTGAGTCGAGCATCGCAGTATCAGGTGCAGGTCAGAGCCAGAACCGCTGCGGGATACGGACACTTCAGCAGCGCCGTCAGCATCAGCACGCTACCTGATGGTACACACACACACACACACACCTCACACACATATACATCATGCACACTAATTTACACATATACATCATACACACATACACACACACACATACTTGTTTTTGTGCATTGTGGGACCCACCTGTCACGATGGTTACATAATGGGGACCACCCTTTCTGATGATGTTAGAAACATAAAAAAAATAGTTTGCCACACAAAAACACGAACTATTCTGTAAAATCACTTTAGATTATGGATATTTCGCAAAAAAAAATTTAGACATGACACAGTGGTCACTTGTGGGGACATTTCAGGTATTGTGTAGAAGTGGGGTCCGCCACACACACAGACTATTTTTAGACAAAGTGGGGACCAATTCTACGCACACTTTACTGGTTTTGAGTCAAAGTAAGGACCAGGTCTACACACACATTACCGGTTTCGAGTCAAAGTAAGGACCAGGTCTACACACACATTACTGGTTTTGAGTCAAAGTAAGGACCAGGTCTACACACACATTACTGGTTTTGAGTCAAAGTAAGGACCAGGTCTACACACACATTACTGGTTTTGAGTCAAAGTAAGGACCAGTTCTACACACACATTACTGGTATTGAGTCAAAGTAAGGACCAGTTCTACACACACATTACCGGTTTCGAGTCAAAGTAAGGACCAGGTCTACACACACATTACTGGTATTGAGTGAAAGTAAGGACCAGGTCTACACACACATTACTGGTATTGAGTCAAAGTAAGGACCAGTTCTACACACACATTACCGGTTTCGAGTCAAAGTAAGGACCAGGTCTACACACACATTCTGATATTAAATTTTAAACCTCAATCAAGTAATTTGACAGTAAACTGCTTTAGAATTTTCATTTATAAAGCAGCTCAGTTTATAAAAAATGTAATTTAAATACAGAAGGAACCTCAAGATCCAAACAGAAAATGGTCCAGAATGTACAGATTCAATAAATGTTGTATTTATTATGAAGAATTTTCACAAAAACTTTGGTAGTTAAAAACAAAATCCATAAAAACATTTTTAATAACTCATAACACCTCATGACTCTTGCATAAAACTCTTTTGCATGTCTTACAAAAAAACCTTTAAAGCCGAAATACATTCTTAAAAGCAGTTCTCATTGGGTATAACAAGCTTCCACATAACTCTTCCACGTCTGCGTACACATTTAGTTAAGTGCAATAGCAAACAATATTAAAGGGTTAGTTCACCCAAAAATGAAGATTATGTTATTAATTCCTCTCCCTCATATAGTTTCAATCCCTTGAGACCTTCGTTCATCTTCAGACACAAATGAAGATATTTTAGATGAAATGTGAGGGTTTCTTCATCCTCCATAGACAGCAGTGGTCCTGAGACACTCAAAGACCAGAAAAGATTAAACACATTGTCAAAACAGTCCTTGTGGCTTCAATGCTGTTGCAAAAAATGTACTCAGGGCATCGGGTCTAATACAGCTGATGATAACTGCACTCTTTGCTGACATAGCAATTTTGCTCAAGCTACTTCTCTTCAGTGGTTCTGTAATCATATGAAGCTTCAAGAACACTTTTATACCCCCAGCAGTGCAAGACGCAAGCGTCATACTATATGTAGTAAACACACACCCTCATCTGACAAAACAGAATTTTATTTTATTTTGCCACACAAAATTGTTCATTGAGCTCCATGCAATTTCATTTAAACCACTGAAAACACGTGGAATGTTTTGACAATGTTTTTGGTCTCGGGACCCTTGCTGTCTATGGAGGGTGAGGAGTTCCTACACTTCCATCTAAGGTATCTTCCTTTGTGTCTGAAGATGAACGAAGGTCTCAGGGGATTAGAGTGACATGAGGGCAAGTAATTAATAATATAATTCACATTTTTGGGTAAACCGTTAAAACCCACCAGTATGTTTTATTTTTGTTGTATTTTAACTATTTGAAAAAACATTAAACATTAAAACTATTTAAAAATAATTTACAAAGAACTGAACCGCACAATTGCACAGAGACCTTCATCATATAACCAAGCCACCAAAACAAAATAGACGTCACTTTTTAAGCATTAAGTCAACATTAATAGTAAGCAGTTTATAAACACAGCTACAGATGCTCTATTCTTGACGTATAAGCATATTTATGATGTGCTCAATTTTTGCGTTTGTGTTTATAATTCATTTTTCATTACTCAATGAAGTATTGCATTATTTACAAACCAGGTATCTAAGAATGGTTGGTGTTTTTAAGATAATTAAGAATGAGTAAATAAATGATTAATAAACTGTTTAAATGAACATTTATATATTTACTATTCAGGCATATAATACATTTTTCTGCATGTTAATAAATCCTTTATTAACTCACTTTTATGCAGTTTTGTGACCTAATCTAAAGTGAGGAATATTGATGCTTTATAAATCAGACTTAGTATCAAATAAACAATAAATCTTTGCAATCGTATCTAAAAAAATTAAATGACTGTAAAGTTTAAACATTGCTGAATAACAGGAGTGTCGAAATACAACATCATTTGATAAAATAACAATATAATAATTTAACAATATATTATGATACATTTCAATGTTATTTAGAGATATTGATAGTGTAAAGCAATTTTATATTTAGACAAAATTGCAAAGATTTTCTTTTCATTTGATACAGTTTCATTTGTGCATCTTGTAAAGAATAGAAATTAATAAAGTCATTTATTTTCTTTTTTCCTTTTCAGAATATAATTGAGCTTTATATTGTCATTTATATGGGATTTATAAAGAATAAATATATTTATAATAGAAAAAAAGAATAGTCCTCACTTAAGATTAGCTCACAAAACTGCATGAAGTTGAGTTAATAAAGCATTTATTAACATACAAAATAACTTATTATATGCTTGAATAATAAGATATATAAATGTTAATTTGAATAGTTTATTAATCATTTACTTGCGCATTCTGAATGATCTAAAAAACACCAACTACACTTAAATATCTGGTTTGTTAATAATGTATTTTTCATTACTAAATTAAGTATTGCATTATTTACCAAGTATAAAAAACAATCATTAAGCACATTATACAAGTCAAGAATATTTATAATTTTTTAGATTTATAAATATATTTTATAAACTGCTTACTAATGTCTATTAATGTAGCGTTAATGCTTAACAAATGATGAACTATTTGCTAATGTTTCATAAATGATTTTTAGTGTGCAGTTATTATATTGTTACCCAACATTTATATATCTTATTAATCAGGCATATAGTAATGGTTACTCTGTATGATAATAAATGCTTTATTAACTCAACTCCGTGCTGTTTTGTGAGCTTATCTAAAGTGAGGACTATTTATGCTTTATAAATCCCTTATAAATGACAATAAAAATCTCAGCTATATTCTAAACAGAAAAAAAAAGAAATAAATGAAAGGGTTAGTGATTCATAGCAATACGTTGAAGTCAGAATTATTCGCCCTCCCTTTGAATTTTTTTTCTTTTTTAAATATTTCCCAAAGTATGTTTAACAGAGCTAGGAAATTTTCACAGCGTGTCTGATAATATTTTTTCTTCCGGAGAAAGTCTTATTTGTTTTATTTCGGCTAGAATAAAAGCAGTTTTAAATTTTTTAAAACCCATTTTAAGGTCAATATTATTAGCCCCTTTAAGCTATTTTTTATTTTTGATAGTCTACAGAACAAACCATCATTATACAATAACTTGCCTAATTACCCTAACCTGCCTAGTTAACCTAATTAACCTAGTTAAGCCTTTAAATGTCACTTTAAGCTGTATAGAAGTGTCTTGAAGAATATCTAGTCTAATATTATTTACTGTCATCATGGCAAAGATAAAATAAATCAGTTATTAGGGATGAGTTATTAAAACTATTATGATTAGAAATGTGCTGAAAACATCTCTCCGTTAAACAGAAATTGAGGAAAAAATAAACAGGGGGGCTAATAATTCAGGGGGGCTAATAATTCTGACTTCAACTGTATATATTCATTCATTTCAAGATACACAAATGAAACTATCAAATGAAAAATAAATCTTTGCAATCTTATATAAATATAAAATTACTGTACAGTGTAAACATCACAGAGACACTGAAATGAATATTGTTATATTGTTAATTTTATTGTTTTTATTTTCAAATGGTGTTGTATTTTTACTCAGCAATGTTTAAACTTTACAGTATATTTATTTTTTCAATAAGATTGCAAAGATTTATTGTTCATTAGACACTGAACCTTTAATTGTCATTTATAAGGGATTTATAAAGTATAAACAGTCCTTACTAGATTAGGCCACAAAACTGCATGAAGTTGTGTTAATAAAGCATCTTTTAACATACAAGGTTACAATTACTATATGTCTGAATAATAACATGTTTAAATGTTCATTTGAATAGGTTATTAATCATTTAATAACTCATTCTGAGTGATCTTAAAAACCACCATGTACTCTTATATACAAATGGTTTGTAAATAATCCATTAAATAATTTAGTAATGAAAAATTAATCCGTAACAAAGCATCAAAAAACAATAAAGTCAAGTCAAGAATACAGCATTTGTAGCTGTATTTATAAACTGCTTACCTAAGTTTATTAATGTAGATTTTGTGCTAAACAAATGATTTATAGTGTGTAGTTACTATGAAAGTGTTACCCAGATTTTTTCTTTAAAGAGCCGAGATTCAGTTTTTAATATAAAAATGTAAAGCTGACCAATCTCTGGTTTTCTCAGCTTTCACCACAGCATGTACTTCCTGTTTGCTCCAGGGTCTTCTCTTTATGGGACCTATGGGTGGTCAAAAAATTAAAAAGTGGTTTTAGTTACATTAATGTTCAGTCATTTTTACAACATGTGCTGTAATGTTTAATTTAATATTGTGCTAGAAAATGCTAGAAAATATGTTTTGCTTAAGATGGAGCTTAAAAAATACTTCCTATTAACCCCAAAACTGGTTAATGAGGTAACACCTTATTCCATAGTCCAGTTTAGAAGTTCTTCTAACTATGTGTAACTCTGCAACTACGTTAATAAAGTCACCTTAAAGTATTAGAGTATTTGTAGACAGTTAGGATGTTCAGTAAGACTAACGCTCATCTGACTATCAGTAGAGTATTAGCAGACTGTTAGTTTAAGTTTAGCTCAAAACACTACACTGTAAAACATATCTGATAATTACCAGTTTCTGTAATTTGTGATTTATGATTTATTTTTTGTTTATTTGCGGTGGTGAATTGCATTATGGGATGTTGATCTCTGCTCTGTGTTTTTCTGGTGTTGAAAATTTAACTCTACAGTTTAACAAAGTGACTTTTACTAACATTTTATTAGTTTGAAATAATATAATGTATAAGAAATAATATATAGAGATAAATAAGTCTTTAGAATGACAGAAAATGTACTGGCAGTTTATTACAAGGTTTCTGTAGCATAATATACAACACCAACACTAACAAAAAGTCACTTTTTTTTTTTTTACTTTTCAAGATTAAAAATTGTTGGAAGAAAGATCAAGATCCCATAATGCAATTCAGAAGCAGAAATAAACAGATTTCATAAAAACATGAATCACAAAATATAGAAAACTGCTAATTTACTTATTTACTTATTATTTTTAGAGTGTAGAGTATTAGCTGACAGTTAGGTTACGGTTAACTCAATAAAACTGACTCTCATTGGTCTCAGTAAATAGTGTAGCAGACTGTTAGGTTAGGCTCAAAATTAGTACAATATGGCTAACTCTCATATGAATTTAGTAGAGCATTAGCAGTGTTGATTCTAACAGACAGTCTAATGGCTGTTAGTTGACGAGTAGTTGCAGTTAGTTGTAGTTAGTAGTAGGGCTGGGCGATTTTTTTTCCATTTTTTCGATTAATTTGAATTTACGTTTTAAGACGATTGTCTTTTTTTTTAAATCGAGGAATCGCGATTTTTTTTAATAAAAATATTAAAGCCGCTTTTCCACTATCGTGCCAAACCGTTCTAAACTGTTAGACAACCGTGCTGAATTGTGCTGATTCTGTGTGTTGACGAGCTACAACAGCTGGCTCAGCGGAAGCGCGCCAGGGCGGACTGGCCATTGGGAGCACCGGACTATTTTTCCGCTAGAGCAACAACAGCCCCGCTGCCAAGGCAACCGCAGTCAGCCAGCCAGCTTCGCTAATGTTTCCGCGCGCGTCGTGCTGTTGTTCGCGTCCCCGCAGCCGTCTGTCTCTCCCGCGCGAGCTGCGAGACGGGCGCGCGCGCGCGAGGAGAGGAGGCTCAACAGGCGGAGGTGTGGGCAACCAACTTAACTTTCTAGATCGCCTTCAGTCACTTTAAGCCCAGACGGCTGGTTTTGTATATTATACCCGCGCACCACCTGAAGGACGGTTACGGCGTGTTGTAAATGTCGGTCACCGCAGAAAGTCAAATCTTTCTTTAATTTGGACTTTTGCTTGAATTACGGAGTGGCACAGTAGCTGTCCAAGGTACTGTAGCTATGAATTAAATCATAACCCATATATGCACCAATAAACAAGTAAAATGAATGAATAAATAAAATAAATATGGATTCTTAAATGTCGGCAGTTTTTACTCCAAAAAAGATCAATACGTATTGACAAATGTTTTATAAAAATAAACTGAGCATTTTCCAACATTTCAGCTATAGGCTGTTATAGGATTCAGTTAAATATAAGATAGACATTTAAATATAGATAACAGGTTTCTGTGGGTTGTTCACGGTGATCTTTAATAGATACTGAGTGGTGTAGCTACGCACAAATATTTTCTAAAACGTCAAGCAGATATTTGTCTATAGCTCGTTAGTTATTTATGAAGACAAAAAATAATTAAAATAACAAAAATAAAACTATAAAATTACAAAGATAAAAAGAGCAGCATTCTGCTAAATATAGTCCTTTATATCCTGATATGCTGTGTGTTGTTTCATTCGTTTTTTTTTATATTTAACTTGATGCATTCGTTATTTAATGTTTGAATACTGAAATCGTTTAAATGGTTATATTTACCATCAAAATGTAGTATATTTTATATCATTACCAACTTTTGATATAAAACCGCTGTTATTTTATTGATTGTTATGAAATAATTTAAGTGCTATATTTTTTATTAGTGAAAGTGCCCGCTCACTTTGACAAGGCCTGTCTAAATATATATTTCTGCCATGCCACTAATACAGATAAACTAGTGTTGCATTATCATTGTTTATTTTTCTGTTATGTACAGAGATTTGAAATATTTATTTCCCCTCCAATCCTTTTCTATCTTCACGTTACATTTTGGTCATTTTCTCTCCAAATAATATTTGCCTAAAGCTGCACAACATATGACCTCTACATAAATATGGCTGCTGTGACTTCTATTGTAGCTATGTTTAGCATCCCTATATGAGAGAGTGCCATAACCACGTTTAGTCACACAGTTGCTTTTTCTTTCACAAGTGAGCATGAAAAAAACTAGTTTCAGCATTTATTTAAATTGAAATGAACAAGGTAAGCAGTTTACATTGCGATGCCAAGGCCATTACTGATGCGGTTTGTATAACGTTCCAAAGAGCTCTGTTGCAGCACGACAGTGGAAAATGAAAACGTATCCGTACTGTCTGGTCCGGTTTGTCACGGAATGGAACAGTTTAGCAAAAAGAATGATTCAGCACGATAGTGGAAAAGCAGCTCTAGATAAATTATAATTGCACCAATGGCAGAATAATTAAGAGGCAATATTGTCCGACCACATGATGGCGCGCCTAATTAACAGCTCACTTTGAGAGTATGGTGCTCTTTGAAAAAATGTAATAGGCTACACCTTGTCGACCAATTTATGTATGGCATGGCCATTAAAACTACATGTTCCTCAACCAGATGGTTTTTCAAGTTACTTATAAAGAATTTGTTACTTCAGTCATGTTGTTGTAATGTTTAAAGTTGACTATAGTTACACAGTAAAAAAAAAAAAAAAGAAAAAAGAAATCGAAATCGTGAATCGGCCAAATTTTATGAAAAAATCTAGATTTTTTTTTTTTGCCATATCACCCAGCCCTAGTTAGTAGTAGTAGTTAGTATTAGTAGTAGTAGTAAAGTAAACTATCAAAATAAAGTGTAACCAGATATGCAATTAGTATATTTTTCCAAAGTTATATAGCAATATTGTTTAACTAACATGAAATGGGACATCAAGTGCAACTGTACTGAAATCATTATTGAAGTAATGTGCTCCTGCCCTGTTTTACCCTACATGTTATGTAAATGAGCTTGTGCATTTGTACTTGTGCACACAAGCCAGTCACAAATTAGCTTAAATGATCATACCTCTCTTTTTGTGAATGCTGGGTCTGCTTCACTATCTTCACAGACACTGTACCATGGTGATGATACTTGAGGGGACTCTGAAAGTAAATATCAAGTCTGAGAGTTGGCTTCTCTGCATTAAGCTTACCAAAATGTTATTAATTTAAGTTTGTTTTGTTCTTTTTAATGGGTAAAAGCGTGTGATGATAGTTTAAAATAGTTTTCAAACACAGCACATACATATCATGATAAAAATAAACATTCTGAAATAAGAAAAATTGTGATTAAAAAAATTAATAATATTTTTACCTTTTAGATTGGACTTCACCTCCTCCAAAATCACGATCCACTGTAACTTTCTCTGAATGTAAAAACCCACACAAAAATACATCATTTAAAACAATGTGATATATGTTTGCAAATACAAATGTGTATAAAACATTCAGAAAATTTGGCACTGGATTAAATGTTTATGTGTAAACCCACGATTTGATCAAGAATCCACCCTTTAAAATCTACCAAGCGTCTGTTTTCAAGTCCCTGAAAAACTTAGAGTTGTGGGAACAGAGCAGTTCTCTTCTGCAGTCTTATAGTCATAACACACACATATATATATATATATATATATATATATATATATATATATATATATATATATATATATATATATATATATATATATATATATATATACACAACAGTTGAAGTCAGAATTATTCGCCCCCTTTGATTTTTTTTTTCTCTTTTAAATATTTCTCAAATGATGTTTAACAGAGCAAGGAAATTTTCACAGTGTGTCTGATAATATTTTTTCTTCTGAAGAAAGTCTGATTTGTTTTATTTCGGCTGGAAAAAAAGCAGTTTTTATTTTTTTAAAACCCATTTTAAGGACAATATTATTAGCCCCTTTAAGCAAATTTATTTTTGATAGTTTACAAAACAAAGCATCATTATACAATAACTTGCCTAATTACCCTAACCTGCCTAGTTAACATAATTAACCTTGTTAGGCCTTTAAATGTCACTTTAAGTTGTATAGAAGTGTCCTGAAGAATATCTAGTCAAATATTATTTACTGTCATCATGGCAAAAATAAAATAAATCAGTTATTAGAGATGAGTTATTAAAACTATTATGATTAGAAATGTGCTGAAAAAAAATATTTTCTCCGTTAAACAGAAATTTAGGAAAAAACAGGGGGCTAATAATTCTGACTTCAACTGTATATAATATTTTTTTTTTTATTAAAGTATGCATATAATAAAAAATGTTTAATTTTATATATAATTTTATATATATTTTATATTTTCTAAATATTTTATATATTTTTATATATAATTTATCATTTTTAATTTAAAATATATAATTTAGACGGTGACGCGGTGGCGAAGTAGGTAGTGCTGTCACCTCACAGCAAGAAGGTTGCTGGTTCGAGTCCCGGCTGGGTCAGTTGGTGTTTCTGTGTGAATTTTGCATGTTCTCCCCTTGTTTGCGTGGGTTTCCTCCGGGTGCTCTGGTTTTCCCCCACAAGTCCAAAGACATGCGGTACAGGTGAATTGGGTAAGCTAAAATTGTTCGTAGTGTATGTGTGTGAATGAGAGTGTATGGTTGTTTCCCAGGGATGGGTTGCAGCTGGAAGGGCATTCGCTGCGTAAAAAATATACTGGATAAGTTGGCGGTTCATTCTGCTGTGGTGACCCCTGAATAATAAAAGGACTAAGCCGCAAAAAAAAAAAAATGAATAATTTAGACAGTAGTCCTCAAGGGTCCAAGGGTCTGTTCTTCGTACCTCGCTTAAACAAACTAAGATTATGTTACAGATCCTGGATTTTTAGATCTCATTTTAGGCTAATTTGGTTCTTCAAAAAATTATGTGAATCAGATTAAACTGATCTGAGATGTGTTGTGACTGTGTGTTATGACAGATCTATTGATCCTCGAAATCGTTATCAGCAA
>LR812541.1:53591387-53603887 GCA_903798195.1 Danio kyathit
TACGTGATTTGAAACAACATCGATTAAAACGCCCATGGAATTCGTTAAAACATTTAATTAACTTTACCTGATAACTGTCAAAAATATGCAACAGAAATATTCGTCATATAACCGATTTTATTACATTATAATGATGAAAAACACTCCAACTTACCCGCAAACCTCGATTAATTTGATGATAGATCTTAATTAAGTTAATTAAAGTCGGATTTCTTCAGGAGATCTTGATTTGCGCATGCGCAGTTGTTAAGAGTGTGTATATCGCGCCTAGTGTGTGTCAGGGTGCAGTACCGCCATCCGACTACAGGAGCGCTATAGAGCAGTGCGCCGACACACACTTACACACTCAAATCAGGTGAATGGTCAAGGTGGGGATCAATGAAAAAAACTGCACTAGGCATATCAGCAACGCCCCCTGAGTCTTTTAAAGGCAAAACATAGTGGGGACCGGCTGTTCGGTCCCCACTATGTTTTTGGTCCCCACTTTGTGAGTGTGCTAACATGCTGAGGTCCCCACCATGTAATAAAAACAAACACACACACACACACACACCACACACATACACCACACACACCACACATACATCATACACAAACCTCACACACAGGCACACACACAAACACCACACATGTACCCCATACACACTAACTCGCACACATACATCATACGCACACTACACATACACATACTAACTCACACACATACACCGAACACAAACACATATATCATACACACACATATACCACATACACACACACACACACACACCTCAAACTTACACACCACATACATACATGCATATATACACACACACACACACACACACACACCACGTGTACCACACTCATTCACACACAATACTTCATACACATATACACATTCTCACACACCTTACAGAGACTCACACACATACTTCATACACATGCTAACATACACACACACACACACATACACACACACACACACACACACGCTCAAACACATACTTCACATACTCACACACTCACCTGACACACACACACACACACACACACGCATTTTCATCTAAGAGTGTGTGTCTTTCAGATGAAGAGTCTCCGTCTCGGCTGATGCTCACTGGTGTCCTGGTTGCTATAGGACTGCTCATCCTTATCGCCGTGGTGATTGTTGCCGTGTTCTGCTTCAGGTGAGGTTATTGGTCCACTGCATAAATGTGTTTGTAAGCATAAGAGTGTATGTGTGTGTTGTGTGTGAGTGTGTGTATAAGTGTGTATGATAGTTTGTGTGTGTGCGTGTGTGCGTGTGTGTGTGTGTGTGTCCGTGTGTGTCTGTGTGTGTGTGTGTGTGCGTGTGAAGGGAACAGGATGTGTCCACCCAGTGCTGTCTCCATACAGACTCTTACTGGAACAATGAATCTGACCCCAAGAGCAAACACACACTCACTCACTCACACTCATGCATGTCATGAATATATATAGATTATTTAACTTGTATGGTGGCTCAGTGGTTAGCACATAGGCCTCACAGCAAGAAGGTCGCTGGTTCGAGTCGCGGCTGGGTCAGTTGGCGTTTCAGTGTGGAGTTTGCATGTTCTCCCTGAATTCGCGTGGGTTTCCTCCGGGTGCTCCAGTTTCCCCAACAGTCCAAACACATGTGCTATAGGGGAATTGGGTAAGCTAAATTGGCCGTAGTGTATGAGTGTGTATGTGAGTGAGTGTATATAGGTGTTTCCCAGTGATGGGTTGCAGCTGGAAGTAAAACATATGCTGGATAAGTTGGCGATTCATTCCACTGTGGCGACCCCAGATTAATAAAGGGACTGAGCCAAAAAGAAAATGAATGAATGAATTAAATAAGATTTTTTTTAAAAAGCAACAACAACCATTAGAAAAAATCCTTAGTGATTAGTCCTGTATAAGTCTAAAATTTCATTTAAAATGGTCTTAAAGTCTTGAATTTGACTTGTTAAAATCTGCAAAAACCCTGTATTCCTTAAGATGTTCAATGAGAAGTAATGAGAAGTAATGAGAAGGGGTGTGGTCTAATGACATCAACACCCTATATCAGGTGTGCATAATTATTAGGCAACTTCCTTTCCTTTGGCAAAATGGGTCAAAAGAAGGACTTGACAGGCTCCGAAATGTCAAAAATAGTGAGATATCTTGCAGAGGGATGCAGCACTCTTAAAATTGCCAAGCTTCTGAAGCGTGATCATCCAACAATCAAGCGTTTCATTCAAAATAGTCAACAGGGTCGCAAGAAGCGTGTGGAAAAACCAAGGTGCAAAATAAACTGCCCATGAACTGAGAAAAGTCAAGCGTGCAGCTGCCAAGATGCCACTTGCCACCAGTTTTGCCATATTTCAGAGCTGCAACATCACTGGAGTGCCCAAAAGCACAAGGTGTGCAATACTCAGAGACATGGCCAAGGTAAGAAAGGCTGAAAAACCACCACCACTGAACAAGACACACAGCTGAAACGTCAAGACTGGGCCAAGAAATATCTCAAGACTGATTTTTCTAAGGTTTTATGGACTGATGAAATGAGAGTGAGTCTTGATGGGCCCGTGGCTGGATCGGTAAAGGGCAGAGAGCTCCAGTCCGACTCAGACGCCAGCAAGGTGGAGGTGGAGTACTGGTTTGGGCTGGTATCATCAAAGATGAGCTTGTGGGGCCTTTTCGGGTTGAGGATGGAGTCAAGCTCAATTCCCAGTCCTACTGCCAGTTTCTGGAAGACACCTTCAAGCAATGGTACAGGAAGAAGTCTGCATCCTTCAAGAAAAACATGATTTTCATGCAGGACAATGCTCCATCACACGCGTCCAAGTACTCCACAGCGTGGCTGGCAAGAAAGGGTCTAAAAGAAGAAAACTAATGACATGGCCTCCTTGTTCACCTGAGCTGAACCCCATAGAGAACCTGTGGTCCATCATCAAATGTGAGATTTACAAGGAGGGAAAACAGTCCACCTCTCTGAACAGTGTCTGGGAGGCTGTGGTTGCTGCTGCGCGCAATGATGATGGTGAACAGATCAAAACACTGACAGAATCCATGGATGGCAGGCTTTTGAGTGGCCTTGCAAAGAAAGGTGGCTATATTGGTCACTGATTTGTTTTTGTTTTGTTTTTGAATGTCAGAAATGTATATTTGTGAATGTTGAGATGTTATATTGGTTTCACTGGTGAAAATAAATCATTGAAATGGGGATATATTTGTTTTTTGTTAAGTTGCCTAATAATTCTGCACAGTAATAGTCACCTGCACACACAGATATCCTCCTAAAATAGCTCAAACTAAAAACAAACTAAAAACTACTTCCAAAAATATTCAGCTTTGATATTAATGAGTTTTTTGGGTTCATTGAGAACATGGTTGTTGTTCAATGATAAAATTAATCCTCAAAAATACAACTTGCCTAATAATTCTGCACTCCCTGTAATGAAAACAACTTTTTAATAAAACTGTTTTGTTTAAATGCACCAAAATACATAGTCAATATTCACTAAGAAATGGATAAAATAATAATTTTCAGAAGGGGGTGTACTCATTTATGCTAAGCACTGTATAATATAGTGCAAAGACTGAGTGAATGGAGTTCAATCTTTCAGGAAAGCTCTGAGCCTCAGATGACACTGCATTAGAGGCCGACGGTCCTGCTGGGGGTGTTAAATATAGACGCATGAGCTCAGGAGCGCTTCACAAAACCTAACACTACTCAGTCTGACGCCACATCGAGACATGCAACCTGACTCCTTTTGCTCCTTTTTTCCCCATCAAATTTTTGTCATTTAATTTTGAAACTGTATAGGGTGGCACGGTGGCTAAGTGGTTAGCACAGTGCCCTCACAGCAAGAAGGGTCGCTGGCGTTTCTGTGTGGAGTTTGCATGTTCTTCCCATGTTAGCGAGGGTTTCCTCCGGGTGCTCCGGTTTCCCCCACAGTCCAAACACATGCGCTATTCATGAACTAAATTGGCTGTAGTGTATGAGTGTGTGTGTGTGTGAGAGAGAATGAGTGTGTATGGGTGTTTCCCAGTGCTGGGTTGCAGCTGGAAAGGCATCCGCTCCATAAAACATATGCTGGAATAGTTGGCGGTTCATTCTGCTGTGGCGACCCCAGATAAATTAGGGACTAAGCCGAACAAAATTGAAGGAAATTATGTGAACACAAAAAATGTGACATAGATGATCAGCATATAACAGTGAACATAAAGAATACATGTAATAAACAAAATACAGGAATACAAGAGGTTGTTAAATAATAATAATAATAATAATAATAATGCCAACAGCAACAACTATAATATTAAAAGTAAAAAAGAATAAACTAAAGAATAAATGACAGAGATATACTTATACTAATAATAAATATATATATAAACAAATTCTGCACCCGAAAGAGCAATAAATCTATGAATGTATTGAAGGTTAGGTAGTGGTAATATTGACTCTTTGCTCCTTTACAGAACTTTCCAGAGCTATATTTCCCTATTTTTTTTAAACCGAAAACCTGTGTCACTAATAAGCTTATGATGATTATTAAAATAATAATAAATAGGTAGTGCTGTCGCCTCACAGCAAGACGGTCGCTGGTTTGAGCCTCGGCTGGGTCAGCTGGCGTTTCTGTGTGGAGTTTGCATGTTCTCCCGTGGGTTTCCTCCAGGTGCTCCGGTTTCCCCCACAGTCCAAAGACATGCGATACAGGTGAATTGGGTAGACTCAGGCCCCGTTTACACTAATGCGTTTTCGTTTTAAAACGCATAAGTTTTGCTACGGTTACGTCATCCATCCACACTACCGCTGAGTTTTCGAGCCCCCAAAACGGAGCGTTTTGGAAACGCTGGAGAGGCCGTTTTCATTCTAAAACGCTGCTGCTCAGTCTCAGTGTGGATGAGGGTAACGGAGACATCTGAAAACAGAGGCGTGGCTGCTGAGATTCGCTATCTGATTGGGGCTTTTGGATCATTGCTTATCCTTCCCTTATTTGTCAAGCCCCTATCACATGACTATAACGCTACCGGAAGACGGCAGACCAGCCTTCACTGTAAACAACAACATGGACACAGAAATGGGAGCGTTGTTTGCACTATTGTTCGTCTTAGGCGCCATTGTGCAGTTAAACTCTGCCTTTTTACTACAGCAGCTGCATATATTCACAAGAGGCAAGCTAGTGTTCGAGAGCTCGCTAATCGCTCGCGTTCATCGTTCAACCAGCGCTTGTTGACTAACAATAACCAATGCCGAGCGAGACACATGCTTCCTGTTTATACTTGGACGCGCATGCAGAGAGTGCGCGAATGGTCACGTGATATAAGTTTTTGGTGGAGTGGTGTGGACGGAGATATGTTTAAAAACGCTTGATGAAACGCTAGTGTGGACGCGGATCGTTTTTGATCTAAAACGCCGTTTCAAAACGAAAACGCATAAGTGTAAACAGGGCCTAAATTGTCCATAGTGTATTAGTGTGAATGAGTGTGTGTGTGGATGTTTCCCAGTGATGGGTTGCGGCTGGAAGGGCATCCGCTGCGTAAAATTGTGCTGGATAAGTTGGTGGTTCATTCCGCTGTGGCGACCCCGCAAGGGACAAAGCCGACAAGAAAATGAATGAATGAATGAATAATAATAATAATAATAATAATAATAATAATGCACTGATTTTTAATCTTGTTTCTAGTCCAAATATCTACAAATTCTTAAATCAAGAAGCATTTTCTAGACAAGCAAATGATAATGTCTTGTTTTAAAAAGATTAAATGCTAAAATGAAGTGAGTTTTACCTTAAAACAAGCAAAAATAATCTAGTTATTCCTTTTGACATAAGATTATTTTGCTTTCCCCATTGGCAGATTATTTTGCTTGTTTTAAGGTAAAACTGACTTCATTTTAGGATTTCACAACGTGGGTGTCTTAAGGAGCAAAAATACAGCATATGGGCTCTTATATGCTGTTGTGTCATCACTTATATTGCAAGTCATATCTCTCCGGCGCCTCATTTGAGATGCTTTTTATGTACTGGCCCCCATGACAAACTAATTGAATAGCCCTGCCATAGAGCAAAACAGGCGGCAAAATGGGACAATGCAAGTTTGAGTTTAAACAGTGGCTGAAGCCTGTCGCTGAAAACAACCACGTAATTTATTCTTTCAAGGTTTGTTTCTTCCAAGCTTATCTAAGTGCTCCATTCATTTATTTAACTACAACTGTTTATTAGCAACTGTTTATTAAGTTAAAGGTTTGATACTGATTAGAACTTGAAGTGGCGATGAGGTCTTGAAATATTCTGAAAATTCTTAAAAAGGTATTGAAATTATCTTTAGGATTCTCGCATATACCCTGGTTTTACACAGCGGAAGCCCTTCCAGCTGCAACCCAGTACTGGGAAACACATATTCACACACACACTCATACACTACGGCCAATTTAGTTCATCAATTCCCCTATAGTACATATGTTTGGACTTTGGGGGAAACCGGAGGACCCGGAGGAAACTCACGCCAACACGGGGGGAGAACATGCAAACTCCACACAGAAATGCCAACTCAGCTGGGACTCGAACCAGCAACCTTCCTGCTGTGAGGCGACAGTGCTAACCACTGAGCCACTGTGTCGCCTCTCTTCAAACCAGAGATGCCCAAAGTAGGGCCCGCAGGCCAAAGTTGGCCCATGGTAACCTTTGGTTTGGCCCACCATCCCATCTGAAATGAAAAGGGAGAGCAAAGGGGAGTTGGTTACGGTGAATTCCTTTGACAGAGTTTGTCATTTTGATTTTAATGTATACTCTTTTGTTTCTTTGTTTAATTAAGAAGCTACGAAAAAAGCCAACTAAATTAAATGTTTCATATGAATCAGACTTTTAAATGTAAATACTGTCCCATGACAGATAGAGGACAGTGCACAAGACATCGGTGAGCAAATCAAAGCAAAGGCAGGAGCAGCTTGAATAGTGGATTCAGTATTGAGCTCCAGTGTGTTATAAATGGGATTGTTTATGTCTTTACTATAATAAGTTGATTATAAAATGTTAAAAATTACACCGCATCATCATCTAATATGTGTTAAAGCAACTTTTTCGAGTTATTTTTAAATAATAAGCAAACAAATAAGCAAATTTAATGTAATACAGTTTGGTGTATTTCACTTCGGCCCACTGCCCTCAATCAAGTTTGGTTTTTGACCCCTTATAAGAAAAAGTTTGTGCACCCCTGCTTTAAACATTGCAAATAAAAGGAAAGTTCTGGCATTGTGTTAAACCTTCCTCTGTCTTTATTTACAGAAGGCAATTAATTTGGTCGGTGAACACATCTTGTCTTAGTACTTCTGTCCATTACATAGTGAATTAATGAGTTGCGTATTCAGGTAAAGTTTGTCTGCAAATGAGAGCATTTAATCACATATTATCTGACAGATAAAGAAGCGTGTATTTAATAGTGTTCAATAAATATTTACAGCATTAGCTCTCCACCCAGCCAGATTCATGGCTCCTCTGCAGACAGTAACATTTGCTGTCTGTGGGTCCAGACGGTTTTCTGATGACTTCACTAGACAACACGCGCGCACACACACACACACACACAGAGACAGTCTTGAGGTCATGTGACACGAGCACAGTAGTGTCATAAAGAGAAGTGAACAGCTGCAGGGTTTCTCACACAACAGACAGAATCTCACACCAGTCATGAGAGAAGAATGCACACACACACACACACACACACACCTCTGTAATCCTATCACATATAAACACAGCAGAAGATGACTCTGGAATCTAGAGTTGAAGTCAGAATTATTCGGCCTCTTGTGAACTTTTTTACATTTTCTTTTTCAAATATTTCCTAAATGATGTTTAACAGATTCAGGAATATTTTCACAGTATTTCCTCCAATATTTTTTCTTCTGGAGAAAGTCTTATTTGTTTTATTTCGGCTAGAATAAAAGCAGTTTTTAATAGCCCCTTTAAGCAATATTAGTTTTGGATTGTCTCTAGAACAAACCACTGTTATACAATGACTTGCCTAATTACCCTATCTTACCCTAATTACCCTAGTTAAGCCTTTAAATGTCACTTTAAGCTGAATACTAGTGTCTTGAAGAATATCTAGTCTAATATTATGTGCTGTCATCATGACAAAGAGAAAAGAAATCAGTGATTAGAAATGAGTTATTAAAACTATTATGATTAGAAATGTGTTGAAATCTTCTTGATCTTTTGATCAAAATATCCAGGAGGACTAATAATTCTACTTCAACTGTATGTGTGTGTGTGTGTGTTTTAGACGCTCAACCCGGAGGAGGGATCCAGACCCGGATAAGAGCGGTCAGTTCCTGATGGGTCAGGGTGAGTAACGTGGGATTTTACCACACTTTGGCCCAATCCCTTATTCTACCCCTTAGCCTTTCCCCATATCTCAACTAAATATTATTATTCAACTAATCTCTGTTCAAAGGAGTATCTACCCCTTCCCCTTAGCTCTACACCTTCAAGCTAAAGAGAATTGGGACACCCCTACCAGGGCTCAAAATGAACCTTTTTTCTTGGTAGCACCAGTTATCCTAACTTTAAAAATGTAGGCGCACCAGACAAAATTTAGTCGCACCCACCAAAACTATGAGCACCGTCACTACACGTTTTATATTAACAGATTCTATTATATATTAACACTCTAATCACAACTAACAAAAAAACAGAAATCTGCATGCGCTCACCGGCCCTGCACACACTGCTTGACGTGAATGAGATGAACTGAATTAACAATAATAACTGTGTTGTTCTCACGGGTGCTGTCTGATATTGCACAGATGATATTGACATATAACTTATTATTTGCATACGTCATCTTAATAGCAATAACGGTCTTTCGTTGAGCTGCAATATTAGTTTCATCTCAGTGAATGCATGCTCTTTAGCGATGGTGAACGCGGTGCCAGTCACACGACTGACAGCATCGTGACGATTAAATGAAGGATTAAATAACGTTTGAACATCTCATGCTTAAATGTGTATATTCAGTGGCAAACACTGTTACCTGAAAACTCCGTCCCACTGGCTTTACAGTAAATGGCTTTAGTCATTTCATAGCGGACTTTAAACACTGGAAGTCTTTTATCCACTCTTGGAAAAGTGTAAATGCTGGATTGATATTCATTACACTAATCAGATGTGCCATTATTAGTAACTTTAGGTGCTTTCTAAAACTAAATCTGTCAGTGTTGTTTTCATTCTCTTGGATCCAGACCTTTACATTTTCGCAGCTGTAGCTCCCTGTCATCGGAACTGAATGATTGACAGCTGATATTAACCAATCCATTCGCGTTCTGTTCTAGCGCAGTGGGCCAATAAGAAGAGCTTGAAGGCGGGGCAAGCATTGCAGGCTTTGTTTACTGCAGCAAGTTGACATGTCAACTGTTTTAAACCATTCCTGAGCGCTGCGTTTGGTGTTTTTAGGTGCAAAGATGCTTAATGTGTGAATGCCCCCTAATTCCACACATGTGGTGAACATTTTGCTGTGAAAACCGGTCGCACAACATCAATTTTATGCACTCGCACAAATGCTCCCAAATATATTTTGAGGTCGCATAGATCAAATTTCAGGCGCATATGCGACCAAAACGGTCGCAATTTCGAGCCCTGCCTACCCCTTCATGGGATCTTGCAAAACAAGGGGTAGGGGTGTCCCAATTCTCTTTAGCTTGTAGGCGTAGGGCTAAGGGGAAGGGGTAGATACCCCTTCAAACAGAGATTTCTCAGGACCACACTCGAAACCAAGGGGTAATAATATTTCCCAGAATACACCAGCTACAACGGCAGGATAGCTGCACCCGGAAGTAAGGACATCCACAAATTAGTATTTTTTTTGTCATTATTACGAATTTTTACAACAAACAAACACATATTTTAATATATTCATAACCGCGTTCGTGTTTTACCCTCATGCTTTTATAAAAAAAACGCTAAAATAAAAACCGCTAAATTTGGCGATCTATAATCCCTAATAATAACTCCTGTACAGCAGTCCCACAACATTCTGACACTCGATGAAACTCAAACACCCCGTCAGAAAAGTCTAGTGGCTGTGAATGAGCTTTTTACAGTGTCCGCTATAATGTTAATGTTGTTTTCATGTGTTTACATTGATGAATATGGCCACTGTGTAAATGCGCAGTACAGTTACAATCTTATTACCACATTAGATCGTTATAATAACATAATATACGCCTTCAGTGATTTCCTGAAGATAAACACCAAAATATAAAGCAACTGGAATAACTACAGCAGTCGCCATCGTCTGATCTCATATGAAGCAAGATATCGTGATGACATCTAATGACGTGTGCAGGTGCTGTAGTGCTGTCCCAATTCTTAGAGGTAAATTTTGAAGCCCTTCCCCTTCACACTCGGTTTGAAGGGGAAGGGGTAAACGCATAGAATTGGGATTGGGCCTTTATTAGTCAAAAAACACGCTGAGTATCGTGTGAAGTGATGAAGACACACAACATCGCACAAACATGTCCAGAGCTGCGCAAACCTGTCATTACACTTCAGCACCAACAGTTCAGGTGTTTACTGATCGATTAATTGATTGATATACACTTAATTGTCAGACAAAACAGTAACATAGCAATCAATATCACATACACTTCAACCAAAAACACCTTAACAAAGCATTCATTTCAATCACGTAGAGTGTGACAAAAAAACAAGTGGTTTATTTTGTATAAAGCATCTTATTTTTGTTCCAATATGTGCCTGATGAACAAAGGAGTGCTTTATTTTAGACTTTGTTAAATCTGGGAACTCTATATCACCAGTTTAATATGGTTGTTGCTAGATCAGATACGGTTGTGGCCAGAAGTTAGTGAGAATTATTTATTCATTCATTCATTCATTTTCTTTTCGGCTCAGTCCCTTTATTAATCTGGGATCGCCACAGTGGAATGAACCGCCAACTTATCCAGCATATGTTTTGCACAGCGGATGTCCTTCCAGCTGCAACCCATGACTGTGGAACATCCATACACACTCATTCACACACACACACTCATACACTACGGCCAATTTAGTTAATCAATTCCCCTATAGCGCATGTGTTTGGACTGTGGGGGAAACCGGAGCACCCGTAGGAAACCCACGCTAACACGGGGAGAACATGCAAACTCCACACAGAAATACCTACTGATCCAGCCGGGACTCAAAGCAGCGACCTTCCTGCTGTGAGGCGAAAGTGCTACACACTGTGCCACCCCTTAATGTTAATGTTTGAAATATAATAAGTGCATGTTGTAGTAGTTTTAATGTAATGTAATGTGTGTGTGTGCGTGTGTGTGCGTGCGTGTGTGTGTGTGTGTGTGTCTCTGACAGGGATTAAAGTGTACATTGATCCATTCACGTACGAGGATCCGAATGAGGCTGTGCGGGAATTCGCTAAAGAGATCGATGTGTCGTTTGTGAAGATCGAGGAGGTCATCGGTGCCGGTGAGAACTGTGTGTGTGTGTGTGTGTGTGTGTGTGTGTGTGTGTGTGTGTGTGTATGTGTGTGTGTAGCACAGGTGTGGCGTGAGTCTCATGTTTCCCTGTGAACAGCAGTAATGCGGACACACACACCTGATGAAAGCGCAGCTCGGGTTACAGCATTGTGTGTATGTCCATCTGATATTCCTCATACAGGTGAGTTTGGTGAGGTGTGTCGCGGCCGGCTCAAGGTTCCCGGGAAGAAAGAGAACTACGTGGCCATCAAGACGCTGAAGGGCGGATACACCGACAAGCAGAGGCGGGACTTCCTGTCTGAGGCGTCAATCATGGGTCAGTTCCAGCATCCCAACATCATTCACTTGGAGGGGGTGATCACAGCTTCCTGTCCCGTCATGATTCTGACCGAGTACATGGAGAACGGCGCACTCGACTCCTTCTTGCGGGTCAGTACTGTCTGTCTGTCTGTCTGTCTGTCTGTCTGTCTGTCTGTCTGTCTGTCTGTCTGTCTGTCTGTCTGTCTGTCTGTCTGTTCATTCGTCTGTCCCTTTCTTTGTTTGTCTGTCTGTCACTCTGTGTCTGTCTGTCTTTCTGTGACTGTCTGTCCATTCATCTGTCTGTCTGTTGCGCTGTCTGTCTATTCATCAGTCTGTTTATTCATCTGCCCATGTGTCTGTCCGTCCGTCTGTTAGTCCCTTCATCTGTCTGTCTGTCCATTTCATCTGTCCATTCTTTCTATGTCTGTCTGCCTGTCAATCTTGCTGTCCTTTCGTCTTGTCTGTCTGTCCGTTTGTCTGTCCTTCTGTCTGTCGCTCTTTGTCTGATTCTCTGTTGTATTTTCACTGTCTGTCTGCCTTTCTGTCCATCTTTCTGTCTGTCCATCCTCTGTCTGCCTGTTGGTCCGTCTGTCTGTCTGTCTGTCTGTTTATATGTCTGTCTGTGTTTTAGTCTGTTGGTCCATCTATCTGTCTGTCTATTCGCCTGTCTGACTGTCAGTCCGTTTGTCCATCCATCTGTCTGTCTGTCTCTCTGTCTATTCATCGGTCTATTCTGTTGGTCTGT
>LR812541.1:53613887-53628887 GCA_903798195.1 Danio kyathit
TGAATGCACATGAGTAACTCGCCAGTACTTTTTTAGTGTATGTTACTGTAGGAAAAACATTGCAAACAATTGGAAATCCGGCGACTGTAATATTAAAACCCTTGGGAACAACTGTGGTCTGAACCAAAGTTCACAGTGACTGTGTTCTCTGACTCCACTCAAGCGGTGGACTTCTACATTCTGATTGGTTACCGCCGAACTGCGTCACAGCTCATTACCATAAAGTTGACTTGATTTCAACTCTCCTCGACACCCACACCGGCGAAGACGCGCCGCGCTGCTTTTTGGCGCTTATCGCCGCCGGCTCCCATTGAAAATGAATGACTTCCGGCTACTTTGACGCCGCTTTCGGTGGGAATGTACAGTAAAAGTCAGCACGTTGGGTTGGGCGGCGGGGCGCGTTTGCCGGCCTCATTATTATGCCGCCCTAGGCGGCCGCCTAGGTCACCTCTATGAACGCGCCAGCCCTGATCGTATAACAGCCTATAGCTGTAATGTTGGAAATTGCTCAATTTATTTTTATAAAACATTTGTCAAAACGTATTGATATTTTTTTGGAGTAAAAACAATACAGACATTTAAGAATCCATATTTATTCATTCATTTTACTTGTTTATTGGTGCATATGTGGGTTATGGAGATTGCGAACTGAAGAGCGGGGGTAGGAGGGGCACTTACGTTGATTTTGGAAGTGCACTTTATATCCCAGACTCAAAAGGGCATGTACACTGCACAGGTTGAGCCCTGTGTGTGCACGTGCCTGGTTCTCACCCAGATCAGAGCGATCTGTGCTACCGAATACAGCGCAGCATGCAATAAACTCGCGCTCAGTCAGGCGAAGTAAAGGTCTCATTGCCTATATGTCAATCAAATTAATTAAGCTCTAGCCACGAATAAAACTTTTAGCCTATTTTATTATTTTGTGTAATGTATATAGTGGAATCAGGGCCGGAGCAAGCTGAACTGGCGCTCTAGACGAACGCCCTCAACCCGAAAGTGAAATAGAAACTTACCGGTTTGCGGATAAAAATGAGGACAGGGAGGGGGTGGGTGTCGCGGATAAAAGAGAGAACCGGGGGGTTCTCGCTCACTATTCTGCCTAGGTCGCCGGCCCTGAGTGTAAAGCTGGATTTATACTTTCGCCTGGCGCCGCATCGCGCGCCTCCGCTGACTGCGCGCGCACCTCGCGACAATGGGCTAGCGCGCTTGCGCTGAACCAGCTGTTGTAGGTCATCAACAGAGCCGCGACGTCAACACACAGAATCTATCAGCACAATTCAGCACGGTTGTCTAACAGTTTAGAACGGTTTGGCACGATAGTGGAAAAGCTGCTTTAATATTCTTATAAAAAAAATCGCGATACCTCGATTTTATAAAAAATTTAATCGTCTTAAAACGTAAATTCGAATTAATCGAAAAAATCGCCCAGCACTAGCTCACACACATCCAAACAGACACATACACACACTCAAACATACACATGCTCACACACATACATACATACATACACACACACACACACACACACACACACACACACACACACACACACACACACACACACACACACACACACACACTCAAACATACACAAACACACATGCTCACACTAATACGCACACGCACACACATACATTCACACACACTCAAACATACACATGCTCACAAATTCACATTTACACACACACACACACACAAATGAACACATGCTCACACACACACACATGCTCACACAAACACATGCACATACATACACAAACAAACAAACGTACGCATGCTCACACACATAAACACACACACACAAATATACACATGCTCACACACATACACACACATACTCAAACATACACATGTACATAAACACACATGCTCACACGCAAATACATACATAAAATAAGCTGTGTAACCCAGTGACTAATGGTGTGTGTGTGTGTGTGTGTTCAGGGATCTTCTGCGGATCGGCGTGACTTTAGCGGGACACCAGAAGAAGATTCTCTCCAGCGTCCAGACACTGCGCATCCACGGCGGATCCCTGCGATACTGACATGTCCCAGCATTCCCTGCTTCTGCTACTAGCTCTTACGGATCAGACGGATCGACCAATCACTGTGGAGCATCACAGAACCAGCCAATCAGGAGAGGTTTACTCTTACAGGTCTCAGGAAGAGACACAGACTGAACACACGGACGTTACGGGATGACGTGTGACTGTTGCCGCGGTGAAACCGTTGCATTCTGGGAGTTTAATCGGATCTTCACATTGAAGGTTCATTATAATTATTATTATTATTATTATTATAAAGTGGATTATTTTGTACGTATGGAAGCAGCACAAATAATGAACAAATGTTTGTTTAGTAAAAGTACTGTGGGAGCTGTCAATCAAACTGAGTGTAATCCGTGTGACCAATCACATTAAAGATTCACGCTGGCCCCTCCCACTGAAAACTGCTCATGAGTATCTCTGTTCCGCCAGTATTATTATTACAGATGATGATCATTAGCAGGAGGCACGGTGGCTCAGTGGTTAGCACTGTGGCTTCACAGCAAGAGGGTTGCTGGTTTAAGTCTCGGTTGGGTCAGTTGACGTTTCTGTGTGGAGTTTGCATGTTCTCCCCGTGTTGGCGTGGGTTTCCTCCGGGTAAATAATGATCGAATTTTCTATTTTGGATGAACAGAAATTTTGAAGATATTTTGAAGAATGCTGGAAACCGGTAACCATTGACTTCCACTGTATTAATTTATTTTTTTTGTTCTTACTATAAAAGTCAATGGATACACCTTTCCAACATTCTTCAAAGTATCTTCTTTTTTGCTCAACATAAGAAAGAAACTCTAACACATTTGTAACAAGTGAAGGATAAGACAAATAATAACAACATTTTCTGTTTTGGATGGAGAGAATTTTTTTGAAGATATTTTGAAGAATGCTGGAAACCGGTAACCATTGACTTTCACTGTTTTTTTTTTTTTTTTTTTTTTTTGGTTCTTACTATGAAAGTCAATGGATACACCTTTACAACATTCTTCAAAGTATCTTTTTTGCTCAACATAAAAAAGAAACTAACAGGTTTGTAACAAGTGAAGGATGAAAAAAAATAATGACAGAATTTTCTGTTTTGAATGAACAGAACTTTTGAAGCTATTCTGTTTAAAATCGGTAACTATTGACTTCTATTGTATTTTTTGTTCCTACTGTGGAAGTCAATTATTACCTGTTTCCAACATTCTTCAAAGTATCCCTTTTTTTGCTCAACATAAGAAAGAAACTCTAACACATTTGTAACAAGTGAAGGATGAGACACATAATGACAACATTTTCTGTTTTGGATTAACAGAATTTTTTTGAAGATATTTTGAAGAATGCTGGAGACCGGTAACCATTGACTTTCACTGTTTTTTTTTTTTTTTGGTTCTTACTATGAAAGTCAATGGATACACCTTTCTAACATTCTTCAAAGTATCTTCTTTTTTGCTCAACATAAAAAAGAAACTAACAGGTTTGAAACAAGTGAAGGATGAAAAAAAATAATGACAGAATTTTCTGTTTTGAATGAACAGAACTTTTGAAGCTATTCTGAAAAAATGTTTAAAACCGGTAACCATTGACTTCTATCATATTTTCTGTTCCTACTGTGGAAGTCAATGGTTACCGGTTTCCAACATTCTTCAAAATATCGGCTTTTTGATCAACATAAGAAAGAAACTCTAGGTTTGTAACAAGTGAAGGATGAGGAAAATAATGACAGAATTTTCTGTTTTGGATGAAGAGAAATCTTGAAGCTTTTTTGAAAAATTATTAAAACCGGTAACTATTGACTTCTATTGTATTTTTTGTTCCTACTGTGGAAGTCAATGATTACAGGTTTCCAACATTCTTCAAAGTATCTTCTTTTTTGCTCAACATAAGAAAGAAACTCTAACACATTTGTAACAAGTGAAGGATGAGACACATAATGACAACATTTTCTGTTTTGGATGGAGAGAATTTTATTGAAGATATTTTGAAGAATGCTGGAAACCGGTAACCATTGACTTTCACTGTTTTTTTTTTTTTGTTTTTTTGTTTGTTTTTTTTGGTTCTTACTATGAAAGTCAATGGATACACCTTTACAACATTCTTCAAAGTATCTTCTTTTTTGCGCAACATAAAAAAGAAACTAACAGGTTTGAAACAAGTGAAGGATGAAAAAAAATAATGACAGAATTTTCTGTTTTGGATGAACAGAACTTTTGAAGCTATTCTGAAAAAATGTTTAAAACCGGTAACCATTGATTTCTATCATATTTTCTGTTCCTACTGTGGAAGTCAATGGTTACCGGTTTCCAACATTCTTCAAAATATCTTCTTTTTTGCTCAACATAAGAAAGAAACTCTAACAGGTTTGTAACAAGTGAAGGATGAAAAAAATAATGACAGAATTTTCTGTTTTGGATGAACAGAAATTTTAAAGATATTTTGAAGAATGTTGAAAAACCGGTAACCATTGACTTCCATTGTATTTTTTTTCCCTACTATGAAAGTCAATGATTACTAGTTTCTACCATTTTTCAAAATATCTTCTTTTTTGTTCAACAGAAGAAAGAAACTCAAACAGGTTTGCAGCTGGAAGGGCATTCGCTGTGTGAAACATATGCTGGAATAGTTCATGGTTCCCCTGATAAGTAAACTAATTTTGCAACTAAAATGCTTCATTTTTTTTTTTCTTAAAACAAACTAAATAATCTGCCAACAGGGTCAGCAAAATAATGTTACAACCCTAATTCAGAAAAAGTTGGGACAGTGTGGAAAACGCTAATAAATAAAAGAAAGCAGTGATTTCTAAATTGACTTTGACTTATATTTCATTGCAGACAGTACATGAACAGAAAATATTTGATGTTTTGTCCGCTCAGCTTCATTTCATTTGCAAATATACATGCTTTCCTGTCATTCAGACCTGCAACACACTCCAGAAAAAAAAGTCAGCAGCAGTTTAGGGCTAGTGATCAGGTAAACTGGTGAAATAATGATGTGATGTCAACAGGGGATTGTAGTTATGATTTGGTTCATAAGCAGCATCAAGAAAGGTCTAGTCCTTTAGGAGCAAAGACGGGCCGAGGATCGCCAGTTTGACGACAAATACGTGAGAAAATGACTGAAGTGTTTAAAAACAATGTTCCTCAGAGAAAGAGAGGAAGACATTTGGATATTTCACCTTCAACAGTGCAGAACATTATTAAAAGATTCAAGGAATCTGGAGGAGTTTCAGTGTGTAAAAGACAAGAGCGCAAGCCTAAACTGAACAAGCGTGATCTCTGATCCCTCAGGCGGCGCTGCATCAAGAATTCTCACTCAGGATTACTGCGACAAACCTTCGTCAAGTACCACAATACAGAGTTACATCCACACATGCCAGATAAAACTGCACTGTGCCAAAAGAAAGCCCTATGTTAACAGTGTCCAGAGGTGCTGTTGACTTCTCTGGGCTCTAAGGCATCTGGGACGGACCATCACACAGTGTAAACAAGTACTGTACTCAGATCAATCAGTATTTCAGGTGTTTTTGGGAGAAATGGATGTTGTGTGGAAGAGGATCATCCAGACTAGCAACAAGTCCAAAAGTCAGGGTCTGTCATGGTTTTGGGTGGTGTCAGCGCCCTTGGCAAAGGTAACTTGCACTTCTGTGATGCTCCATTAATGCTGAAAGCACAGAGAGATTTCAGAGCACAATCTGCTGCCTTCTTCTTCAGGGACGCTCATGTATATTTCAACAAGACAAAGCAAAACCACATTCTGCACACATTACAGAGTCCTGCTGTGGAGGAAGAGGATACAGGGACTTGACTGGCCTGCCTGCATTCCCGATCTGTCTCCGATAGAGAATGTGTGACGCATTTTGAAGTGCAAAATGAGATCACGAAGACCCTGCACTGTTGGCCACCTTAAGACTTGTTTGCAGGAGGAATGGGACAAAATGACACCTGAAACTCTTCATCACTTGGTGTCTTCAGTCCCTAAACGTCTTTCAAGTGTTGGAGGAATGACAACATTAGAGTGGGAAATGCTTTACTGATACTACTTTATTTGAAATGTGTTGCAAGAAGCAGAATTAAAATACGTGTTAAATAAAAACAATCATGAGGAACACATTAAATAATGTTTGTTGTCTCGTCTGCATTGAGATACAAGTCAAAGTCAATTTGGACATCACTACTTTCCACACTGTCCCAACTTGCTCTGATTTGGAGTTGCACTTCAACGTGAGAATAGGAGTATTTCACTTGCCTCATTGGCAGATTATTTTGCTTGTTTTATGAACAAACTCACTTCATTCATTCATTCATTCATTCATTTTCTTGTCGGCTTAGTCCCTTTATTAATCCGGGGTCGCCACAGCGGAATGAACCGCCAACTTAGCCAGCACGATTTTACGCAGCGGATGCCCTTCCAGCAGCAACCCCTCTGGGAACATCCACACACACTCATTCACACACTCATACACTACGGACAATTTAGCTTACCCAATTCACCTGTACTGCATGTCTTTGGACTGTGGGGGAAACCGGAGCACCCGGAGGAAACCCACGCGAACGCAGGGAGAACATGCAAACTCCACACAGAAACGCCAACTAACCCAGCCCAGCCGAGGTTTGAACCTGCGACCCAGCAACGTTCTTGCTGTGAGGCGACAGCACTACCTACTGTGCCACTGCATCGCCCAAACTCACTTCATTTTGGCATATTATTTCTGAAAACAAGACTATATTTTGTACTCGTCTAGAAAATGCTTCTTGATTTAAGACATTTTAGATATTTGGACTAGAAATAAGATTAAAAACTATAAGAAAAGCATGTTGATATGCTGATTTTTCTCAAATCTGGATTTGACTAAAAATAAGAAAGTCACACACACACATAGGATGCCTTGAGGGTGAATAAATCATGGGATATCTTTCCATTTTTGGGTGAACTTACGCTTTAAGAGCAGAAAATGTATTGCAGCTTGTCAAAGTCTAAAATATTAATAAATGAGGTCTTTGAAGATATAAGTTTACCATAAATTTAAGACTATAATTGAGTTCCTCAATCAAAATAAACCTGTACAATACGACAAACACAGTATTGTACGTCTATAATTCTATTATAGAAGAAGAACCAGACATAACAAATTGAGTTAAACATCATATTTGCCTCAGACAATGGAAGACGTTTGTGTTGTTGTGGTTGTTTCATCACAAAAAATATGAATAATAATTGTCGGCCGACCTGAGCAGACAGGATAAAGTCACGTTTTCTTCTGAAAGCAGAAATGTGAAGACTAGATTTACATTCCTGCAGCTTTCAGTGTGTTCTCAGATGTAAACAGAGGGATAAAGAGCGATCTCTCACACACACACAGCCTGCGGTACAGTTACAGTGCGTCTCTGAGGGAGTATGTGTGTGTTTATGTTCTCAGATGATTCTTTAGTATCAGTCGGATGAGCTGACACTTGAGGTTTACACTACACACTCAGCAATCACACACAGATGAGCTTTGATTATTGTACTGCGTGTGTGTGTGTGTGTGTGTGTGTGTGTGTGTGTGTGTGTGTGTGTGTTCTGGCCATGATGAAGAGGAGGATGATGAAGACTCTGAGCTCACGATAATCAAATTCACGTTTGTTATTGTAGGGCGCATGAATATTGAGCTTCAGATTCGCTGGCAGGATGCTTACACACACACACACACACACACACACACATGGACATTGACCTGATTATTCAAAATGCTTGGTTGTTTATGTACATATGAAACATCGGGCAGGTGTAAACAACAATATCATGCATGGATTCATGCACAATTTACTTAATAGAGTTCATTTAATATAGTTTAATATCAGGCTGGCACAGCGGTGCAGTGGTTAGCACTGAAGCCTCACAGAAAGAAGGTTGCTGGTTTAAGTCAGTTGGCATTTCTGTGTGGAGTTTGCATGTTCTCCCCATGTTGGCGTGGGTTTCCTTCGGGTGCTCCGGTTTCCTCCAAAGTCCAAACACATGCGCTATAGGGGAACTGATTAACTAAATTGCCCGTAGTGTATGAGTGTGTGTGTATGGGTGTTTCCCAGTACTGAGTTGCAGCTGGAAGGGCATCCGCTGTGTACAACATATGCTGGAATAGTTCATTCCGCTGTGGCGACCCCTGATAAATAAGGCACTAAGCCAAAAGAAAATGAATAACAATTGTGCACAAAACATGTAAACATGACAGTTCTCGTCATGAGCAGTAGGTGGCCACACTGTACACCGCGCTGAAGAGCTTCACGAAGTACACTCTCTTCTGCAGTGCGCTTGAGAGGAACGTGTAGATTCTTTGCACAGCTGCCTTTATTTCGCAAATGATTGTGTGCTTCCTCGTCCAGAATTGGAAGAGAATGTATATGCGTGTGCCTATGTGTGTGTGTGTGTGAATGTAAACGGATGAGCGTATGGAAAGATCAGACAGACAGGCAGAGAGAGAGAGAGAGAGAGAGAGGTTTGCAGTGGTAATTGAAAACTGCTGCTGAAACCACAAAGTCGTGTTTGACATGAAGAGGGACTGTTTGAACCGTGACTCTGTGTGTGTGTGTGTGTGCGAGTGTGTGTGAGATTCCATTCTCCTCACTCCCACTTGACCCCTGACCTCGACTCCCTGTGAACCCCTTTAGTTTCACACCCACTGTGTGTGTGTGTGTGTGTGTGTGTGTGTGTTTCTACAGCGTGTCAGAATCAATCACACACATTTCATTTAAACAGATCTGACAGAGTCACGCAACACAACACACACACACACACACACACACACACAGAGTCTTATGGTTTCCATCAAACTCTCCTTCCCGTCCTCTGTGAGTGTGTAAGAGCAGGGTTACTGTGGTCAACTACAACTAAAACCATAAGAAAATATTCTCATTACTTATAAAAATAAACGTGCGGCAAAACAAAGCATAAATGGCTTAAACCTTGGATATTCCTTGTGTTTTCCTTCAGTTTGTCTTGACGTGCTCTTCAATATCTAAATGAAAACAGTATAGACGTATTCATGACCAAGAGAAGACGCTCAGACTGACATCTGAAAATATATTAAAGTATGAGAGTGTGTGTGTGAGCGGCACACGTGCGCGTCTGCTGGTCAGCTAGGATCTCTTTGATTGGTTAACAGCTGTCGGGGTCAGGCTAGTTGACCCCTAGAGGTCGCGACCTCTGCAGTGACGGTGTGGAAGAATGTCTGTCACTCATAACTCACTCTCAACAGGCCCAAGACAATTACAACAACAGCTGAGAGTGAATCGGCTCACATTTGAGCACGATAAAGGCGCCGTGTGTGAGTGTCTGACTCTTCTAAAGCATAAACACACCATCATATGTGTGCAGATATTCAGAAACATGCTCGGTGAACATTCTTGTCAAACAATGCTGAAGTCAGATATTCTGCTTTGAACATGTGTCAGAATGTCCATCTTAGGCCCCGTTTACACTAATGTGTTTTCGTTTTAATTTGCATAAGTTTTGCTACGGTTACGCCATCCGTCCACACTACGCCGGAGTTTTCGAGCCCCAAAAACGGAGCGTTTTGAAAACGCTGGAGAGGCCGTTTTCATTCTTACACGCTGCTGCTCCATCTCAGTGTGGATGGGGGAAAACGGAGACATCTGAAAACGGAGGCGTGGCTGCTGAGATTCGCTACCTGATTGGGGCTTTTGGGTCATTGCGTATCCTCCCCCTATTTGTCAAGCCCCTATCACATGACTATAACTCTACCGGAAGACGGCAGACCAGCCTTCACTGTAAACAACAACATGGACACAGAAATGGGAGCGTTGTTTGCACTATTGTCCGTTTTAGGCGCCATTGTGCAGTTAAACTCTGCCTTTTTTACTACAGCAGCTGCATATATTCACAAGAGGCAAGCTATTGTTCGAGAACTCGCTAATCGCTCGCGTTCATCGTTCAACCAGCGTTTGTTGACTAACAATAACCAAATGCCGAGCGAGACACATGATTCCTGTTTATACTTGAACGTGCATGCCCAGAGTGCGCGAATAGTCACGTGATATACGTTTTTGGTGGAGTAGTGTGGACGGAGATAAGTTTAGAAACGCTAGATGAAACGCTAGTGTGGACGCGGATAGTTTTTGATCTAAAACGCCATTTCAAAACGAAAACGGGGCCTTAGTTTTGGCCTCTATAACCAGCCCACTGCCAGTTTAGCCAATTATACTTCAGCACCCAATGTATGCAACGTGACCGAAAATGCGCCCTCTGGAGGAGAGCAGCAGTCTCCAAAAAAATGAAACGCAGGTTTATGCCCCATTCACACGGGGCGTCACCTTTAACGCTTCCTATTCATTTTGAATGGGTGACGTCAGGCGTTGCCGAACTGCATTGTGGATTCATCGGCGCCGCTTCAGAGGCGTTGCTCGCTGCAGAAGTTGAGACTTGCTCAACTTTTCAAGCACCGACGGAAGCGTCAGCCAATCAGATCGATGTATGCAAATACATTTTCATTGACTAATTTCATTGGCTGGCGCTGCTATGACGATCGTGTCAGCCCCAACTTCAGACACGCCCTCTTGCAAGCGTTGACGCTGAAGCCCCATGTGAATGGGGCGTTAGAGTTAAACACTCACTGGCCACTTTATTAGGTACACCTTACTAGTACCGGGTTGGACCCTCTTTTGCCTTCAGAACTGCCTTAATCCTTCGTGGCGTAGATTCAACAAGCTACTGGAAATATTCCTCAGAGATTTTGCTCCATATTGACATGATAGCATCACACAGTTGCTGCAGATTTGTCGGCTGCACATCCATGATGCCAATCTCCCGTTCCACCACATCCCAAGGTGCTCTATTGGATTGAGATCTGGTGACTGTGGAGGCCATTTGAGTACAGTGAACTCAGTGTCTGAGGCCCCGTTTACACTAGTACATTTTAGTTTTAAAACAGCGTTTTAGAATGAAAACGATCCGCGTCCACACTGGCGTTTCACTCAGCGTTTCTGAACAACTCTCAGTCCACACTATCCCACAGAAAACGCACATCACGTGACCACACACACACACACACACACACACTCTGCACTGCAGCGATGAGAGCCGTGCATGTCGGACTGCTCATGAGGGATCTCCCGCTGGATCTAATCTCACTACATTTGTTAAACGTGATATTTAGTTCATGTTGTTGTCTGCATCTAACCCCGACTTTGGTCTTTTGAATCTATTGTTCTCAGGTAACGTGTTTCGGCTGAGAGCAAAGACATGTTAATATAATAATGTATGTAACCACGTACACTGATTCAGCACATTGACTGATCGCTTGCATTCATTTCCTATAATGTATAAACTTATTGTACGCTATACTATACGCAAAAGAGAGGCTATGTTTTGTATTTTTAATGAAAATGAAAGGAGGCAGTTCTGTTATAGGCTCTGTTTTGTTATACAATATGCATAGAGTGAAGATGACGGTCATTATGCAGCTCCACATTTCTGCTGTTTGTTAAGTTGCTAATATCAAAATGAAAATAGGCAGTTCCTTATGTCATGTTTTCATTTTATTGTTAAGAAAGTGAAACGGCATAGCCAGGGTGATGTGAATGAGGCTTCTTCCTTTGAAGATTTACCCGACGTGTCCTCGGGAGTTTGTTTTCCATATCAAATTTGTGAAGTCTGAACTTACAAGGAGAGGATGCAGGACTGAACTGTGTGTAGGCTACTTCATATTGAGGAAAAAGCCCCATTCAGGCGAATGTCTGCAGCCCCTCCTCTGTTTTCAGATGTCTCCGTTTTCCCCCATCTACACTAAGATGGAGCAGCAGCGTTTTAGAGTGAAAACAGCCTCTTCAGCGTTTTCGGCGCTCGAAAACTCCGGCGTAGTGTGGACGGATGGTATAACCGTAGCAAAACGTATGCGTTTTAAAACGAAGACATATTAGTGTAAACGGGGCCTAAGATGATTCACGCTTTATAACATGGTGTGTTATCCTGCTGGAAGTAGCCATCAGACAATGAGTACACTGTGGTCATAAGGGGATGGACATGGTAGAGATGGTTGTGCGTGAAAATCCCAGTAGATCAGCAGTTTCTGAAATACTCAGACCAGCCCGTCTGGCACCAACAACCATGCCACGTTCAAAGTCCCTTAAATCCCCTTTCTTCCCCATTCTGATGCTCAGTTTGAACTGCAGCAGATCGTCTTGATCATGTCTACATGCCTAAATGCATTGAGTTGCTGCCTTGTGATTGGCTGATTATAAATTGCGTTAATGAGCAGTAGGACCTAATAAAGTGGCCGGTGAGTGTATAGGTGGTTTTAATTAGCAAATAAGTAAAAAATTATAAAAGTAAACACTAGCTGAATGGCTTACATTGTACCTCTGTGTCCTAACAGCACACAATGTGATAAGATTCCAGCGACAAGCAACTTGACAAAGTGTTTAGATTTTGGACTGCAGTACCTAGTTCCACCACTGGGTGTCAATCTTACTGCACCTTTAATGTGTATTTTCCATAGACTGTAAAAGATATGGACGTAGTATCCGTGACGTCACCCATAGGTTTCTGAACACTGCAAAAGAAGCCACAAGTAGGCGCGGCCAACCGTCGCCATTTTGTTAGCGCGTCATCGCACCGAACGCGGCATACCAAATAAGGGCAAAGAGGCGGAGAGTGAGTGGAGCTACAGACACATGCTGGATTCTCAGCATTTTGCTTGGACCTGGATTAAAACAGATTTATTACTTTGCGAGAACGCTTAATACTTCATTACCTGTGACTCGTTTGTGTTCTGACCACATGTGCTTGGTTGTAGACTATATTAATAAAGTGTTTAGACTTTTAAAAACACTGTTGTAACACATTGAGCCACTAAACATTGTTCTTATGACGTTTTTTGACAGGAGGAAAACGCGAATTACTATCAAACACTTCAGATATAGTCTGTGTTAGTAAATGCAAGGCTGTTTATAAAAATCCAGCACTAACACTGTATGACAACGCTTCAGATGACTGTTTTATAGCCTACAGCTAATCAATCTGTCAGATTCTGGAGTGCAATACTGGTCTAAAGAACATTTAAATGATAAATGATCTTAAATAAAACAAATACATTTATAGAGATGTTATAGAAGTATATCATTTCACTCACCTGTGAAATGAAGGCAACTTGAACGGTTTGTAAGCACAATTAAATCCACACATCATGCCATATCATCTGATAATTGCAGGAAATAATTCCAAAAGGCAAATGAAGGTGTAAAGAAACATTAAACCAAACAAATACACGATTTATATGCCGAGCTCAGCGGCTAATTAGCCAGAATCAGCTGAGGTGACGAGACAGCGAGCAGCGAGGGCTAGCTGTCACTCAAGTGGCCACGCCCTTAATTATGCAAACTTAATATAACCTAATAAAAACGAAACGGATGAGTTATAAAACAATTCACCCCCCTCAGAGTTGTCATGAAGGGTAATCATAGCTATATGCATCAAAGCCATCGTTTGTACCAGGCTGTAAACATGTTTTTATCAGCTGTAAAAATGGCCAATTTACCAATGCAGAAAGAAAGCCCTTGGACTTCATGGAGCCAGCCCCCCAGGCGAGTCGATGAATTGCAGTTTTAGTTACTTCCGTATTGGCTTCCCGAGGGAGAGCGGGAGGTTGCCGCTTGGTATTTTCATTATCTAGAAAACAATGCTAAAATTGGAAGGGCATCTGTTGCGTAAAACATATGCCAGTGTAGTTGGCGGTTCATTCCACGGTGGCGACCCCTGATAAACCATGGACTAAGCTGAAGAAAAATGAATAAATGAACAATGCTAATGTCAGATGTTCTGCTTTGAAAATGTGGTTTCGTATCAGATTTACCGTCTTTGTTTCGGCCTCTATAACCAGCCCACTGCCACTTTAGACTATTACATTTCAGCACCCCGGGTGCCTTTGTGGAAAACTGTATTAAATTTCAGTTTTAAAGGCTGAATCAATGTATGTGAACACGACCACAAATGCACCCTCTAGAGGACAGCAGCAGCCTCTGAAATAAGACGCAGATTTAGAGTAATATAGGTGGTTTTCAATTAGCAAATAATAAAAACTTTACAAATGTAAACATCCACTGAATGGCTTGCATTGTAATGCAATGTTCTAACAACACACGATGTGATAAGAGTCCAGCGACAAGCTATTTGAAAAAAGGTTTTGATTTTGGACTGCAGTACCTAGTTCAACCACTGGGTGTCAATCTTACTGCACCTTTAATGTGTATTTCATTTGTTTAGCTAACAACTAAAACAAATCTAAAACAATGCTAAAGTTGGAAGGGCATCTGTTGCGAAAAACGTATGGCAGAGTAGTTGGTGGTTCATTCCACTGTGGTGACCCCTGATTAATCAAGGTCTAAGCTGAAGCAAAATTAATAAATGAACAATGCTGAAGTTAGTTATTCTGCTTTGAAAATCTGCGTTTCGTGTTTGAATGTCTGTCTTCGTTTCGGCCTCTATAACCAGCCCACTGCCACTTTAGCCAATTGTATTATTTATTTTTATTATTATTATTATTTATTTATTATTATTATTTATTTTGTATTTTTTTTTATTATTATTACTAATATTATTTCTTTTATTTTTTATTATTATTATTATTTATTTTATTATTATTATTTATTTTTTATTTTTTTTATTATTATTACTAATATTATTTATTTTATTTTTTATTATCATTATTATTTATTTTATTATTATTATTTATTTTATTATTATTATTATTATTTTTATTTTTTATTTTATTATTATTACTAATATTATTTATTTTATTTTATTATTGTTTATTTTATTATTATTATTTTTTATTATTATTGTTATTATTATTTATTTTATTATTATTATTTTTTTTTTATTATTATTATTGTTATTATTATTTTATTATTTTTATTTTATTATTATTAATATGATTTATTTTATTATTATTATTATTATTATTTATTAATTTTATTATTATTATTTAT
>LR812541.1:53636387-53836387 GCA_903798195.1 Danio kyathit
TTGTTCAGTTTAGGCTTGCCACACTGAAATTCCTTCAGATTCCTTCAATCTTCTAATGATGTTCTGCACTGTTAAAGGTGAAATATCCAAATGTCTTCCTCTCTTTCTCTGAGGAACATTGTTTTTAAACGTATTTATTCACATATTTGTCGTCAAACTGGCGATCCTCGGCCCATCTTTGCTCCTAAAGGACTAGACCTTTCTTGATTCTGCTTTTGTACCGCATCATAATTACAATCATCTGTTGACATCACATCATTATTTAACTAATTGACCAGATTACCATTTGAGTACAGTGAACTCATTGTCATGTTTAGGAAACCAGTCTGAGATGATTTACGCTTTATGACATGCGTTATCCTGCTGGAAGTAGCCATCAGAAGATGGAGACACTGTGGTCATAAAGGGATGGACATGGTCAGCAACAATACTCAGGTGGGCTGTGGCGTTGACACGATGCTCAATTGGTACTAATGAACCCAAAGTGTGCCAAGAAAATATCCCCCACACCATTACACCACCACCACCAGCCTGAACCGCTGATACAAGGCAGGATGGATTCATGCTTTCATGCTGTTGAGGCCAAATTCTGACCCGACCATCCGAATGTGGCAGCAGAAATGGAGACTCATCAGACCAGGCAACGTTTCTCCAATCTTCTATTGTCCAGTTTTGGTGAGCCTGTGTGAATTGTAGCCTCAGTTTCCTGTTCTTAGCTGACAGGAGCGGCACCCGGTGTGGTCTTCTGCTGCTGTAGCCCATCCGCCTCAAGGTTGGACGTGTTGTGTGTTCAGAGATGCTCTTCTGCAGACCTCGGTTGTAACGAGTGCTTATTTGAGTTACTGTTGCCTTTCTATCAGCTGGAACCAGTCTGGCCATTCTCCTCTGACCTCTGACATCAACAAGGCATTTGCGCCCACAGAACTGCCGCTCACTGGATATTTCCTCTTTGTCGGACCATTCTCTGTAAACCCTAGAGATGGTTGTGTGTGAAAATCCCAGTAGATCAGCAGTTTCTGAAATACTCAGAGCAGCCCGTCTGGCACCAACAACCATTTATGGGTGTTTCCCAGTACTGGGTTGCAGCTGGAAGGGCATCCACTGTGTAAAACATATGCTGGAATAGTTGGCGGTTCATTCCACAGTGGTGACCTCTGATAAATAAAGGGACTAAGCTGAAGGAAATGAATGAATGTACTGATTATGTTCACCAGTTTTATTTATTTCTGTATGTTTATTATATACGCCGAACTATACAATAGAACACACACACACACACACACACACACACACACACTTACACATCATACTTTCTCTCTCTGACACACACACCAAACACATTCTCTCTCTCTCTCTCAAACACACACACATACTTGCACACCACACACTCTCTGACACACACACATCAAACACACTTTCTCTCTTTCTCAAATACACACACACACACACACACACACACACACACACATTCAGCATTGTAGAAACCAAACCGATTACTAATAAAACTATACTTCAGGGCACATTTTGGTCCGCACACGTATAGTAACACACACACACACACACACACACACACACACACACACACACACACACACACACACACACACACACACACACACACACACACACATTCCCTCTCAAACACACACACACACCACACACACACACACACACACACACACACACACACACACACACACACACACACACACACACACACACACACACACACACACAGGGAGAGGGGGAAGATAAGGGCTGTTCTCTGCTGGTGTTGTGATTCCAGTAATGCTGTTTTAATTTCAGAAGCGGCTTTTGGCCAGAGAGCATTGTGGGTGGAGAGGGGGGTTGTGGGTAGAGGCCTGTCTGCTTTCTATCAGAAGTCTCGTTTTTCACTCATCTGTCTTTCCCTCTCTCTTTCTCTCTCTCTCACACACACACACACACACACACACACACACACACACACACACACACTCCATTCCAGCACAAATTCCTGCCAGATGTGGGCAGTGATGGATCAGAGGACTGACGGATAAACCACACACACACACACACACACAGACACACACACACAGAGAGAGAGACATACACGTGCGCGCACACTCACACACGCGCACACAGATCTACAGGAAGTGAAGATATGCCACAGGAAGTGCTCACAGACTGACCCTTCAGGAATGTCAGAGAGCATCAGAGAAACACACACACAACATACATTACACATCAGTGTGTGTGTGTGTGTGTGATGAATGACCGATGTCAAACCTCTCCCTTTCATCAAGAACACAGTCCCAGAATGCACTGCTACAAGTCACATATTGCTGTATATTTTAGGGGTTGATTAGAAATATTCACTCATTAATTTTCCTTTGGCTTAGTCTCTTTATTCATCAGCGGTCGCCACAGTGGAATGAACCGCCAACTATTCCAGCATATGTTTTACGCAGCGGATGCTCTTCCAGCTGCAACCCAGTACTGGGAAACACCCATACACTCTCATTCACACACACATATACACTACGGCCAGTTTAGTTGATCAATTCCCCTATAGCGCATGTGTTTGGACTGTGGGGGAAACCGGAGCACCCGGAGGAAACCCACGCCAACACTGGGAGAACATGCAAACTCCACACAGAAACACCAACTTACCCAGCCGAGACTCGAACCAGAGACCTTCTTGCTGTGAGGCCACAGTGTTTGTTTGAAGCCATTTTCAGCGTGTCTATTACAGTATCAGTCAGACCATCGTCTGTCTTTTATTTACAGTGTGTTTCTGTCTGTTTATCTGTGGTGTGTGTGTGTGTGTGTGTGTTCCAGTAATGTGATCTGTCTCTCCATAATCTCTCATATGGGAGGCCACTTGGGACAAAACACACTGAAACACTTACAAACAAACATACACTCACCGGCCACTTTATTAGGTACACCTGTCCAACTGCTTGTTAACACAAATTTCTAATCAGCCAATCACATGGCAGCAACTTAATGCATTTAGGCATGTAGACATGGTCAAGACGATCTGCTGCAGCTCAAACTGAGCATCAGAATGGGGAAGAAATGGGATTTAAGTGACTTTGAACGTGGCATGGCTGTTGGTGCCAGACGGGCTGCTCTGAGTATTTCAGAAACTGCTGATCTACTGGAATTTTCATGCACAACCATCTCTAGGGTTTACAGAGAATGGTCCGACAAAGAGGAAATATCCAGTGAGCGGCAGTTCTGTGGGCGCAAATGCCTTGATGCCAGAGGAGAATGGCCAGCTGGTTCCAGCTAATGGAAAGGCAACAGTAACTGAAATAAGCACTCGCTACAACCGAGGTCTGCAGAAGAGCATCTCTGAACACACAACACGTCCAACCTTGAGGCAGATGGGCTACAGCAGCAGAAAACCACACCGGGTGCCACTCCTGTCAGCTAAGAACAGGAAACTGAGGCTACAATTCACACAGGCTCACCAAAACTGGACAATAGAAGATTGGAGAAACGTTGCCTGGTCTGATGAGTCTCCATTTCTGCTGCCACATTCGGATGGTCGGGGCAGAATTTGGCGTCAACAGCATGAAAGCATGGATCCATCCTGCCTTGTATCAACGGTTCAGGCTGGTGGTGGTGGTGTAGTGGTGTGGGGGAGATTTTCTTGGCACACTTTGGGTTCATTAGTACCAATTGAGCATCGTGTCAACGCCACAGCCTACCTGAGTATTGTTGCTGACCATGTCCATCCCTTTATGACCACAGTGTCTCCATCTTCTGATGGCTACTTCCAGCAGGATAACGCACCATGTCATAAAGCGTCAATCATCTCAGACTGGTTTCTTGAACATGACAATGAGTTCACTGTACTCAAATGGCCTCCACAGTCACCAGAACTCAATCCAATAGAGCACCTTTTGGGATGTGGTGGAACAGGAGATTGGCATCATGGATGTGCAGCCGACAAATCTGCAGCAACTGCGTGATGCTATCATGTCAATATGGAGCAAAATCTCTGAGGAATATTTCCAGTAGCTTGTTGAATCTCTGCTACGAAGGATTAAAGCAGTTCGGAAGGCAAAAGAGGTCCAACCCGGTACTAGTAAGGTGTACCTAATAAAGTGGCCGGTTAGTGTATGTTTGCTCATATATACAAAACAAATCCAGAGCGTCCTTTAGTTGGACCAAACACAATAAACTCTTGCATGTGCAAATATGGTTGCTTAAGCGTATACAGTTGAAGTCAGAATTATTAGCCCCCTTGTTCTTTTATCTTTGCCATGATGCACATAATATTAGACTAGATATTCTTCTAGACACTAGTATTCAGCTTAAAGTGACATTTAAAGGCTTAACAAGGTTAATTACGGTAAATTTAGGGTAATTAGGCAAGTCATTGTATAACAGTGGTTTGTTCTGGAGACAATCCAAACCTAATATTGCTTAAAGGGGCTAATATTATTGACCTTAACATGGCTTTAAAACAGTTAAAAACTGCTTTTATTCTAGCCGAAATAAAACAAATAAGACTTTCTCCAGAAGAAAAAATATTAGAGGAAATACTGTGAAAAATTCCTGAATCTGTTCAACATCATTTAGGAAATATCTGAAAACGTAAAAAACATTCACAGGAGGGCGAATCATTCTGAATTTAACTGTATTTACGTGAGCAAGCATTTGTATGCGCAAGTATTTCAGTGTGTTTTATCCTAAACGGCCTCCCATACTCAGATATGAGCTCACCAGCTCTATCGCTCACTGACTGTTGCTGACTGTGGATCTCATGACCTTTGACCTTGAAGGTGTCGCTCGACTCTGCTGTTTTGATAGTTGGAGCTGCTTGTGAGAGAACATCAACAAACACTTCACCGTCAGATCCACTGCAGAAAACACTGCTTCATTCGCTGAGTCAGATGCATTTTCCTCATCAGGGTTGCCAGATTTTAGCAACAATGGCTGATAATAATAGTATCGTGACTCAAAATACTCCAAGAATGTTAAAGCTCCAGTGAAGTGCTCAGAAGTGCGATAGTATCTGGATGCAGCCTTTATGATGCAAGCCGAGGTTGCATCACTCAGCGATGCAATGTCAGACACCATGCACTCAATGGAGTGAGTGACGTCACTGTGACCCCCCATTCACACGGGGCGTCAGCTTCAACGCTTCCCATTCACTTTGAATGGGTGACGTCAGGCGTTGGCGAACTGCATTGTGGATCCGTCGGCGCCGCATCAGAGGCGTTGCTCGCTGCAGAAGTTGGGACTTGCTCAACTTTTCAAGCGCCGACGGAAGCGTAAGCCAATCAGATCGCTGTATGCAAATACACCAGCTCAGACAGTGGCCTATTGCTGACTAATTTCATTGGCTGACGCTGCTATGACGATCGCGACAGCCCCAACTTCAGCCACGCCCTCTGTCAAGCGTTGACGCTGAAGCCCCGTGTGAATTTGGCGTAAGGGGTAGGGTTAGTGGTGGCGTTAGGTGAGCGCATTAAAAAGCATTGGATGCAGCTCAGATTGCACTGCACCAGGTCTGCATCCAGACCCCTCCCCAGAAATGAGTGTTTATTATTCAGTGTTTGACAATCTCAGATGAAATATGAAGAGAGGGCGGGACATATAGTAGCTCCTCCCTTTAAAAAAAAAAAAAAAAACACAGCCAATAGCATTTGTTTTTACACCCAGATCTGCCAGTGAGAGCTCAAGTGCATCACATGAAGAGTCACTGAGAAGGGGCGGGGCATGTCAGACACTAGAGAGCATTTGATTGGTCAGAAGATTTGATGAGAAACTGAAGTATGAGGTGACGTAAATAAAATCCATTAAGGTGCAAGTGACAAACTGCAAGCTTTATATGTTTATATCAGGTTTATATCTTATGCTAGTGAGCACACTAGCTAACAAAACTCTAACTAACATCTCAAAACTTTCTTTTAATTTTACAGGACCTCTAAGTGCCCACATAGCAAATGTTTTCTGGCCCAGCTCCGGGCCACTCACAAACTTTTCCCTCGGCCCAAGTACTGCAAAGAATGACGGTCCTGAAGTGGCCCATAACTGGATTAAAGACAAGGGCCACACATGAGCCATAACTGGCCTAAATCTCATGCAATGTAACACCCTTAACTGGCCAAAACAGTGTTTGGTTTATTATTGGTACCGATTCTCAGCTATAAGTTTATACTTCAACTAGAAACCCCCAAAACTGAGCCATAACCCAGCCTGATGTTACCAAACAATGTGAACAATCTGGGCCACACACCTCCCATCCACAACTGGCCCAAATGTAGTTTTCCGTCATGCATGCAGTGCCATCATTCCCATGCATGGCCCACATTCGGCTGACATTATGCATGCCAGTGCCGGCAACACGTCAGCAGTGCCATAATGAGGCCACATTTGGGCCAAGTCCGTTTGCTATGTGGGTAGGTGGTGTGACTAAGAATATAGTGGCTGAAGTGTCCAACTAAGAAGGAACAACACCCCAAACACAGAAACAGATGCTCAGACTGAAGATTACCAAAACAAACAGTTCTTTTTTCAGTGGATTAGCCTGCATGGATTAGCTGTTCAAGAATAAGATGTGAGCTAGCAAAACAAACATTGTAAGCTAAAAATATTTTTACATTGAGATAATTTTAAAGGTCCCGTGAAATTAAAATAGTGTTTTAGATGTTAAGCCTGGTTTATACTTCAGGCCGATTTATACTTCTGCGTCAAGCGCACGTGTATGCTACAGCGCAGCCTATGCGTGGACGCATAGCCCCTCGCCTTGGCCGTCGGCGACGTTGATGTGTACCTCTCAAAAAATGTAACGCGTACGCGTAACGCAAGCTCTGTGATTGGTCGGCTTGGTAGCACTGCTGAGTGTGGGCGGAGGTGAGAGCCGCGCGCCCGATGCAGCGAGTGTTTACAAGTGTGGAGTCCCGTGAAGGAGCTCCGGATGGAGACTGTTGTTTTGTGTTTACCTCATGATTAAAGTTGTTGCACGTCCGCCGGTTCCCACCTCAAAATGAGCGAATTTGAGCCACTTGCACATTAAGGAAGTGTTCAGGAAAAACAAAACACCAGCGAAGAAACTCGACACAGAGCAACATAAACACCTACTGCCAGCTAGCGTTTCAGAAGTGTTATTGCAGAGAAACAGAAACAGCGTGCAGAAGTATAAATGCACGGCTACGCGCGAGGCTTGCGCTGTGGGTCACGCCAATCACTTGATGCAGAAGTATAAACCAGGCTTAAGGCGGCACTCATGTCTCATCACAAAGTTGTAAAGAAAACTGACATTTAGCCTACAATCCTTGCACAGCCTACAGTTTTATCACTTGACGCAGAAGTATAAACCAGGCTTTCTGCGTCAAGTGATCGGCAAGAAGGTCGCTGGTTTGAGCCTCGGCTGGGTCAGTTTGTGTTTCTGTGTGGAGTTTGCATGTTCTCCCCATGTTGGCGTGGGTTTCCTCCGGGTGCTCCGGTTTCCCCCACAGTCCAAACACATGCAGTACAGGTGAATTGGGTAAGCTAAATTGTCCGTAGTGTATGTGTTTGAATGACAGTGTATGGGTGTTTCCCAGAGATGGGTTGCGGCTGGAAGGGCATCCACTGTGTAAAACATATGCTGGATAAGTTGGCAGTTCATTCCGCTGTGGCGAACCCAGATTAATAAAGAGACTAAGCCGAAAAGAAAATGAATAAATACATAAGTTAATTAATACATAGTTTAGAGAGCTTTAAGGTACTTTTCGTTTTTACCTGTTTTATGGATTTAACTAACATTTTGAAATCATTTTTAAATGCTTTAAAAGAGGCAGAAACTTTAACAAATCAACATTTGTGTGCATAAAAGTAGATTTGTTAACGTTTCTGCCTCTTTTAAAAGGATTACAAAATTTTATTTAAATCCATAAAACAGCTAAAAATGAAAACCCCCTCACCTCCGAATGTATTTTCATCTTTATTAGTATCATTAAAGGCTTTATTTATCTTAATGTTATTATTTTGTACTATTTTGTTTATTATATGCTGCTTGGCTATAATGTTTTATGTTTAACAATGGAAGTTTAAAATGCCTGTTTGTTATTTGAAGGTTAAATAAAGAGAGAAGGAGGGAGAGTTGTCTGATTCTGCGGGAAACGACGAATTTGGCAACCCTGACGTTCATACAAATGAAGGCCTGAAGTTGGAGAGAGTCCTCTGCTGGACAAACAACACAACTACAGCGAGTGTGCACACAGTAAGCTTTTTACTGTACATACAGTTAAAGTCAGAATTATTAGCCGCCCTGTTTATTTTTATCCCAATTTCTGTTTAACGGAGAGAAGATTTTGTCAACACATTTCTAATCATAATAGTTTTAATAACTCATCTCTAATAACTGATTTATTTTATCTTTCCCATGATGACAGTAAATAATATTAGACTAGATATTCTTCAAGACACTTCTACACAGCTTAAAGTGACATTTAAAGGCTTAACTAGGTTAATTAGGGTAACTAGGCAGGTTAGGGGAATTAGGCAAGTTATTGTATAATGATGGTTTGTTCTGTAGACTATCGAAACAAATATATAGATTAAAGGGGCTAATAATATTGACCTTAAAATGGTGTTTAAAAAATTAAAAACTGCTTTTATTCTAGCCGAAATAAAACAAATAAGACTTTCTCCAGAAGAAAAAATATTATCAGACATACTGTGAAAATTTCCTTGCTCTGTTAAACATCATTTGAGAAATATTAAAAATAAGAGGAAAAAATTCAAAGGGGGCGAATAACTCTGACTCCAACTGTATATATATATATATATATATATATATATAAAATTATAAATGTTTCTTGATCATCAAATCCTCGTATATGAACGATATGAAAGACAGGAAGACTGGAGTAATGATGCTGAAAATTCAGCTTTAAATCACAGATATCAATGATAGTTTACATGCTCATATTGAACACTGCTGTCAGTTTGTTTGTTTGTTTGTGTGGATGTTTATTTGTGTATTTTTGTGTTTGTTTCTTGTGTGTGTGTTTTGTGTGTGCTTTTCTCTGTGTTTATTTGTTTACATTATTTTGTGTGTGTTCGTTAGTGGGTCTGTTCGTAACGGTTTGTTTGCTTATATATCTTAGTGATAAATATATATCTTAGTGTCTTAGTGTGTTTGTTTTTAATGTATGTGTGTTTGTTTGTTTGATGCATGTGCATTTGTTTGTGTGTGTTTTTGTGTATGTGTTTGTTTGTGTGTGTGCTTATTTATTTATTTGTGTGCTGTTTGTTTGTGCCCTTGTTTGCTATTTTAAATTGTAATAATCTATCAGAGGGCGGCACGGTGGCTCAGTGGTTAGCGTTGTGGCCTCACAGCAAGAAGGTCTCTGGTTCGAGTCCCGGCTGGGTCAGTTGGAGTTTCTGTGTGGAGTTTGCACGTTCTCCCCGTGTTGGCGTGGATTTCCTCTGGGTGCTCCGGTTTCCTCCACAGTCCAAACACATGTGCTATAGGGGAATTGATGAACTAAATTGGCTGTAGTGTATGAGTGTGTGTGTGTGTGAGAATGAGTGTGTATGGGTGTTTCCCAGTACTGGGTTGCAGCTGGAAGGTCATCCGCTGTGTAAAAAAACATATGCTGGAATAGTTGACGGTTCATTCCGCTGTGGTGGCCTCTGATAAATAAGGGACTAAGCCGAAGGAAAATGAGTGATTAAATACTCTATCAGATGTTGTATTGTCAGCTGACGGCGAGTCTTCTTCTTCTGTTATTGTGTGTAACTGAAGCGCCGTGTTCCCATCAATCCCTCAGTGTGTTTTCTCAGCTGCAGTCGGTCAGTCTGTCCACTCACATCACATGCCGGAACGTTTGTTTTCCCTAAAAACCAGGAATAAAAGCTTCCGCTGAGAGAGAGAGAGAGGTGTGTGTGTGTGTGTGGCGTATTTGACCTTTGACCCTCAAACAATAAGCTCAGATTCTGTGTCTGGCGGCATCAGTATTAATACCACACTTGCTAGCTAATAAAGTCAAAAACACACAAACACACACACTGTGCTCACGTGTGTGTGGGTTCACATCAGATCAAATGAGTCTCATCCGTCACTATCAGCACTCTGACCTCGACAACAATACAGGCCACACAGACAGGAAATCAACAGCAGGAGCACAGAGACACTTCCTGTTTCTCCACAGGGGGAACGTGGACCTGGATCGTGTGTGTGTGTGTGTGTGTGTGTGTGTGTGTTTAATAATGCTGACAGGACAAACACAAGGAGAGAAAATTAAGTCACTTGGTTTTCAGATGTATTATTCAATAGTGTAAGTTGATTTAAAGCGCCCCTATCATGCAAAAATCACTGTTATAAGGGGTTTAAACCCAGTGGTGTGTCAGCAGTGTGTGAATATCTCCAGCCTCTAATGGTAAACATGAATTAATTCTATTGTTTATAATCAGACTTGATGAAAACAGTCTGCAGAAACACTCTGATTGACATTCTCCCTTTGTACGTGTCATCAGAGGGGAAAGCCCCGCCCACTAGTGCCCATCTCTCCCTCATTAGCATAGGAGGTTAGTCTTGCTTTTAAATGTGCCACTATGCTGACAAAGAGGCATTTGTAGCTCCGCCCTCTTCTGAAAAGAGCACAATCTCATTTGCATTTAAAGCGACAGTCACCAAAACACCACAATTAGGATCAAAGGGGTCAGCTTCAGAGAAATATGAAACATTTTTTGTGGGGTATTTTGAGCTCAAACTTCACACACACACACACTCTCTAGAGACATCAGAGGCACAATTGGTCCGCTTTAAATAAATGATACGTTTAGCTATAAATTGTAATATTATTATTTTACATTTTATAAAAAGGGGCAGAAAAGGTCCCCTTTAAATATAGCAAATACTAGTTTTTTTATATACAGTTTAGTCATCTCTTTGTTATGAGGTTGTATGTTATTGTGTCTACTTTCATATATATTTGTGTGTGTATATGTAGGCCTAACCAAAAACCGATAGACCTCATCGATGACCGATTAAGCATGGGCATTTAATAAATTATGCTTTGCGCTGTGAGACCCCGATCGTCCCCGATTACTCACATCAAGTGTGTGCAGTTTGCATTACCTTATGGAGTCGTGCGCTCTGTTGACTTTGCATATTGGGGACACATAAAACCCTGTTATGCACAGATCTCGTTTATGTCCGCTGGTGCTGCTGTTAATCCGCGGGTTAAGTAATCAAAAAGTAGGCTGACGTTTAGTTATGGGCTAATAAGACCAAACATTGGTTGTGCAAACTTTACATATACTCATACCTGCCAACACTCCCGTTTTTCCCGGGAGTCTCCCGTATTTCAGACCCATCTCCCGTATTCTTCTGTCTCCCGGTAAACTCCCGGAATTCCCCCGCCCCCCGCTCCTCAGCATTTTGGTACAGTCCGGGCTGAAACTTGGTGCTTTGTGCTCTTCCGGTCGCGCGCTACAGTTCACGCGCCCCCATCTCCCCAAACCTCTCACCCCTCCCGCTCCCCGCTCTTCAGTTTGCGCCAGTGTTGCCAACTTAGCGACAAATTTTCAAAAAAGCGACTAGCGACAAATCTAGCGACTTTTTTTGTGTGTTACTGGTGATTTTTTTTTACTGTACCGTCCCTACTCTTCTCAACGAGAGGATGCCGCCGGCCCCTCCCTGCAGCCTGAGAGCAAAGCACCTCTCTGCGTACCGACGGCAAATGATTTAGACCAGGTGTCAGTTTGAAGGTATTTCCCTTGTACAGTCAACCCGATCTGCTTCTCTTATTTTAACTATTTAATTTGACCGTTTATTCTTGTTGCACAATCAGAGATGTTTAAGTGAGAGTTTCAGAACTTGTCTGAGTATATTACGTCTGAGAGATTACTGCAAATTCCCTACTCATCTATAATGATATTCTGTATTCAAACAGCAATACATTTAGTTAAATTGACAAGCTTACATAAAGCGTAGTGCGAATATAAAATACCCCATTTATTTACCATAGGCTGTTAAACAAACAGAAATGGTAGAACGCGATGACGTCAGTAATATGCAAATTAGCGTATGACGGGGGGGGGGGGGGGGGGGGGTCTCCCGGAATTTACAAACCAAATGTTGGCAAGTATGCATATACTTCCTCTAAAATATTAAAGTGTTTCAAGCTATATTATATTTTTATAGACTGGCCTAAATACGCATCACGGCCAGACATTTATAGTTTATATAAAAACAAGCGCTTACCTCATTTCACTGTGATCATTATGCGGATCATATTGCATATTCGGTTAATTCTTCAGTAATAAAAAGAAATCTGCAGTGTTAGATCATTTGTTTACATTACTATAGTTGTTGTGTTACCACAATCACCACAACAGATTAATTCAAGTACTTTACTATAGTAAGTGTTTAACTTATACTATTAAGTAAGTAAAGGTTTATTTATATAGCACCTTTCCCAGACATTGAGTCACAAAGTGCTTTACAATAAGAGAAAACAAGTAAAAGAACTCATAACAATTAAAGAAAACATATTAAAACAAATTAAAAATCCAAATACAGAAACACTAATACTGTTAATTAAAAGCTTGACCTAAAAGATGCGTCTTTAAATGCTTTTTAAAAAGTTTAACTGATCCCAGAGATCTCAGTGCTATGGGAAGAGGGTTCCAGAGCCGTGGAGCCACCACACAGAAGGCAGGGTCACCTTTAGTCTTAAGACGAGTTCTGGGAATAACTAAAAGGTCTTTGCCAGAGGACCTCAGGGACCGCCCTGCTGAAAAATCCAGCTTAAACCAGCCTAAGCTGGTTTTAGCTGGTAGGCCAGCCTGGTTTTAGAGGGGTTTTGGCCATTTCCAGCCTGGTCTGAGCTGGTCAGGCTGGGAGTTGATCAGCTAAAACCAGCTTGACCAGCCAAAACCATATATGTCCAGCTTAAACCATGGCTGGTCAAGCTGGTTTTAACTGGTTTAAACTGGTCATTTTCCAGCCTGACCAGCTAAGACCAGGGTGGAAATGGCTGGAAACCAGCCTGGAAATGGCCAAAACCCCTCTAAAACCAGGCTGGTCGACCAGCTAAAACCAGCCCAACCAGCTTAGGCTGGTTTAAGCTGGATTTTTCAGCAGGGCGGCTACATGAATGACTGTCTAAAAGATTTTGTCTTCAGTTAAGCAGTTTGTAGATATTATTTTAATAATATAAAGTTATTTATATCTACTATAAATCTTTTTTGTCTGAACATGAGAGATTGATTTACTGTAAACAAGACGAAGCCTTTTGTATATTTTAGCTCAAACCAGCAAACTGGACGAATTTATTTGATTTGTTTTTTAGGATTTATATACTTTGACCGCACTGTTGTCATATTGTTTTGTTTGCCGGTGATTATTTCAGTGTATTGTTGTGTTTAATCAATGTGTTTGGTAAACTCGTGCTCTTCAAGCGTCTGTTTAATGCGAGTCTTCTCCTGTGTGTGCTTTTTGTCGTTTCTCGTTTGCCGTCCGCGCATGCGCAGTGACCGTGGTTGGCTTCAGTGTAGCATGTTGTAGAGTTTATTCTCTGCTCATTGAATTAAAAACACTAACATCTGATAGTTCAACATAACAATTCTTATTCCAAACATTATAAAGCGCATTTATATATCGAGGTTTTCGTTGGAGAAAGACGCAGGAGCGACAACGCGGAATGAATCAGTTTGAACAGTAAGTTAGCGGCTAACGGCTAATTCACTATTAAACTTTTAACTTAAGCTAATACGAACATGAGTTAGACATATTCGACAAGATTGACGGGTTTATTAACATTACATAAAGATTAACTTGTTGTCTGAATGTCTTTAGTTTATAAAATAGTGCATTTATTTAACGAGTATTGGTACATGTGAAAATATGAATGTGTGAAGTTGTTTGTATGTACGTTGACACACACACACACACACACACACACACACACACATATACATTCATTTATATTCAATATTGGTTTAGATTTAGTGATGTCAGTGCACTATTTAACAATAGATTTAAATGAACCTTTATTTGAAACATTCATATAAGATAAAAACATATGTAATTTTGTTTATCATGTCTATACACAACACACACGTACATATAAGTGATTGTTTGGTGTCAGTTTATGTCGTATTTCTTATAAACATTACAGTTTATTTTTTAAGGAAACTATAATGAAGCCTGTTGTAGTTGATGAACATTATTAAAGGTTGTCCAGTAATGTATGTCTGTAGTTTAAAGGAGGAAGACTGTGGCGACCATGAGGAGATGAAGGACAATAATGAGAGCGATAGAGCTTCAATAAACAACAACAATAACAACATCAGACGCAAGGTGAACTTGAGCATTAAACAAACAAACACACACACACAAAGAGAGTAATTGAGACATACAGACAAAATGGCATAGAAGTTTATATGTTTGTATTGTTTAAGTTTGTTTTAGTGTATGTTTGTTTTGCGTTGTGTTTTTTGTGTGTGGTTTTCTGAATGTTTGTGTCTTTTTTTGGCTGTGTTTGTTTATTTGTACTTTTGTGTATGTGTGTTTTGCGTGTTATTTACTGTGTGTTAATTTGTACATTTTTGTATGTTTGTGTGTGTTTTGTTTGTATTTTTGTGTGTTTTGCGTGTAATTTACTGTGTGTTTATTTGTATGTTTTTGTGATCATTTTAGTGTGTGTTTGTAAGTGTGTCTGTTCATGATGGTTCATATGTGCTATTTGTTTTTGTGAATTTTGTCTGTGTTTGCTTGTTTTGTGTATCTGTGTTTGTCTTTGTGTGTGCGTCTTTTGTGTCATGTTTAGTCTGTGATTCTCTGTGTGTTTATTTGTTTGTGATTATTTTTGCGTGTGTTTGTTAGTGTGTCTGTTTGATGGTTTGTTTAAATGTGTGTTTTTATTTGTTTTTGTGAATGTGTGTTTGTTTGTTTTGTGTGTGTTTGTTTTTCTGTGCGTGTTTTGCATAGTTTTTTCTGTGATTCCCTGTGTGTTTGATTATTTGTGTGTGTGTTTGTTAGTTGGTCTGTAATGGTTTGTTTATATGTATGTGTTTATTTGTTTTTGTGAATGTTTGTTGTTAGCGTGCGTGCTTGCGTGTGTATGTGCATGTGTGTGTGTGTTCATTCTGCTGTTGAGACATCTGATAAATCAGGGACTAAGCCAAAGGAAAGTGTGTTTGCTTGGGCTTGTGTTTGTTTGGTTGTGCATGTGTGTTTTGTTTGTGTATGTTGGTTTTTGTGTTAGCTTTTTTTGTGTATCATTCTATATGAAAGAATCTTTATAATTACAATTATTACAAATTAATTTAAAATTAGACACGGCTTATAATGCATTCAGTGATGTAAAATATGTATTCATGATTCTACTGTGAACATATTGTGTGTGTGTGGTTGTGTGTGTTCAGATGGTGACTCCGGCTGCAGGTGAACATCCACTGCAGTATAACTACACGTTCTGGTACTCGCGCCGGACGCCCAGCAGACCTGCTAACACACAGAGCTATGAGCAGAACATCAGGCAGATGGGAACTGTGGCCTCGGTCTGACATCTCCAGCACCAGTACATGTTATAATTCTATGTGTGTGTGTGTGTGTGTGTGTGTGCGCTGACGATGTGTGTTCTCGGTTCAGGTGGAGCAGTTCTGGAAGTTCTACAGTCATCTTGTCCGTCCTGGAGATCTAACGGGACACAGCGACTTCCACCTATTCAAAGAGGGAATCAAACCCATGTGGGAGGTATGGTGTGTGTGTGTTAGGGGTGTAACATCCCTAATACATCCACTCTGGGCTGATTTTAAGTCTTAATTTGGTCACAACTTTCTCTGTGTTTCAGCAAATGGGATGATTTTTGCTGATTAATCTTATTCTCTGACACATATTTTGGGAAAATACTTTGAAAATGTTCAAAAACTCAACAACACACTCTGGGCAGATTGACTCCCCTTTGGTTATGTTGGTGCTGTTTTTGCTCCATTGACTTCCATTATAATCACATTTATTGATTACAGAGCTGTGACAGCATATAATCATGCATTCTTGATTGTTGCTGGTTTGAGAAACCCAACATACTGTTCTACTTCTCTGTCCTCGAAAACAAACGTATCTCTTCCTAGGCCGTTCATGCTGCAAGGGCCAAATTTGGTCAAAATGTGCCTTCTGCATTCAAGATTGTTGCTATATCTCCTCATGCCAATCATATATATTGTTTTTGAATAATTTTTTTTTAAATTACATTTTAATATTCCAGGCATATAAAAATATTATACAAGCCCCAAATTTAGCCAAAAGCTGTGTTCTGCATTAGATTTTGTTGCTATAACTTTCCAGGTTTGTCAGACTTATAGTTTTCCAATAAATCATTTTTAAGCATTATTTTCCTCAAAATATGGCAAGCAATTATCGACTTAAACTGCAAATCTTTTACTGATATACCAAGCTATTTTTGCATGTGTCACTTTCACACTTATTAAAGGGCCACGAAATCCCCCTGTCTCAGCAGGGTGTTTCACACCTCTAGTTTGGAAAAAGTCAGAAAAGTGGGCGTGTCCTGTTTAGGTGGGAGTGTCGGGGGAGGGAAAAAGGAAAGGATTTGCAAATATGGGAGTTTCCATTTGTGCACGCGCTGATTTTCACAGAGGCAAAATAAACACACAGACACAGGGGAGAAAGACAGTGACTGTGTTTACATGGACATCAGTAATCGAATTATTTGCCAAATCATTAATTTGTCGACTTTAACTTCAGTTTGGCACTTTCACTTTAATTCAGGAACATTTCCTGCATGCTTTCCATGACAAACGAGATATTGGACGCGAGGAACTGCTGGAGAGTGGAGTTTTAATGGAGTATTTAATACCGCACGGCGAATGGGAGAAAAAAAATCTTCCGCATTTTTCAGTAATTTAGATGCTCTCAGTAGGTAGCGTCAGAAAGCCATGTGTGTATAGACTATCCTGTCACAAAATTCGGCAAAAATCCTACACAACACATGATTGTTGTGTTTACATGTTTACACTCAGAGAGCAGCATTTACAGCGGATCTTTCAGTCTATAATATTGTACTATAATATTGCAGTGATATTAACATACTGTAAACTTAGTCACTAAATCATTTTGACTAAGGTCTGTCTTTAAACACTGAAAGAGCACTGCTGACGATACAAACTAACTTTGTTATCTGAATAAACAAACAAAGGGCACTGCTCTCACACACTTACCAAATCTGTAGAGACAAGACATTTAACACCAACTTTTTTTAAAAGGAGACGAGCGGCAAATCTCATTTTCTCCATTTCCAGATGTGAAAAGCTCTCGGGTAAAAAATGTTCCTTACAAATGCATTTCTGTTGCGTGCACTGTAATCCACATGTGAGTCCAGCTGCGCTCTCATAGCGGAGAAATGAAAACAAAACCTTCGTTGCAGCACATTAATAAATGCAACACTGATGACCCGTGTCTCCAAATTCTTGTTCTTTCACTTGTTTTGGCAACACAGCGTGGCGTCTCTCTGTCGTCTGAACACTGTAACAGGTAAAACAGTCTTTGAAGCTATCATGCATATTAATGAAGCTGCACCTCATACACAATAGAGCGTGCTGATTGGTTTGAACCAAGTCTTTCTCATGAATTAATGCTCCACACTCAAAGACGACATGTTGTACTGGCCTGTACAGACATCCACTCTCCACGCTGGAATACACACAAGTATCTAATCACCGTGACGCAGCTTCAAAAATTTGTTTCAAACCAGAAGAACGAATTTGCTCAAAATAACGCAAAAACAACCAATTTTCACTTTTTAGTGTAATATATGTGTCCTAATAGTGTTTATAGCAGCGTGGGGCACATATATGACTGTCAACAGCTCAACACATGTGTTCTGGTGTTTCGTGACCCTTTAAGCATTATATTTTCAATAAAATATGGCAAGCCATTTTTACAAGTCCATCGGTGTTGATTTATATCACTCATATTGGCAAGAAGCTTGAATGTATCATCACTAAGCTGTCAATTGTCCCCAAAGCAATAAAACAGGCTAACCTAGCAACCATTTAAAAACGGTAATATCTCTGCATCCGAACATCGTAGGGACCTGGGTATTGTCTCGTTTGACTCATGATAGCAAATGGGACTTCCTGTGTACTATGCATGGTAACAATGATAAGCCAAGTGCTAATAACAGTTAGCTACATGCTATTAATGATTATCTAAGTGCAATAACATATGCTAGAAATGCCTACTAAGTATTAGCATTTAATCAAACATGTACACGAGCGCTGTTATTTAACAACTGCTTAGCAATCACCTAGCAATGACATAAACATTTTAGCAACTGCCTAGCAACCATTTAGCAACTGCTGTGCTTCCTGCCAACTGGCTTTCCCAGTCCTAGCGCAGTCACGTTGGCTTTCTCAAGCCAACATCAAAGTTCGTCAATGAACTTTAGGTTCAAGTTTTTTACTGTTGATCATCAGTTGCAGTGCAAAATAACTTAGTTATTGGCATTTAAATTGAGTTATATGGAGCAAAGCAGTGCTTCCCACACATAGACTTTACTTGGACGGGCCGTCCAGGTATATTAACGGCTGCCCAATTATATTTAGTGACACATTTTTACACTTTTTCTCTATTCGCACAATATTACCAAACATCCGTCATTGATTAGGTAGTGGAAAATCTTCTCTCATTTACTAGTTTTGTTCTGTGTGCTTGAGAGCTGTCAACACTCCCACAGACAGTCTTAAGCCGCGGTCACACTGGACTTTACTCCCCATAGACTTCCATTCATACGCACGCGAATGCGTCAGACCGGAAACACAGGGTCATGCATCGAGTTTCGCATTTCGCTGCGGTGCAAAGTTCAAGCTTGGTGAACTCTGACCTGCGAAATCGCATCACTTGACTGCGTGAGACCAATCCAGGATCAAAACATGACCTCTCTGAACAGAAATTTAAAACATGGAGCAATCACTCGCTTTTTAAATGTCTAATCATCTTGTTTAATCCCGCCCCTTTTTGCAGCACCGTACGACAGAATTTCGCAAGCTCAAACTTTAGTGTGACTTCGGCTTTACTTGCTCTGCAGACCCACAGAGACGCGCCTTTTTGGCACCTAAAAAATTTGTCCAGCCGGGGTTTCTAAATCTCCTAAAATGTCTGAGATTTGGCTTTTGCTTTCTGAAGTGAAAGTCGTTAATCGTATGTCTTTTTGCATTACCTTTTAACGTAAGCCTACTTTTCACTTGGCTTCGCAGCTGACTGCGTACACACAGTCGCGAGAGTGAGAGAAACATTACATAATTCATTCTTTAATCTAAACGACTCTTTACTAGACACTCAGAGAGGATGAAATGACTGGTCTAAACATGGCTGCAAAATAAATGTACACCATTAGTAATGGTTAATCATTGCATTTGGCTTATTTAAATCATCTACAAGTTTTAATCTTGCAATTATTATAATTTTTATGCATCTGGTCTGTTTTTATTCGTTTTCTGTCATTTATTTCTCATTTTGCTGTATATTTGATTAATTTGATGATGTCAGTATATTACATAGGCTATTTTATATGCATATCTAAAATGCTTTGGCATGCAAGTTTACTTTGAACTCGAAAGAGAGAGAAGTGGATTGACCTGTCAGTGGGTGCACATGGCTCCTGAAAAGCATACAAGTAAGAGAAATTGTGGATTTCTTTTTATTTCAACAGTCTTTTTTAACCCATTGAAAAGAATCAGTGTATAACAGTGTCACAATAAATACAATTATTGTTAAAAATTAAATAATGGTTTGTTTGTTGCATATGTAACTTGCCTTGATATGTCTGAGAAAATCAAAATAATCAGCTCAGCTCTCAGCTTTTAGAACACAGTAAACACAGTAAGTGTATTTCTGCCCACACACACACTATAATCTGCTGGTTTACTCCACTGAACTCCATTTAAAGGACAGAAACTCTTCATCACACACCTATCTAAAGGGTTAATGCTGAAAACTGATGATCAACAGTAAAAATGACACATTGCACCTCTCCCGAACAGGAAAAACCAGCAACAATCCAGAATGCATGATTATATGCTGTCATGGCTTTGCTATCAGTAAATGTGATTATAATGGAGGTCAATGGAGCAAAAACAGCACCAACATAACCAAAGGGACAACATCTCCAATGTGAGAGAGAGAGAGCGCTTCACATCACTTAATTTTGACTGTGTGTGTGTCAGGACGAGGCCAATAAGAACGGAGGGAAGTGGATCATCCGGCTGAGAAAGGGTCTGGCGTCTCGTTTCTGGGAGAACATCATCCTGGCCATGGTGGGCGAGCAGTTCATGGTGGGAGAGGAGATCTGCGGGGTGGTTGTGTCCATCCGCTTCCAGGTAGTGCTGCATTCTGGGACTGATTTCACTACAGAAACAAATGTTTGTGTCATGTTGCGTCACATCTGTTAGAACCTTTTTATAAGCAATGAGTTGTTAATGAAGCTATTAGCTATTCAATTAGACTTTATATATACAATTTGAATGTCATTTGTTACTGTTTTGTTTTGTTCAGTATATGCACATGCAGGCCTAGCAAGTTTCTCCACTTAGAGCTGCTTTATACTTTTGTGTTAAGCACATGTGTATGCTCTGGCACAGCCTTCGTGCTGTCGCAGACCCCTCGCCATGGCTGACGCTGATGCGCAACCTCTCAAATAAATGTAACTACACATCGCAATGACGCGTAGCGCAAGCTCTGTGATTGGTCGGCTTTCAGTGATGTGTGGGCGGTGCTGATAGTCGCGAGCCCGACGGAGCGAGTGTTTACAAGTCGTCACCTTATAATTATAAGGTTCTATCTGCGTTCTGAATGATTTTGAGATATTCAGCTTCAAAGTTTTTGCATTCCACATACCAAACAACGTGTGTGTAACAATTCTCTTTCATACATTAACATGACAGAGACCCTAAATGTACTCTACATTAGAGCTGTAATCGGGCCATAAAAATTAGGCCCGATAGGGTCTGAGCCTGACAGAATTCAGCCCGAGCCCGACATTTTGATTGACAGATTTATAAAGCCTGAATCCGTTAATAACCTGACATTATTCAAATGTGCACATGCACACAGCTCTTTTGCCTTTTTTCAAGAACGAGTCATTTATATGTTTTAACATAATTCATTCATAACAAACATAGGCTATAGGCCACTTGGAAGTCGGAACAAAGAAATAAAATAAGTCCTCTGTAACATCGTAACATCTCAGCACTCTTAGACCTAGGTACATACACTTAGCCTTTAAATTGGCCAACACACCAATGAAAAGAAGTCTTTCTTAACAAATTAAATTAAAATAAATTCTAAATTATAACTGGTATTTGGCAATAACAAAATTAAGATAAAGGCTCTGCGGGATTTGTTTCGCCACTTCTCTTCACAATCTGGCATTAAGGCGACGGTGAAGCTGAATCTAACAAACAAATGATGCCAACATTAGCCTGTATACTCTGCCTACATTATGATTTTATGGTTTAATTAATATTTATTTATAATTTAAAAACCCTTTATTCACCAAGATTAGGCTATGTGCTTTTGTGCAGGTGTATTATTGAATCCACTGTAAATGGCTTTAGCGCAGTCCTGCGCTCAGGATGCTGCGTACCGAATACCTTTCACTGCTTCTGCTACAGGCCGAGATGCAGAGTTCTGATCTGGCTAATTTTGCGAGTTTTGGGTAGGATTGTTTGTTTATCTTCTACCTGCCAAGAACATCCGTTTAATTTTGCATGACAGCAGTTTCAATGTAGCAATGACCTCGTCCTCTTCTCTGTCAGCTTGCTGTAGCCTACATGCATTGCTGTTTAGCGCTCTACTGTAATATGCAGTGTATGAGTGACCGCCGAAATACCTTGGCGGCTAGAATGACCGTTCTTTTTGGACTGGCAGCTGGCCTGACCGCAGTCAAAATTCGCTCTTTTTCACTTCTCTGTCATCATTTGTTTCACCTTTGCAGGGTGGATTTTAATGTTGTAACAAATGATTTGATTACTTTCTCGCGCTAATCCAAATGCATCACATGACTATTCATTTACTGCACAAGCCCGACCCGAACCCGTCTAAAATGATAGAAATTAAACCCGAACCCGCCGGGTCCCGTCGGGTTCGGGCAAAGATCTTCAGCTCTACTCTACATGTAAATTATCAAAGTTCTCTTACATTTGCAAACCACGGTAAATGCAGATAGAACCTTCTAATTCTGAAAAGTCATTTCCCACTTGGAATTATAAGGTTCTATCTGGCAGATCATTCATTGAAGCATCACTTATCAAGAAATACAATCACAAAAAATATAAATTGGTGTTGTAACAATATGTTGATGCTTGAGAACGTAAAATGCATGCAAGGCTGTGCTAAATATTTTCCAGTGCAGATGTTCATTTGATCTATTTAATATGTTACCATTTATAAAATGTTATGCTTTATATGAATTATTGAATTATATTTAATTATATGCTATATTTATTTTAATGTCCCATGAATTAAATTAAATATCTGCCCTTCAAGGCTTAATATTAAGTCTAAAGACTTTAAAAGAGAACAGACAGTGAGCAAATGAGTTTAATAAACACTTAAAAGTGTTTCACTTACCATATATACACAAATAAAAATATTTCACACTTAATTTATAATTTTTTTATATTCTTTTTTAACAATGTAAAATTTAGCATTTCATCTCAATTTCAAAAAAATGCTTCTAAATCATCACATTGACACACATCTCAATTTTGTTATTTAGCCGACTCTGATTTTGTGTGATTTTGTCTTTCTGGTCTTTCCCGCTGTCAATGGAGCAGTCCGACGAAATGACAAAGAAAGTTAATCCTGATTGGTCCTTGTTCGTGCATTAAAAATGCTGATGGGCTCACAGAAAAACCTTATAGAGCCAAGCTAGAGTTCGGTTTTGTAGATAAACCTTTTTTTGTTTTTTTAAAGGTCCCTGAAACCCCCTGTCTCAGCAGGGTGTTTTCACACCTCTGTTTTGAAAAAAGTCAGGAAAGTTGGGCGTGTCTATCTCTGGGAGTGTGGGAGTGTCGGGGGAGGGAAAGAGGATAAGATTTTGCATAGAAGGGAGTTAACATTTGGGCACGTGCTAAGTTTGACAGGAAAAACAAACACACAGAGGCTGATTTGATACGGCGAATAAGAGAAAAAAATCCTCCGCATTTCTCTGTAACTTATGTACTCTGTAGGTATCGTCAGAAAGCCGTGTGTGTAGACTATCCCGTCACAAATTGCAGCGAAAATCCTGCACGACGGGAATAGTTTGTGTTTACATGTTTACACTCGGAGAGCAGCATTTAAACAAAGGGCAGTCCACTGCAAACACTTACCAAATCTGTAGACAGACAATTAAACTGGAGCTGTGTCTTTTTATTAAAAGGAGACGAGCGGCAAATCCGGATTTCACCATTTCCAGATGAGAAAAAGCTCTCGGGTAAAAAAATGTTTCTTACAAACGCGTTTCTGTCGCGTGCACTGTAATCCACACGTGAGTCCAGCTGCTCTCTCACAAAGTGAAAATGAAAACAAAACCTTCGTTGCAACACACTAATAACACCTACGAATTTTGTCTTGAAATTCTTGTACTTTCACTTGTTTTGGCAACACAACGTGGCGTCTCTCTGCCGTCTGAACACTGTAAACTGGTAAACAGTCTCCGGAGCTATCATGCATATTAATGAAGTTTCACGTCATACACAATAGAGCGCGCTGATTGGTTTGAAGCACGTCTTTCTCATGAATTAATACTGCACACTCAGATACGCAAGAACGTCCTAGAAAAGACAGACAGCCACTCTCCAGCTGGATTTACACCTAAGTATCTCATGGCCGTGACGCAGCTTCAAAAATTCGTTTCAAACCGGAAGAACGAATTTGCTCAAAATAACGCAAAAACAACCAATTTTCACTTTTTAGTGCAATATATGTGTCCTAATAGTGTTTATAGCAGCGTGGGACACAGATATGACTGTCAACAGCTCAAAAAATGTGTTTTGGTGTTTCGTGACCCTTTAAATAAAAAGTCTTAAAATGTAAACAACTTTATAAAACACATCCCATAATGTAAATAAGTTGTCATTTAATAAGAATATGTCAATAACTCAATTTTGACAAAAATGTCAGATAGAACCTTATAATTCTAAGCTGACGAAGTGTCGAGTCCCATGAAGGAGCTCCAGATGGAAACAGGAGCTAAACATAGGTTTCTAAACACAGGTTTCTATCAGGGTACACACACCAGCGCCGCAAGTCAGCGGCTGTCCACGGCGTGAGTCATGACTCAGGAGACTGTTCATATTTCTGCCGCGCCACAGAGCGCCATCTGATTAGTTTCGTTTTAAATAGCCTGCGAATGTGCGCGTCTGGTGTGTGATACTTTCAACTATCATGTGCGCGCTGTGTTGCGGCGCATCCAGTGTGTGACGCCCTTTATGTGGCACAGATGGGATATGTCCCATGTACGTGTAAGCAGGAAAAATATAGCACAAGTATTTAAGCATATTAACGAGAGAGAGAGAGAGAGAGAGCGTAACATCCGCCACATAACTAATATAAACTATTAAAAAAAAAACTGACATGCGTCACGTGCATAAATCACGCCATGGATATTACATTAGGATGCCTACTGGTTTAAAAAGGCCTAGATTAAAAGAAGATGGCCAAATGAAAACTGTTCTGTCATAAATTATATTAAAACAACTTGTCGAAAATAATAAATAATGAAACCCTGTAAACAGATTAAATAGAGAAATGGAGAAAAGAGCGCTCTTTTATTATCAGCTGTCAGTCAGCGCCTGCTCTTTTTTCCCCTGGTCATTTTACCTTTACTGTGTAAATGCAGACAATCAGATACGAGTCACTTTTAAAAGATGATGTAAGCAGGTCAGCAAAAAAATCGGATACAGTCACAAAATTAAAATTGACCATCAAGATCTGCAGTGTAAATGCAGCCTATAAGCTATTTTAGTCCTTGTGTATGAGATTTAAGGTTTGGGACTCTGCTGAAGTCTGTTCTGAAATGAAAGCGTCAGAGTCGCATTGACAGGTGAAAATCCGATCTACCTGCTTACACTGCTGACATGAGAACACAGATCCGAATCATATCGGATACATTTCCACATATGACATGAACAAGGCCTGAATCTGATTTGAGTAAATTGGAATCCGTGTGATTTTTGTTTATTTTTTATTTATTTATTTATTTATTTTTATCGTATCCCATCTGTGCCACATGGTAGAAAAAAAATCAGAATTTAGTCACTTGAACGATGCAGTGTAAATGCAGCCTTATAGACTTATTGGATGCACATCTTTTATGCCATATTCCAGATTTGTGCATAAATTTATATTGCATCTTTGGATGGAAACATGGCTACAGTCACACATACAACAGAAAACACTCACACATGATCATTAAACAAAAAAAAAGCATAAACAGAATACAACAACTAACTAGTAGTTGAGTCCACATTAGACACTCTGAATCTTTTAATTGTTTAATCATTTTTGAAAATGCACTACTTTACACTCGCCTGTTTGTGAGGTGTGTATTCCTGGTGTGCTTTATGATTCGATACTCATTCATTAATTTTCTTTTCAGCTTAGTCCCTTTGTTAATCTGCGATCGCCACAGCGGAATGAACTGCCAACTTATCCAGCATATGTTTTACACAGTGGATGCCCTTTCAGCCGCAACCCATCACTGGGAAACATCCACACTCATTCACACACACACTCATACACTACGGTCAATTTTAGCATACCCAATTCCCCTATACCGCATGTGTTTGGACTGTGGGGGAAACCGGAGCACCCGGAGGAAACCCACGCCAACACGGGGAGAGCATGCAAACTCCACACAGAAATGCCAACTGACCCAGCCGAGGCTCGAACCAGCGACCTTCTTGCTGTGAGACGAACATGCTACCCACTGCGCCACCACGTCGCCGATTCTAGATACTTGAATGTTTTATCTATTTTGAGTGTTTTATTGTTATTGGTGCTCGACTGTTTTTGCATCTGTATCTTTGTTGTGTAAAGCACTTTAAAAAAAAAAAACGCTTTTGAAAAACGCTTTATAGAAATAAATTATTACTATATGGTCATTATATGCTCAATGAAAGTATTAAATGGTTTATATTTAGTATAAGTAGTTTAATAGGACAAGTAGTTGTAATTACAGTAACTCTTGGTTATGTTTTACTCTAAGGTTATTTTCTAACTCTTGACTAGGCCCAGACAGAACCTGCGCGCACATAAATCGGCAGATTTTTAGCCCATCATTGAGTCTTTTTGTTTACTTGTGTAAACGGGTCTAAATTTATTTTAAATGAATTTCAATAATGTTATTGACTGATGTGGAAATGTTCATTTGATTTATTTACAATACAGGTTATAAAGTCACATTTTCTGTCTTTTAGTGGATATAATATATGAGACACTTGCTTTGTTCACCAAATAAGTGCTTCTAAATGCATTTAAACATTATATAAAAGCTAAAAGGGTATTATTTTTTATTTCATGTATTAAATTTAAGCATAAATCTGCATATTTTTTACGAAATTCTGCTCAAAAAATAGTAAAAAATAGGGATGCTCCGATCGATCGGCCAGAGATCGGTATCGGCCGATAATCACATTTTATGACTCGATCGGTACTCGCCAATCTGGCCGATCTCATGAACCGATCACAGGTGTCTGTTTACGAGTTTATATGCAGAGGAACCAGACATGCTAGTTGGAGAGCAAAATATTGGAATGGTCTTGCATGTGTTTAGACCTTTTTACATGTATAAGAACTGAGAGTTCTGTGTTTTTGACAATATTGCCAGTTCACTAAAACCTGGCTGAAATACAATTAAAAACGTAAAAAAAAAATGTTTTAATTGAATATTTCATAATATACCTTTTTGTAATATACTTACTGCAATAAACAAATATATATTTAAAGATGTGCATTTTAACATCTTATGCATCAAATATGTACTTTTTCTTGATTGAGACATGCCGAATTCTTCTTCCATCATTTGCAATGTTTCCAAATTGCTTTGTTAGTTGTTTTTCTTACCATTTTTTGTATCTGTTTTATCTATTATTTTCTGTAAAGTTGCTTCTGACCATGACATGTCCACACTAAATGGTTATAAGAGACATGTTTGAGGGATTATATGCAACATTCTTCATTTGTTCTCTGAGGTGTAAGGCAATATCTCCACTTAATTATCATACTTAGGGGGAAAATGTGCTTCATGTATTATTCAATTCAATTCATCTTTATTTGTATAGCGCTTATACAATGTAGATTTTGTCAAAGCAGCTTCACATGGAAGATTATAGTGAATTGAAACAGTGTCAGTTCAGTTCAGTTTAGTTCAGTTCAGTGTGGGTTAATAATCACTACTGAGAGTCCAAACACTGAAGAGCAAATCCATCGATGCGCAGCTCTACAGATCCCGAACCATGCAAGCCAGTGGCGACAGCGGCGAGTAAAAAACTTCACCGATTGGCGAAAGTGAAGATTTAAAAAACCTCGAGAGAAACCTGGCTCAGTTGGGCACGACCATTTCCCCTGTGGCCAAACGTCTTGTGCAGAGCTGCAGTCTAGGCGCATGAAGCATCAGAATCGGTATAAAAGCTTGAAGCATCAGAATCGGTACTCAGTATTGGCCGATCACCATCACAAAGAATCGGTACTTGGTATCGGCTGCAAAAATCCTGATCGGAGCATCCCTAGTAAAAAATGTCAGCAGATTCTGTCTGGCCCTAATTATTACTCAGCAGGGGTGTGTTTTGCCTTGGACTGACGTGTACTGTGGTCTTCATGTGTGTCTCTGCAGGAGGATATTCTGTCCATCTGGAATAAAACGGCCAATGATCAGGTGACCACATCACGGATACGGGACACACTGCGGCGCGTGCTAAACCTGCCGCCAAACACCATCATGGAGTACAAGACACACAACGACAGTCTGAAGTATGTCACACACACATCCACATCTGACTCTCAGTCAAAGATAATGAGCAATATCATGCCGATGTCATACTTGACATGATTTTTTTGTTTTTCTCACCAAAATAACAAGTTCCAAAGAAGGTCTGCCCTCAATAATTGATTAAATAAATGCCTATTTGATAGACTATCTGCTGCTGCTTTCAGTAGTATGACAATAAATGTCATGCAAAATGGCATTCAGACTCACATTGTTAGCATTTAACACTGAATAAAGCACCTGAGCTGATCATTGTCAGTTTTCTGTTGTTCAGCTGTGAGAAATAGAGGGTGTTTCTAAAATATAAATTAAAATCCCTTTAATATGGAAAATATTCCCTCTATCATGTGTCGTTGCTTTATACTTACACTTTTGTTGGTCCTAAAACTGGCAACCTGCGCTTGAGTATGTTTTGATCCAGGAGTGCAATACCTAGTTCAACCACAAGGTGTCAAACTTGCATACTACACCTTTAAGTAACAACTCACCCATTAGCTTTCTATTGTTAGTATATGAGCTGTTTATTAGCACTTAAGTATGATCTTATTCGACATCACTAATCCAACCCAATACCTAAACCCAACTACTATTTTAATAACTATTGATAAACTGCTAATTAGTAGATTATTGAGTTAGAAGTCTCGGATAATGGTTTATTAATATTGTGCATTAAAATAAAGTGTGACCAAACTTTCTAAGTTGTTTGTGTCGGCTGGTATCTTAAACTACTGTAAAAATGCCTCTGTCAACGTTTTGAAACCATTTTATTTGATTTAACAAGATCACACAAGGGCCATTTTCATGTCTGTCACATCCAAACCGGAGCTTCTTCCTCATGAATGTCAAATAAATTAAATATTTTTACTTTCTAAGAAAAAAAAAAACTTTGTTTGTGTGATTTAAAAGCCTTTTGAGAAATGGGGACATGGACAGTGACAATCAGATTGTCTCCTTAAAATACATGTGTCGTTCCCATGACATGTATATCACACACACATATCATACACATACACACTCTCACATATACACATATCACACATGCATAACACACACACACAACATAAACACACATACACATAAGATACACATAATATGTACACACAACATACAAATAACATACATGCACATAACATACACACACACACACTAGAGAGCCTCTAACTCTCCTGTCCCTCTTGTGTTTCAGGGATAACTCCAGCTTCCGAAACACGAAGATCACTTTGTGAAATCCTGGAATAATTTTCATATGGACACTTTCCTTTATACACCCTCAGAAACATCAGCCTGTGCTTCACACCGACTGAATGAACCAGAGCAAGCGTGTGTGTGTGTGTATGTGTGTGTTTCTGTCTGTTTTCTGCATCATTCCATCTTGTCTATTTTATTCCTTATATCAGATTGTGTGTGTGTGTGTGTGTGTGTGTGTGTGTGTGTGTGTGTGTGTGTGTGTGTGTGTGTGTGTGTGTGAAATGAAAGCACGATTAAAGACATTCTGTGTGGACATGCACATTTCAGTGATTCTCTGTCATTTGGAGCCAGTCGACGGTCTAGTTGAAGTCTAGTTTTAAATAAATAAATAAATAAAGTCTCACTGGAGATGTTGAAGAAAATCAGCCTTTTCCTCAGTTTTCCTGACCTCGTTTCCAGAATAAATACTGACTCTTTCCTAAAGGGACAATCCGTTCACCCAAAAATGAAAATTCTGTCATTTCCTCATCAAAACCTCTTTGAGTTTATTTCGTCTGTCAAAACACAAATGAAGATACCGAAGAATGCTGGAATAAAACAGCCATTTACTTCCATAGTCTTTTTTCTTCCTACTATGGATGCCAGTGGCTGCTTTTTTCAGCATTCCTCAGTATATTTTGTTTTGTGTTCAACAGAAGAAAGACATTTATCATTTATAACTTATCCTATATAAGTTCAGAACCACTTTAGTGCGAGTACATTTTCACTTTTGGGTGAACTCTCCCTTTTAAATAAGATAAATATATTGGAGAAACTAAATTAATGTGTTTTTTTTGACAGTTCATATCAAAATAAAGTGAGTTTATGCTTAAAACTAGTACAAACTCTTGGCAACTGAGTCCAAATCTTTCTTTTGCTTATTTTTCTGACACCATTGACAGACGTGTGCTTGTTTTAAGCTTTTAGAATGCTTCATAATGATCGGTGATTCAGAAAACAAGACAATATCTCACTCAGTTATTTAGTTTTTCCTGTGTATGTATTTTGCTTTAAGGAATTGCTTGCTGTACTTGAAAACAAGACAAAAAAAAAAAAAACTCAAAGTACATGTTTAACTGCACATTTTTTTTGTCACGTTTCTAGTCGAAATATCTAAAGATTCTTTAATTAAAAAGCGTTTTCTAGTCAACAAGTAAAAATGTCTTGTTTTTGGCAAAAACAACAAGTGAAATTTAAGTGAGTTTTACTTAAAACAAGCAATACAATCATATTTTCAGATCACTTAGCAGATTATTTTACTTATACTTTTTTTGAAAACAGGACCATTTTAACTAGTGTACAAAATGCTTATTGATTTAAGAATTTGTAGATATTTGGACTAGAAACAAGGCAAAAACTCTAACCAAAAACATGTTTGCAGTATTAACGTGTGTTCATTGTAAGTGCTAGCAAATGGAAGCTAATTTAATCAACAAAGGAGTCACTTGCAGTCTTCCTCCTCCCTCTTTTTAAGCATTGGAAGGTAAATATTACACATTTAAACCTATATTCGTTCATGCTTTACATTGTTTACAAGTAAATCGTGTGTGTATATATATAGGCTACGTTAATTCTAATATATTTACGTTTATATTTAATGTGATCCCTGCTGAAAAAACCAGCATATGCTGGTAAGGTATGTTTTGATGCTGGTATGCTGATCTTGCTGGTTTCAGTGCTGGTATTGCTGGTTTCAATGCTGGTTTTGCTGGTCTCGATGCTGGTTTTGCTGGTCTTGCTGGCCTGAGTGCTGGTCCTGACCAACATTGAGACCAGCAAGACCAGCATCAAAACATACCATACCAGCATATGCTGGTTTTTTCAGCAGGGATTATACAGTATATATATATATATATATATATATATATATATATATATATATATATATATATATATATATATATATATATATATATATTTATTTATAAGCTGTTTTACATAGAATGGTAAGCACCCAAGGACAATAACAGACCAATATTTGACGCAAATAAGGTACATTTCACAAGTTTGACGTTTAAATGTTTAGCAGACGTCTAAAGGCTAAACAGGAAGCTAAAACGATAACAATCTTGATTAAAGCAAACCTTTAATAACGTAGTTTTCCTTTCACACAATTAATATTGTATAGCTTTTTGTGAATTAATATGTACAGTTAATGAGGTGATTATTTGTATCAGTGTTATGAGCTAATGTTTTAAGTGATATTACAGTCATTTCTACATACATTGTATGTATGTTCAGTTGTATTTTGTTTTTGTATGCGTTATATAGTGTATAAATATCCTTCTTAAATGCTGCATGTTGTAGCTAGCTGTGTTTTGTTTTATTTTTATTTGTTAGCTGCGTTGTCGTAGCGGCTTGGTGACGTGTTTCCGCTTTCGTCATGGCGCGATTTGAAGCGGGGAAGCAGCGCGAGACACTCGGACGGTAAACAAACTCTCAGCAAACTCCACAAACTATCGGGTGAGTTACAAAATGAGTAAGAAATGAAACTGTATTATAACTGAACTTTCCACAGCCTTAAGCTCAGCACGTTAATTCATAGGAGAGCGGGAGAACTGGTCTGCTTTGACAGTGAAGTACGCTATTTGATTCTGATTGCATTCAGATTAGCACCAGTTAATTAGTTTTACTCGAGTACCTTATACTGTAAACAATATTGTTTATTCATGACGTTGAATCAGTGTCAGTAATATCTCAGAATTAAATATGTACTAATGAGTTTTTGTCTGTTGCCATGGAAACCATATCGCGTAGGTTTGGTTAACACTAAATGTATGACAATAACTGCATTCATTCATTTTCTTTTCGGTTTAGTCCCTTTATTAATCAGGGGTCGCCACAGCAGAATGAACCGTCAACTTATCCATATGTTTTACGCAGCGAATGCCCTTCCAGCTGGAACTCTATACTGGGAAACACCCATACACACTCATTCTCACACACACACACACACACACACACACACACACACACACACACACACACACACACACACACACACAGTCACTACGGCCAATTTAGTTCATCAATTTCCCTATAGTCAGTGGCGGTTCTAGACCAGAGTAACTGGGGGGGCCGGGCAGGGGCCACTTGTACTATTAGGGGGCACACTTTAACATACATCACAAACTACTTAAACAATTATTCAATATCTTTTTTTAATGCATCACTGCAGTCTTCAAAAGCAAGCTAATTAAATAACAAACTCAAAATAATCATTCATTCATTTTCTTTTCGGCTTAGTCCCTTTATTTATCAGGGGTCGCCACAGCGGAATGAACCGTCAGCTGCAACCCATCACTGGGAAAGATCCATACACACTCATACACTACAATTTAGGCTACCTAATTCACTTATACCACATGTTTTCTGACTTGTTGGGGAAACCAGAGCACCCGGAGGAAACCCAGGCCAACACGGGGAGAACATGCAAACTCCACACAGAAATACCAACTGACCCAGCCGTGGCTCGAACCAGCGACCTTCTTGCTGTGAGGCGAACATGCTACCCACTGTGCCACCGTGCAGTCCATACTCAAAATAATCTTCCTTGTTAATTTATTTGACAAGTAGCTTTGAATTGTAGTGGATAACACATTTCTAACATTCAAGTACATCAAGACACATTTTTACACCTGTAAACTTTAACAGATACAGTTGAAGTAATTTTTTTTGCCCTCCCATTAATTTAGAATAATGTTTTCCAAGTAAACTTTAACAAACCAAGGACATTTTCACAGTATTTCCTATAAAACAAAAATAATTCTTCTGGAGTCATAATAAGTCTTATTTCTTAAATAAAAGCAGGTTTTAATTTTTAAAAATACAATGTTAAGGTCAGTATTATTAGCCTTCTTAAGAATTATTTACTATATATTTTTGATTGTTTACACAACAAATCAGTTCTACAATAACTTGACTAATTATTCCAACTTTTCTAGTGAACATAACCTAGTTAAGTCTTTAAATAACACTTTAATCTGAATACAACCTAGCAAAATAACTTGTCAAATATTATGCACTGCCTGTCACCATGGGAAAGATAAAAAAGTAGTTATTAGAAATTAGTTAGTTAAACTATTATGTTTAAAACGTGTTGTAATCATAGACTGTAAAAATCATGTTTGAAGACTCGTGCTTTATGTCACTACTGACATCAACGACTGAAGGCAAAACTAAACGATTTAAATATTACTTTCAACGTGACTGAAAACTAAATTTGATCAATGTGTTACATCTGTTCTCTGGTACTTGCCGACTGTTTGTAAATTCAAGACTGCATTTCCTAACGTAAACCTATAACGTACACTCAATTTCTGATTAAGCCTCTGCATAGCCGAGGACTTCCTATTTTAAAAGGTTTAAAATCGCTATTGAAAACAAAAGTCTAATATAATCAACAGTGAACATTTTGATAGTGTTTCACAACATGAACATGACTGAAGTTGAATCTTTTTATTACCTGTGTCAATTTGGGGGTTAACTTCTGAGGAATGCGGGGAACTGATGCGCGCAGCACCGTCACTGACAGAGAGAGCGCGCGAAAACAGAGCGAGAGAGAGACAGAGAGAGTGCACGCGAGAGCGAGTGCGCGCGACACCGGGAACGCGCGAAAGAGGCTCCAGTCTTCGCAGTTTGCCGACGTTTTGAAACAAAAATACGCGTCCAAATTTAGGGGGGCCAGAGGGGGGGCCAAGCTTGTTGACACGGGGGCACCGGCCCCCCCTGGCCCCCCCCCCCTATTACCGCCACTGCCTATAGTGCATGTGTTTGGACTAGGCATGGGACGATAACCGGTTTCAAGGTTTACCGTGGTTTGGAAAACTCAAGGTTTTAATACCCGTTAAAATCTGTTATACCGTTCCCAAAGTTTATGTACGTTTATGTACTATTTAGCCTGACATGTTTACTGCTCCAAAATATTAGAAATGTTTCTTTTTTTTTATTGAACATTTTGGTTTTGAACAAAGCCCAAGATCCACCCAACAACAACAAAAAAAATACATAGAATAAAAACAGTAATACTGTAATAATAGGTACAAAATTTAATTCAATTCATTTTTATTTGTATAGCGCTTTTACAATGTAGATTGTGTCAAAGCAGCTTCACATAGAAGATTATAGTGAATTAAAACAATGTCAGTTCAGTTTTCAGAGATTAAGTTCAGTTCAGTTTAGCTCAGTTCAGTGTGGGTTAATAATCACTACTGAGAGTCCAAACACTGAATAGCAAATCCATCGATGCGCAGCTCTACAGATCCCGAACCATGCAAGGCAGTGGCGACAGCGGTGAGGAAAAAACTTCACCAATTGGCGAAAGTGAAGAATTAAAAAAACCTCGAGAGAAACCAGGCTCAGTTGAGCACGACCATTTCTCCTATGGCCAAACGTCTTGTGCAGAGCTGCAGTCTAGGCGCAGGAGGCTGGGGAATGTTGGACCTCAGCGAAGACTCGTCTGTCCTTGGGGCGTCACAGGAATCAGTCTCATGCTCTCCACTCCACCATGACCGCCACAGCAGCTGCTCAGGATACGGCCTGGTCCAGGATTATGAAAACCTTGGGATCATCTCGTCGCTGGTCTTGGATTGCATCAGTGGCACTGCATAGTCTGAGGGTCTCTGGATGAGTATCCCCAGGTGGAAATACAGAATAAAGAGAATAATTAGCGTAGCTGCTGTTCATAGTGTAAATAAACGAGATGCAAAAAACCTGCGTGGGGTACACTCATGCGTCATACCGCTAAGTGATGCACTGAGTGTATGCTTTGCTAAAAAGATAGGTAATGAGCAGTGAAACATATCTGACACAGTCTCACTCATATTTAACCAGAATTGTACAGTTTTTTTACTGGCACCATTTGTTTTGGCTGTGGTGTATTCCAAACTAATAATGTCCAGTAGATAGAGCCTCCAGGATAGATCAGTTGGAGCGGATGGATCCAGCCACAGTTTCAGGATTGTTTTTTTTTTTGCAGCAGTCAGAACAACTGACAGAATCTTTCTTTGGTTGATGGATAAGGAGAGTGATGAATCGTCCAGCATGAGAAAAAGCAATGGGTCGCATTGGATCTGATAGATCTGATAGAGTTTCCATTAGTTCTGATAGAAGGTCTCGTACCTTGGTCCAGAATATTGCAATTTGGGGACATTCCCAGAACATATGTAAATACGTGCCTTGTGTAGAGTTGTTACATAGGTGACAAAAAGGGTCTGATTTTCTTTTCATTTTCAATAACAAGTAGGGGGTGGCATAAGCCTTAAAAAATTAATTTATAATGAATCATTTGGTGAGCTTGGTTTTTTGAAGTTACAAAACAGTTCTCCCAGACAGTCTCCCAATCAATAATTGTATTGAGTTTTCTCTCAGAGGCCCTCAATTGATATATTTGAATTAGGGTTGGGCGATGTTGACCAATTTTTGATGTCTAATGTGAAACATCGTGATGGACGATGACATCGTCTTCATAGGCGGAGGTGAATAAAATATTTATGAATAATTAATTAATTCATAACGAATTAATTATTTGTAGCCTACCGTTTCAACTACCTGGTCTTTGTTTTACCCATAGCCAAATCATAAATAAATGAAGATAACACACAAATTACCACCTGTCAATCACTTTTTCCGCGGGACTCTGGCATGAGTAGGCAGAGTGATCTGTGTCAGTCATTTGTTTGGTGCGGTGGATGGCGGAGGGGTGTCTCGGACGAAAGTGAGCGGCGCGGGGGTTGAAAGAGTACTGCTGACGATACGAACTAACTTTGCTATCTGAATGAAAAAAACAAAGAGCACTGATCGCACACACACTTACCAAATCTGTAGAGACAGGACAATCAACACCAACTGGAACCGCATCTTTTTTAAAAGGAGACGAGCGGCAAATCTGAATATCATCATTTCCAGATGCAAAAAGCTCCTTTGGGTAAAAATGTTCCTTACAAACGCATTTCTGTCGCGTGCACACGTGAGTCCAGCTGCGCTCTCATAGCAGGAAATGAAAACAAAACCTTCGTTGCAGCACATTAATAAATGCAACACTGATGACATGTGTCTCCAAATTCTTGTTCTTTCACTTGTTTTGGCAACACAACGTGGCGTCTCTCTGCCGTCTGAACGCTATAACAGGTAAAACAGTCTTCGTGGCCATCATGCATATTAATGAAGTTGCACGTCATACACAATAGAGCGCGCTGATTGGTTTGAACCAAGTCTTTCTCATGAATTAATGCCGCACACTCAGAGACGTCACGATGTACTGGCCTGCACAGACATCCACTCTCCAAGCTGGAATACACACAAGTATCTCATGGCCGTGACGCAGCTTCAAAAATTAGTTTCAAACCGGAAGAACGAATTTGCTCAAAATACTGCGAAAACAACCAATTTTCACTTTTTAGTGTAATATATGTGTCCTCATAGTGTTTATAGCAGCGTGGGACACAAATATGACTGTCAACAGCTCAACAAATGTGTTCTGGTGTTTCGTGACCCCTTAAATATGTGTGTTTTTAGTGAGATGTCTGTGAGCCGGGCTGCTGCTGATGGTGTCAGTGATGGTGGTCTGGTGCGCTCATGGCCGTCATCTCCTCTGTCTGCGTCTCATCAGGTCACCGCTCACCTCTACAGCTCACTACAGCACAGCCGACAGCAGGAGGTCAAAGGTCACGCTGCAGACAGGTACAGCTGAGCGTCAGTACACCTTAAACACATTTACTCTCACTTCATAAATCAGTCACTTAAGAGTCCCGGAAAATTAAAATAAAGTGTTTTATGTTTGATGTTAGTATCAGTATGCTAGTTTTAAGGAAATCTATAATCTAGTGCGCTCCAAAACATTGACAAAATTCAAGTTCAGAAGATATAAACCTAATACAAACATACAAAGCTTGTAGTCACTTCCGTCTAAATGCATCTTTTTTTGCTGTCACCTCTTCTGATTCTCATCAAATCCTCTGACCAATCAAATGCTCTCTAGTGTCTGACATGCCCCGCCCCCTTCTTCTCATTGGCTTTTTATTTGATGCACTTGAGCTCAACCACTCTTACTGGCAGAGCTATGAGAAAACAACGCTATTGGCTGTTTTTTAAAAGGGGAGGAGCTACTATATGTCCCGCCCTGTCGTTTTAGTTGAGATTATGTCCAACATCAATAAAAATGCTCACTTCAAACCACTTCATGGGATCTTTAAGGGTTGTTTTTCTGATTTATTGTTGTTACCTAAATTAAAGAGCCCCTATTACACATTGAAAATAATCATATTTCGGTTTTATGGGTCTCCAACAACATACTGATCTGCATGCAAGGTCAAAAAACACTTTCATGGTCTTATAATCTGCATTTATTTTTACCTAATTATCCCAGCGACTCCCATATGAATCATTCAGCGATTCATTTGTTCTCAAACCCCTGCTTAGCGCGAAGCTAATCTGCGCTGATTGGACCGATGACAGCCTGTTGCGATTGGTCAACAGCGTTCAGCGCGAGACAGTGAAATGCCCAGCGTGGTTTATCAAGCCCCCAGGTCGCCAACATTGGTATAGGATCCGATCGCAGCGGACGCCCGCCCGAAACACGCTTCAAAGTTAACTTACTAACACCACAGTAAACAGTACCCAGTTCTCAACAGTGTTATTCAGACACCTCAGCGCCGAAAGCAGTGCAGTTAAACACCAGCATTGCTCTCAAGTATGACACACATTCAGAATTAATCCACACAGCAGCAAAAGCTGAACTATTCTGAACCTTGACCGCTGCACGTGTGCAGGATTAGCTAACAGTGGCCATAGCAACGACAAACGTTAGTGAAACGAGCTCACAAACACATTTAAATGCATAAACAAAGCAGCACGCGTCGCGTTTTCAACGTGGCATTAGACGGGATATGAGAATAAAAAGAGTTAACCGGATACAGTACAAGCGGTAACTAGTAACAAAACATGTAGATCATTTCTATTTGCAATCATTGCTCCGGCACCTCGTCCGTGAACTGCTATATTTTCTTAGGGCTTACCTGTACTCAGCTATTCCAAATGATCACATACCCAGCCGGTAGGTTGTATCATCCTCTGTCTTCTGACAAGCTATCTCTGCTCCCTTCACAAGCCCGAAGCCCAGCGTGCAGCAGCCTGCCGGTGTACCTATTAATTTGTCCTTATTTTGCCCGCACCCCTGGTGTATTGTCTGTCCATTACAAGATGGAGGAAGAAACGTAATGCATGAGCTGTGTAGTGATAGATCGCCCATTGTAAGTGTACAGATTTCTGAACGACTCCTTTCCCCTCACACTTCCAATAATATCCAGGTAAGCACAGCGTCTTCATGAGCGTCCTGCTGCTGTGTTAGTGGGCGGGACCGCAGGTTTGAATTTTGCCGGGTCTGCGCGCGCAACCATTATGTTTCGTAACGACGTCACGACAAAACGGCTGATGACTTGTTATCAAGACGATTCGTTTAAACCACTATGAGTTGACTCTTTTATAGATGAATCAATAGTTTTAAAAACTGTCAACTTTCAGATTTAAGCTTTAGCTGGATATTTCACTTCACTAAGAGCTGTGTTACACACTACATGGAAGGTGATTTTCAAAAACCCATAATAGGGGCTCTTTAACTGATTTTCCACTGTAGCTGCTTTCTTAATACTTGCATCAGTATGTGCTGCATTTTTCTTATATTTTGTTGTTGCTCAAATATGCAAAGACAACAAGCTTGTACAATTATTTTTCTTTTGTTGAAACACTGGGCTCTGTAATTTATATAAACACTGAGAAACCCTTTAACGCTATGAAGTAGGGCTGAGCAGTATGACGAAAATCTCATATAAGTAATTTCCATAGACTGTAAAAGATATGGACGCAGTATCCGTGACGTCACTCATAGGTTTCTGAACAACGCAAAAGAAGCTATTAGTTGGCGTGGCCAACCGTCGCCATTTTGTTAGAGCGTCATCGCACCGACCTGGGGATACCAAACAAGGGCAAAGAGGTGGAGCTACAGACGCCTGCTAGCATTTTGCTTAGACAGGCTTTTCTTTGAAAGAAACGCTTAAAGAGCATATTTTAGGTTAGACACCCCAGTGAGTCAATGTGTGTAAGAGTAAAGTAGGAACTAGATTTTCTTTAAAATATACGTTAAAGTTGATTATTAAGCCATCTGGAGTCGTTTTTAGAAATGTACTTCCGCATTTGAAAAAAAATCGCCAGACCGGAAGTGACGTCAGAAGAGGGGTATCGCGCATATAACAGTATGAAGACAACTGATCGCGGTGCGCGTTTTGATGCCGAGATAAGATATTCTGAGCTATTCACACAAATGACGGACCACAGCCATACTATTATGAGTCTGTGGACAGACCAGTAGACAGAACAGCAGTCAAAGAAGAGTAATTGAGCTGTATTGTAAGGAAAACAGAGCAGGTTCTCAGTGAGAGACCAGTTGGCTTACAGGCAGATATGTAAGATAACGAAATCTTATTTGGCAAAAGCAAAGCTAGTACTGATCATCTATAAGTATTAATACTTACCAGAAACAGAAACTAATGAGCATTTAACAGTTATGCCACATTGACCCTATTATTAAATTGTAAATAAGTGAATACAAAACACAAATAACACAGAACGTCTGGAATAATGCAGAAACATGTAAACAAGGTACTTGAAACTCTTTTTATTATACAAAAGCTTTTCAGAGCTTTTGTATTAAAATAAAAACAACATCAAATATTAAAACAATTCAAATAAGTTTAAAAATAAGTGTCTTTTTTGCCTGGTTTTTTGCATTGGGTATAAGATGATCCTTATTGGATCTCATTTAGGCAACAATCCATAAAAAATACAATCACAAGTTGTGTTACTGTATAAAATACAAAGATTTGATCAACAGATCTGATCTGCTTTTATGGTTAAATAAACCCTAATTCATATTCAACTCAAATTCCAGTTTTATTAATATAACACAAAATCATAAGCACTGTTAGTACCCAACATTTTGACTCTTTATATATGTATAAGAATCTGTGTGAGTGCGTGTATAGGTAGGTAACAAACATATAATCCTGAAATAAAAATATATCATCTGACCCATTTAAAAGTAAACCTTTATTTGAATTATTTTTCAGTAAGTTGGCCAACATTTATGTGGGTGCCACACTGTCATGTCTTTAATGTGTGCTAAATTGTGAATGCTGTGTAAAAAGATGCTGACAGCTTCATCCTTGTAACCCACTGGAAGGATCTAGAAAGGAGAGCCCAGTATGTAGTGGACAGTTCTGCATTCTCGTCGAGCTTGTGATGACCTCCAGTATTCCACCGTCAGACACGCTGTAAGGGCTGATGCATATATGCTGTGGAAATAATGCAGATGTGTCTCCCAAAGCCTTATAAACACACCACATGACAATAAACTATTAATTAGCTGAGCAAACAAAGTCACTACGCTATAACTATACAAGACATTTATAATATTAGCAAACTGATGGTACCCGTTGTCTTATCATATGCTTACATTTTTACACGGTTTAAAAAAAGCATATTTAATATGCTATACGTTACAAGCTAACAGCAGTGCTGTACTGTACTGTAGGCTACTCCAACGTAAACACATCGCGTTGCTTCTATTTAGTCAAAAATCATGCCTACTGATTTGAAAGTTGACAAATATAAAAGAAAAATGAGTTGTCTTACCGTGTACAGTTCTCGTTTTCATTGAGCTGCACCTCTGACTGATCCAGGAGCGTGTTTTTCGCCGTTTTCGCGTCAGCTTACGGTCTTCTCGGATTCATCCCATTTCACGAACAAATGAACGAAAATCGCAACAGGAAACTTTGGACTTGATATGCTGACAGGCTTGAGTTTGTGCAGCCCCCATACACGCAATAATATACGACGATAAATGATAAATAACACCAAAACTTACAACTGATGCTACTCTGATCACTGCAAACAGCGCGCGCCTGTCAAATGAGCACCTGATGTGACGTCACCGGGGTGGTTAGAAAAAAAAAGGAAGTGGAAAAACAGACACATTTTCTTTAAAATGTGTGCCCTTGCGCCTCGTAAAACATTTTAATATGGTATTTTATGGTATTATAGAGTATTTTTACAAATGATTCTACCTTTTTTGAAATAGTTTTTTAACCTACAATATGCTCCTCAAGACTTCATCACCTGCGACTCGTTTGTGTTCTGACCACACGTGCTTGGTTGTACACTATATCAATAAAGTGTTTAGTCTTTTAAAAACACTGCTGTAACACATGGAGCCACTAAACATTGTTCTTATGACGTTTTTCTACAGGAAGAAAACACAAATTAGTTCCAAACACTTCAGATATAGTTTGTGTTAGTAAATGCAAAGCTGTTTATGAAATCTGGTCAGATTCTGAAATGCATTACAGGTCTAAAGAAAAATATAAATGATAAAGGATCTTAAATAAAACAAATACTTTTATAGAGATGGTATTGACCTTATTTTGAAATGCGGAAGTGCGCTTGTTTTTGCAATTGTTTTAGAACCTCCGATTCAGCTGCCTATGGGAGAAATGACTAGGAATGATAAACGGCAGAAAACTGTTAAGCTACTTGGTCTACAAACAAGTGCTTGCATTACTAGACAGACAAAGCAGAATAATATAATAAGAAAACATCAGTTTGCAACATGGTCCGCGAAGAATAAGGTGAATATAAGTATATAATTTCACTCACCTGGGAAATGGAGGCCACTTGAATGGTTTGTGAGCACAATTAAGTGCACACAGCATGCTATATCATCTGATAAATGTTGGAAATAATTCCAAAAAGCAACTGACTGTGTAAAGAAACATTAACCAAAACAAAAATACGATGTATATGCCGAGCTCATCGGCTAATCAGCCGGAATCAGCTGAGGTGACGAGACAGCGAGTGTCGAGACCTAGCTGTCACTCAAGTGGCCACGCCCTTAATTATGCCTTAAATATAAACAAAACGGATGAGTTATAAAAAAATTCACCCCCTCACAGTTGTCATGAAGGGTAATATTAGCTATATGCACCAAAATCGTTCTTTGTACCAGGCTGTAAACACTTTTTTTTCTGCTGTAAAGTTGGCCATTTTAACATTGGGGTCAATAGAAATCTGTTCTATTATGGAGCCAGGACTAGCAGAATTTCGATGAACTGCAGTTTCAGTTACTTCCATATTTGCTTCACGGGGGAGAGTGGGAAGTTGCCTCTTGGTAATTTCATATCATGATAATGACATATAAAGATATATCGCTAAATAAAATGTAAACATTATACTTTCAAGATTGCATCTTTCTCACTATACTGTGTTGTTATTCATGTTTCTGTCTGCATCCCAGTAGTGTGTGTAATATTGCACTCATATAAATTATGAAAAAGTATTATCGTAAACCGTGGCACCATGAAGTAAATGAGAGAGCACAGTATTAAACAATAGACTTTTTATTTTGTCCATGCAATATATAGACAGTTGAAGTCAGAATTATTAGCCCCCCTGTTTATTTTTTTTTCTAATTTCTGTTTAACGGAGAGAAGATTTTCAACACATTTCTAAACATAAAAGTTTTAATAACTAATTTCTAACAACTGATTTATTTTATCTTTGCCATGATGACAGTAAATAATATTTGACTAGATATTTTTCAGGACACTTCTATACAGCTTAAAGTGACATTTAAAGGCTTAACTAGGTTAGTTAGGTTAACTAGGCAGGTTAGGGTAATTAGGAAAAAAGGGGCTAATAATTTTAACCTTCAAATGGCTTTTAAAAAATTTAAAACTGCTTTAGTTCTAGCCGAAATAAAACAAATAAGACTTTCCCCAGAAGAAAAAATATTATCAGACATACTGTGAACATTTCTTTGCTCTGTTAAACATCATTTCAAAGGGGGGGCTAATAATTCTGACTTCAACTGTACAGGGAGTGCAGAATTATTAGGCAAATGAGTATTTTGAGCACATCATCCTCTTTATGCATGTTGTCTTACTCCAAGCTGTATAGGCTCCAAAGCCTACTACCAATTAAGCATATTAGGTGACGTGCATCTCTGTAATGAGAAGGGGTGTGGTCTAATGACATCAACACCCTATATCAGGTGTGCATAATTATTAGGCAACTTCCTTTCCTTTGGCAAAATGGGTCAAAAGAAGGACTTGACAGGCTCCGAAAAGTCAAAAATAGTGAGATATCTTGCAGAGGGATGCAGCACTCTTAAAATTGCCAAGCTTCTGAAGCGTGATCATCCAACAATCAAGCGTTTCATTCAAAATAGTCAACAGGGTCGCAAGAAGCGTGTGGAAAAACCAAACCAAAAACCAAGGTGCAAAATAACTGCCCATGAACTGAGAAAAGTCAAGCGTGCAGCTGCCAAGATGCCACTTGCCACCAGTTTTGCCATATTTCAGAGCTGCAACATCACTGGAGTGCCCAAAAGCACAAGGTGTGCAATACTCAGAGACATGGCCAAGGTAAGAAAGGCTGAAAAACCACCACCACTGAACAAGACACACAAGCTGAAACGTCAAGACTGGGCCAAGAAATATCTCAAGACTGATTTTTCTAAGGTTTTATGGACTGATGAAATGAGAGTGAGTCTTGATGGGCCCGTGGCTGGATCGGTAAAGGGCAGAGAGCTCCAGTCCGACTCAGACGCCAGCAAGGTGGAGGTGGAGTACTGGTTTGGGCTGGTATCATCAAAGATGAGCTTGTGGGGCCTTTTTGGGTTGAGGGTGGAGTCAAGCTCAACTCCCAGTCCTACTGCCAGTTTCTGGAAGACACCTTCTTCAAGCAGTGGTACAGGAAGAAGTCTGCATCCTTCAAGAAAAACATGATTTTCATGCGGGACAATGCTCCATCACACGCGTCCAAGTACTCCACAGCGTGGCTGGCAAGAAAGGGTCGAACAGAAGAAAAACTAATGACATGGCCTCCTTGTTCACCTGACTGAACCCCATAGAGATCCTGTGGTCCATCATCAAATGTGAGATTTACAAGGAGGGAAACCAGTACACCTCTCTGAACAGTGTCTGGGAGGCTGTGGTTGCTGCTGCACGCAATGATGATGGTGAACAGATCAAAACACTGACAGAATCCATGGATGGCAGGCTTTTGAGTGTCCTTGTAAAGAAAGGTGGCTATATTGGTCACTCATTTGCTTTTGTTTTGTTTTTGAATGTCAGAAATGTATATTTGTGAATGTTGAGATGTTATATTGGTTTCACTGGTGAAAATAAATCATTGAAATGGGTATATATTTGTTTTTTGTTAAGTTGCCTAATAATTCTGCACAGTAATAGTCACCTGCACACACAGATATCCTCCTAAAATAGCTCAAACTAAAAACAAACTAAAAACTACTTTCAAAAATATTCAGCTTTGATATTAATGAGTTTTTTGGGTTCATTGAGAACATGGTTGTTGTTCAATAATAAAATTCATCCTCAAAAATACAACATGGCTAATAATTCTGCACTCCCTGTATATGGTGTTGGAGATGATGTTGGTGGTATTGATATTGCTGATGATTATGGTGGTGGTGGTGGTGGTAATGATTATGATACTAATGGTGGTGGTAAGGATAATTAAAATGGTGATTAAATATGATGCTGCTGGGGATAGTAGTGGTGGTAATGATGATAGTGATGGTGGTTGTAATAAATATGTTGTGGAGATCATGGTAGTGGTAGTAATAGCGGTTATAATTATAATGGTGGTGGTAATGATAGTTATGTTTATGATGGTGACTATAATGACTGCTGGAGAGAAGGGTGGTTATGGTAGTGGTGATTATAATGGTGATTGTTACGGTCCCTAATTTAATTGCTACGCAGGATTCCCTATGACGCGAAACTACGTCATGAGGAATTCCCCATGAGAAACCACTAATACATTACGGTCTAATGTTCTATCGTTACATAAAGTCAAAAAAAGTTCGGTATCAAAAGAGAACAAAATATAAAGAGAAGCGGATGAGCCCCCAATTAAGTTACGGTCCCTAATTTAAGTACAACTCGTGAACCAAAGACAACGAAACATAAATAAACAACGGCCAAAGTGCTCCAGCTAAATTATTTATTAACATAACATAACCAGCAAAACAATCAAAAAAGATAAGAGATGAGGAGCCAAACAACATAATAAATAACAACCAAACAAACCTAAAGCAGGTTGGAGCTCCCCACTCCAAACAAATATCAAAAGTAAGCATAAAGGAGAACACAACAATAAAGCCTTCAAAACTGCGGTGGCGTGGAGGAATGAGGGATCGCGAGAAATCTGCTTCCATCTGTTTTAAAGGCCTGACGCCACCAAATCAACCAATAGAAAACTGACAAGGGAAAAAAAAGACAAACGAGATCAATTGAAAGTAATAATTAAGGGCAGGAGTGAATGCCACACGCAACAGTGATGTTGGTAGTGGTGATTATATGACAGTGGTGGTAATGATAATGGTGATATATATGGTGTTGAGATGATGGTGGTGGGTGGTGGTAATGATTTTGACAGCGATGGTGGTGGTAATGATAATGAAAATAATGATATACAGTATATGATCCTTGAGATAATGGTGGTGTAATGATGATAGCGATGGTGGTTGTAATAAATATGTTGTTGAGATGATAGTGGTGATGATGAAAGTGGTGATGATTATATTGGTGACACTAGTGGTGGTAATGATAGCTATGATTATGGCAATGACAGAAGCAGTTATGATGATTCTAATGAGTGGTTGGTGAGTATGATAGTGTTGATGATGCGTTTGGGATTTTCGGAGCAAGAGGCGTCTGATCTGCGTGTGCATGTGGAGGACCTACAGCAAGATAAGCAATAGCTCCACAGAGAATAGGGCTGTCAAAATTAATTGTTTCTTCGGTGCATCGCAATGCAGATGGGGACAATTCGATATCGGTTCAGTAATAGATCATAACCGGTTATTACGCATTGACGTCATTTATCCCCTATGCGTAATGTCGCGGTAGAATATTATGGCGAAGGAGGCGAGGGTGAGTAAATAAAACACTCCTACTTAAAAAGCAGATCTTTCACTGACACTGAGGAATGGTAAACCACGAGCCGCTATTTCACTAGGGAGAAATGCTGTAAAACTCCATCTCTCTCTCTCTCTCTCTCTCTCTCTCTCTCTCTCTCCTCTCTCCTCTCTCTCTCTCTCTCTCTCTCTCTCTCTCTCTCTCTCCTCTCTCTCTCTCTCTCTCTCTCTCTCTCTCTCTCTCTCTCTCTCTCTCTCTCTCTCTCTCTCTCTCTCTCTCTCTCTCTCTCTCTCTCTCTCTCAATTCAATTCAATTGAATTCAATAGTTGGTTTATTGGCATGACAAATGTTACAAATGTATTGCCAAAGCAGTTATAAAGTTTACATGAAAACGTAACATATATATATATATATATATATATATATATATATATATATATATATATATATATATATATATATATATATATATAATAAAAAAAAAAAACAGTACACACAATAGATAGTAATAGTAGTAGTAGTAAAAAAAACAAACAAACATGTATATATATATATATTATAAATGTATATTATAATTAAAATATAGATAATACATCATATTATTCAATATATCATATTTACTGTATGGTGGCTTGAGAAAATCATAACTTTCCGCCAGACTCTCTCTCTCTCTCTCTCTCTCCCACACACACACACTTTGGGCATTTGACCCGTTGGCATGTTCGTGAGGTAAATTTTCCTCTCCTCTCAGCTGTTAAAGCGATACTTGTGGATCGAGACACAAGCGTGCCTGTGGTGTGAGTTTATTCTATTGTATTTATTCTAATACAGATTACCTGATAACCGCGTATTATGTGCATATAGACTGACCCGCGGCTGTTTTTCCCGCGTCACTCATGGGTGAACAGCGCTTTCATTTCTAAAGCCAAGCGCAGCCCTTTCTGTTGAGCGGGTGAAGACAATGACCAATCGTAGGGGTGTAAGAACTTGCCAGTGCTCAAAAAGCAAGCGGGATAATATTTACATGAGTTTATTTGTTCTGAATGCTCGTGCTGTCTTCTGTGCATGTATTGGAGTTTTGTCTAAAACATTCACAAAGAGTGTTTTTTTTTGAGCAGGTTAAATTAAAAGTACAGGTCATATATCTGACTGCTTGTATTAAAGGACAAAATTGTATTACAAGTCATTTATAAATATATTTATAGATTTTAATTAAAAAAAAATTCTTGTGTTGTAATGAAAAAAAATCTAATTATGTATGGAAAGCATCGTCAATGCACCGTGATGCACCGAGATATCGAATTGAACCGAATCGATGGCATAATAATTGTAACCGAACCATGAGACCAGTGTAGGTTCACACCCCTAACAGAGAAGCAGATAAATTTCCTTGCTCTGTTAAACATAATTTGGGAAATTATTTAAAAAAGAAAAAAAAATTAAACGGGGGCTAATAATTCTGACTTCAACTGTGTATATATCATCATATTGCACAGCTCTAAATTTTCATCACATCTTTATAAAAGTCCTCATTGTTGTTGCAGATGAAATTTAACCGGAGAACATCATATAAACATTTTCCTGTAGTTTAGATATTAATTAACAATCATTCAAACATCTTTACCTATGCCTTTCCATTTGTCTTGTACGTCCGACATGTTTGTAGTTTTTCCAACACTTTTATCTGTGTTTGTAGTTTGTATAATATCAGCCATTAGAGTGAGCACAGACTACAAATTTCTACCAGAAATAATAAATCCTCCAGACATACTCATTTCAACACACTAGAATTTTGGAAACGCTAATTCAACTTTTGAATACTATTTAGGAAGAATAATATACCAATTGGGACACAGAAACACATTTATTTGTATTTAGTATACCAGTATACCAGTTGGTACTGATTTACCATGGACTTATCATCATCAAATGAGATGTATATTGGAGTATTAATGTACATGTAATTAATGTCTGCCAGGCAGGTGTCATTCGCTTTGTCCTCTCCCGATCTCACCGCTGTCAGGACGACCTCAGCCACGCCCCCTCTGCTCTCTGATAGGCTGGAGGAGCTCAGTCTGGACTCTGCCTCCTCCCATGATGTGATTGGCTCAGGAGAGGAGGGGGTGGAGTCAGACGCAGAAGAGCTGGGGCTTCAACTTCTGAAGAGCCTAAGACCTGCACAACCGACGGTAATGCCGGTGTAAATATGGAGCCAGATCAGTCTCCGTAATAATACAATTAATACGTGACCAGAACAATTCACATTTGCAAAATCAGATTCGTAAATTCTTAATGCACAATTCAAAAATGCGCAAATACAATCCGTAAATTCAGTAGACAATTCCTCAATTCACTAATAAAAAGCATAAATATTTCCCCAAATGCTCACACAAACGCATCTCACCTAAATGCATTTATGCTTACAAATATGAGTATTGAGTTCTTAAATTGAATTCCTTCACGCATTTATGAATTTATGCCCTTTTGAATTTATGAATTGGATTTTTGCATTTATGAATTGTTTTGAATTTACGAATTGGTTTTCATAAATGTGAATTGTGCTGTGCACGTGTTCATTTTATTTTGTAAATGTATTATTATTGAGATTGATCTGGCTCCATAGTGTAACACTGATTTTTAATTCATCTGTGTGTGTGTGTCTGTGTGTGTGTGTGTCAAGGTTATTATAGTTTCGTTTTTTAAAATTAGTTTTTATTTCCATACTATTTGTTGTTCATTTCATTGTAGTTTTGTTAGTTTTAGTTTCAGTTTTACTCATTTAAGTAAACATATTTATATCACAGTGAAAAGAACATGTCCAGAGCAAAGTTTAGTGTTTGTACAGAAATTAACTCACTCAAGAAGATATTCAACAAAGTGTCGCCAGGAAAAAGTGTCCAATTTTTATCATATATTAACCTAAAATATCTTGTTTAAGGTTTGAATTCATTTGTTTGTGGTTTTTAATTATATATATTTTAATGAAATGTTTTTTCCATGAAAATAGCTGTTGTTGCTGACATGACATTAAATAGAAATATATGTAATATGATATATGATATGAAACCTCTAAGTGATGAAAATAAAATAATAGTGTGGTCGGCAGGAATAGCCTTCCACACTTTCTTGTCTATACTAGGGGTGAAACGGATCACTGTTGATCCGTGATCCGTTTGGATCACAACTCAAGGTTCGGAACGCACGTGACCCACGGATTAATAATTTATTTTGAACTTGTCGGTTAATCCAACATTTATAACCATTGCAGAGAGATCGCCTCCCGCGTCATTCAAATTGCGTGCATGAAAGTATTTTGGCTTCCCTGTAAGATATAATGATGACGGGAAAAGTTGTGGTGGGACCTACCTAAATGCTTTCTTAGGCTATTAATTTAATGTGTTTTCTTTCACTGCTTGTTTAACCTGGGTTAATGCATTCAGTGTAAAGCTGCACAATTAAACATTAAAAGATCGTGATCTCAGTTCAAACCCGCGCAACATGAACGATAAATGATAATGATTTGCATATGTTTATTAATCCTTCAAAGCTCTGCATTCAAATCTGCATCGAGAGAGATTCAGTTTTTACACTTTTTCAGTGAGTTACAAACAATTAAATGACACAGAAGTGCTGGGAGAACAGTTTACAGTTCAGATGTAAACACTGATGTTTATGTAAAGATTAAACTGTTTAATGAAACATGACGCTGGTGAATGTTTGCAATTACATTGAGTAACCAACAGATGGCGACAAACAACCATAAAAATGATGTCGCTGAATAGATTTTCAACAATAATACACCTATAATGAAACATGAAGTGTTATGTGTGAATTGTTGAATCATTAATTGAAGATAAATATGATCTGCTGTACAAGATGTTAGATTTCTATATTTAGCATTATCAGCAACAGTAGATCATATTTCATATTGAATACTTTTCTTTCTTCAGCTGTTCTTTCTTGATTTTTATTTTTATTAACATTACAGCTTCTAAATTCTGTTTGTTTTAAAGCAATGTGTTTTGCAGTAATATTTTTGTATAAATGGAAAGCAAATGACATTTGTCTCCTCACTTTTTTGCTGATCTTAAAAATGGTCTGATCCGTGACTAAAAAACCGTAGTGTGATCCGAACTGCAGAATTGTGATTCGTTACACCACTAGTCTATACTCTCCACTGTCCTGTCTGATAAAAGGGTGAAAAAACCCTTTAAAAACATAATAATAATAATAATAATAATACAAATAAAATAATATTTTGAACAAACACTGAATCCAAAACCACACAAATGCAACAAATAAAAGCACAAATTGTAAAGAATTAAGACAATCTACTTTGTATTAGAAATGATTTTGTATATGCATTTAATGCCGAGATGGAACACATTTTTGTGTATAATCATGCACGTTTGGCTGTAAAAGTGCATTGGCTGGTGTTTCTCTAAACAGCCGCAGGTCAGATTAAATGCTTGTTAATTCTGAATATTATTTTCAGTTCTTCTTTCTTCAGTAACTCTCTTGTTAGTTTTAGATTTTTTTTTTTTTATTGTGATTTTTATTTATTTTTTATTTCAGTTAATGAAAAGGTCTTTTTCACCAATAGTTTTAGTCTTAGTTTGGTCCCACTTTATATTAAGTGGCCTCAGCTATTATGTACTTGCACTGAATTTAATCATTTGTTACAATGTACTTATTGTGTAAATACATGATTTTGCATTGTACTTATGCTTGACTAAATACATGCATGTAACTACATCTCTAATTAATTTCTGTAATTACATTTAGGCTGCATTTACACTGCATGGATCAAGTGACTCAATTCTGATTTCTTTCTCCCATGTGGCACAGATTGGATATGTCCCCTGTATGTATAAGCAGGAAAAAAATCACACGGATTCCGATTTACTCAAATCAGATTCAGGCCTTGTTCATGTCATATGTGGAAATGTATCCGATATGAATCGGATCTGTGTTCTCATGTCTGCAGTGTAAGCAGGTAGATCAGATTTTCACCTGTCAATGCGAGTCACGCATCATTAAAAACCATGGCGAATGACGTCAACTCTGACACTTTAATTTCATAACAGACTTCAGCAGAGTCGCAAACCTTTATATCTCATACACGAGGACTAAAAAAGCTTTTATACTGTCCACACAAGTATTTAAGCATGTTAACGAGAGGGAGGGAGAGAGAGAAAGAGAGCGCTTAATATCAGCCACATAACCAATATAAATTAATATGAAATTATTGCATACAGTGAGCGAAATAAGTATTTAATCACACTGTGATTTTTCAAGATCTCCTACTTAGAAATCATGGAGGGGTCTAGAATTTTCAGTATAGGTGCAATTCAACTGTGAGAGACAGAATCTAAAAATAAAAATGCAGAAATCACATTGTATGACTTTTTAACAATTTATTTGTAAATTACTGTGTGAAATAAGTGTTTGATCACTTGCTTTTCAGCCAAATTTCTGACCCTCAAAGACCTGTTATTTTGCTTTAAAATAGTCGAGCTACACTCTGCTCATGATTCTAATTCAGTAGCACTTGTTTGAGGTCACTAGCTGTCAGAAAGACACCTGTGCACCCCACAATCAGTCAAAAGTCTAAGTAGCAACATGGCCAAAACCAAAGAGCTGTCAAAAGACACAAGAGATGAAATTGGAGACTTTCAGAAAGCTGAAACTGCTACGGGGCAATTGCCAAGAAAGAGCAACTGTTGGAGCAATTGTCAGAAAATGGAAGAGGCTAATGATGACTCTCAATGTCCTTCAGACTGATCAGTAATACAGTAAGATGTCATGTTTTAAAACCATGCATCGCACGGAAGCTTCCCCTGCTTAAGTTAGCCCATGAAGTTTGCCAGGGACCATCTGGATGGTCCAGAGTATTCATGGGAGAAAGTCCTGTGGTCAGATGAGACCAAAGTAAAACTTTTTGGTCTTAACTCTATTCACCGAATTTGGAGAAAGAAGAATGATGTGTATCATCCCATTAATACCATACCTACAGTGAAGCATGGGGCTGGAAGCATCATGCTCTGGGGTGTTTTTCTGCACAGGGGACAGAACGACTGCACTGTATTAAGGAGAGGATGAACGTGGCCATGTATTGTGAGATATTGGGCAAAAACCTCCTTCCCTCAGTCAGAGCATTAAAGATGGGTCGTGGCTGGGTCTTCCAACATGACAGTGACCCAAAGCACACAGCCAGGAAAATCAAGGAGTGGCTTCGTAAGAAGCATAACAAGGTTTTGGAGTGGTCTAGCCAGTCTCCAGATCTAAATCCAATAGAAAATCTTTGGAGGGAGCTGAAACTCCATGTTGCTCAGCGACAGCCCTGAAACCTGACAGATCTAGAGAAGATCAGTGGGCAAAATCCCTCCTTCAGTGTGTGCAAACCTGCTGAAGAACTACAGGAACCATTTGACCTCTGTAATTGTTAACAAAGGCTTCTGTACTAAATATTTAAACTGCTTGACTCAAGTGATCAAATACTTATTTCACACAGTAATTTACAAAATAAATTGTTAAAAAATTATATAATGTGATTTCCTGATTTTTTATTTTTAGATTCTGTCTCTCACGGTGGAATTGCAATTATGCTGAATATTCCAGACTCCTCCATGATTTCTAAGTAGGAGATTTTGAAAAATCGCAGTGATTAAATACTTATTTCCCTCACTGTACATCACGTGCATAAATCACGCCATGGACATTACATTAGGATGCATACTGGTTTAAAAAGGCCTAGATTAAAAGAAGATGGCCAAATGAAAACTGTTCTGTCATAAACTATATTAAAACAACTTGTCAAAAAGAATGAAAAAAAAAGAATGAGAACAGATTAAATAGAGAAATGGAGAAAAGATATATACATACAGATACAGTCACAAAATCAGAATTGACCATCAAGATCTGCAGTGTAAATGCGGCCCTATAGTTACACTGTTGGTCCATCCCTTACATCTTAATCCGCCCTTAAACCTACCCAGATCACACAACTTGTCCCTAACATTACCCTTATGCCACCTCAACAGCACCAGAAGTGTTCTGTAATGCACTATGAACACATTAAGTACATTGCATTTATTTTTTTGATGCAAGTACATATTTGTTAGGGACACTTAATAATAAGTGGGACCCTTAGTTTTTGTTTACTATAGTAATGTGTGTGTATTTGTGTAGAGTGGCAGGAAGCACATAGAGGAGATGGAGAGTGTGAGGACACACTTACAGTCCATACTGAGACCAACACCGACAGCTGCAGACAGACATGGTGAGACCACACACACACACACACACACACACACACACTGCATCCCAATTTGTCTGCTTATACTATGTCCTTAAAGTAAGCACTCTTTTACGCAGAAAATTACATTATTTTGAGTGTGTAACAGAAGAGTGTGCAAGCTTTAACCATTCTTTCTTAAACCACTTAACCATTGATTTCACATATCCGCCCATTTTTGTAGTTTTTTTCTTTTAAATATAACCCGTAGAGAAATCATATACACATTTTCCTGTAGTTTAGATATTAATTAACACTTCATTTCAAGCATCTTGTAACCTATGCCTCTACACTTATGTGGTTGTATGTCCGACATGTTTAGTAAGTTTTTAACTTGTTTGTATTTCTAATTCAAACTCACATCAAGTTTGACAGTGTTTTGTGGGTAATATCAGCCATATTAGAGCATTGAAGTTTTCAACTTTTAGGACCCCCCCCCCCCCCCCCCCCCCCCCCCCCCCCCCCCCCCCCCCCCCCCCCCCCCCCCCCCCCCCCCCCCCCCCACCCCCCCCCCCCCCCCCCCCCCCCCCCCCCCCCCCCCCCCCCCCCCCCCCCCCCCCCCCCCCCCCCCCCCCCCCCCCCCCCCCCCCCCTCCCACCCCCCCCCACCCCCCCCCCCCCCCCCCCCCCCCCCCCCCCCCCCCCCCCCCCCCCCCCCCACCCCCCCCCAATTTGTCCAATTTCACTCGCGCCCCCCTCCCCCGAGTCAAAATTTATAATCCATTGTACTAACATCATTCACCATGTTACTTGCTGCGTTTTTTAATAGTGCATAGCATTTAATTACATTGAAACGTAAATATACAGCTTACCTGATTCAGTGTGATGGCTGAGGACAACATGCTAATCTGTGGTTGGTTTCCTGACACGACTAACCGTAAATAATCTTACACTGTTAATAAGTGTGAACCATAGCCTACTTGCTTTTGATGTACGTACATTTGCTTCGCAAATCCAAGTTCGCAGAGCCCTGACAGTGTGGTTGAGTCGAACATTGAGTATGTTTACATGGCCAACAATACTTTCATACGATTAAGACAATGCTCTGATTAAGAGTCCACCATGTAAACAGCGATTTTGTTTGATTACCTTAATCCAGGGGTGTCCAAACTCGGTCCTGGAGGGCCGGTGTCCAGGAGAGTTTAGCTCCAACCCTAAACAAACACACCTAAACCAGCTAATCAAGCTCTTACTAGATATACTAGAAACTTTCTGGCAGGTGTGTTGAAGCAAGTTGGAGCTAAACTCATCAGGACACCGGCCCTCCAGGACCGCGTTAACCCGACTAAAGTAATAACTGAACTAAACAGAAATGGAATTAAGTATGCAGATATTAGCAATCAAACTATTACCGTCATGTAGGACTTTTCACCACATTTTGTGATAAGATGCACACACATGGCTGTCAGTAAAGGACCGCAGACATGGACACAGACACACACACACATATATTACCAAATGCGGAAGTTTTCTTTGTCCATTCGGCGTGTGGTATCAAATTCCATTAAAACAACACTCTTCCACCAGTCCTTACTTCATCTTCAAATCAAATCAAATCACTTTTATTGTCACATCATCAGCAGCACGTGTGCTATGATGAGTGAAAAGCTTAGGTGCTGACTCCAGACAGTGCAAAATACAGATAGTGCAAATACAACGACAGTGCAAAATACAGACAGTGTAAATACAACGACAGTGCAAAATACAGACAGTGTAAATACAATGACAGTGCAAAATACAGACAGTGTAAATACAACGACAGTGCAAAATACAGACAGTGCAATATACAACAACATACTCACAGAAAAACAAGACAATGTAAAATTGGCAATCTTGACAGCGATACGTACGATGGATAGGTGTACACATAGTTGTAGGCAGTATTGTTGTGCAGTGCATGCTACATCTTGATGGTGTGCAGTGTGGGGTATGGAAGAGTTTGTGTGGGGGTGTGATAAGTGTTCATCATCCTGATAGCCTGAGGGGAGAAACTTTCCTTCAGTCGGCTGGTGCGTGACCGGATGCTGCGGAACCGTCTGCCTGAGGGTAGCAGAGAGAAAAGTCTATGGCTTGGGTGGCTGGAGTCGCTGATGATTCTCTTGGCTTTCCTCATGCACCTCCTGGTGTAGATGACCTGGAGGGAGGGAAGCTCACCTCCTACTACGTGTCCAGCAGTTCGCACGATCCTATGTAGACCTTTGCGATTGCTGCTGGTGCTGTTTCCGTACCAGGTGGTGATGCAGCCAGTGAGGATGCTCTCCACAGTGCAGATGTAGAACGAGCGGAGGATGTGGGGGCTCATTCCAAACCTCCTGAGGCGCCTGAGGAAGAAGAGGCGTTGTTGTGCCTTCCTCAGCACTGCGTCTGTGTGGGCAGTCCATGTCAGATCCTCAGCGATGTGTACTCCAAGAAACTTGAAAGTGCTGACTCTCTCCACTGGTGTCCCGTTGATGGTGATGGGAGTGTGTTCTTCCTTCTCTCTCCTGAAATCCACCACCAGCTCCTTGGTTTTGCTTCATGAGTGAAATGTTCATGAGTGAAAGTGAAACTGCCGAACTGCAGTTAAAGTCGAAAAATTAAAGATGAAACACCCAAAATTACATGAGACTGCAGGAAACGTGGACAGCCTGGTGACGCAACATACAAATAGCACTTCATGTAACACCTTAATTATATTATTGTCTTATTTAGATTAAGGCAAATAACTAGATTACAGGTGTCCATGTAAGCGTAGTCAGTAGTGTCTTCGAAGTAAGTGAAAGATCCAGAAGGGCATCCTGCTGATTTGATTCAGGGCACTTTTTTGTCAGACGGCTCACCGGTTTGACTTCCATTCACCGTCACTCATCTTAAAAAGCAACCGCTCCATTTTATGTGTATATATTTCACTGGAACACATTAACTCTACATGTGCCTGATAGTTAGCTGTGGAGCTAACGTTAATCATATTCCCTCTAGTGCAGGGATTCTCAGCCAGTGGGCCGCGGCCCACTAGTGGGCCTCAGCGATCCTGCAGGTGGGCCGCGAGATAGCTTAAAATTAACTCTCAATATTATACTATAATTTTTAGACTTTATTATTATTATGCTATATTAAAATGATCGAAGTAATGCACTTTCTCCTGTTCTTTGATTGATTACTTCAAACTCAACGCAAAAACAGCCTCATGATCGCCTCTGCAACTAGTACACGTAAGTCTGTTCATTCACAAACTGCGTAAAGTGAAAGTCTCTATTAAAAATCTCTGCATAGTTGTCCAAATTAATGTCCTGTGAGTGTTTTATAACAGACGTGCGCACATACAGGAGGATCTAGCGAGGCTCAATGGTGTTTCTGCCATAGAATGTAAAATAAACTTGCATATGAGCTTCAGACGCGCTGGCGGACAGGCGGAGCTGTTCACTGTTCCTGTCAGCGATCTCCCAATAATAACCAGCTGCAAACTCAACCGCCATTAGATCCACGGGTTTCAACAGATTTAGGGTGTTTTTCTGTATTTTACTTTTGTCTGTATTTATTTGTATAGTAGATATTTAATAGTAGATACTCAGTCAGTCCAGTTTAAAGCAGAAGCTGGTCTTTTGCAATCTCCCTGTTGACCTGTGGTTCTCATTAAATCTGTGTATGTTTAAAAAAATAATAATAATAATAAGGATACATATATATATATATAGTTTTAGTTTTATAGATAATTAAATTAAATTTTTTTTTATAATTTTTTTTATAAAATGCTGATAATAGAAAATAATGGAAGGCACAACAAATGTGTATATATATATATATATATATATATGTTAATAAATAAAGGTTTAAATGAGCATTTTCTTACAAACAAAAAAAAATGTCAGACAGGTGGGCCTTCAAAAATTGATCAGAGAAACAAGTTAGCCCCCGAAGTGAAAAAGGTTGAGAACCCCTGCTCTAGTGAACGCATAAAAATTGTCATCATAGTTTACTCGAGTGCACGCCTCAAATCCACGCGGCCCCCTAATAGGTGCTGACGCCCCACAGGTTGAAAACCCCTGCATTAGAGTGAGCACAGACCTGCAAAGCAAACTTCTAATAGAAATAGTAGGCAACACCAGAGCTCCAAAAATGCTAATTGTCAGTCTTTTTAATGTAATTTAATACATTTGTATTTTTGGAGCTCTGGTGTTGCCGCCTTTTTGAATATATAATTTGCACTTTTTGCGTTTTGTCTGAGCACCCAGATAAAAGTGATGTGCGTGCTTTTGTTTATTTTTTCATTACTAGAAATAGTAGATCATCCACGTAACTCTGGAAAACTCATTTCATTCAGCATACTATAATTTGGGACACACTCGTTCTATTTTTGCATACTATTTAGGGAGGATTGTATACGAATTGGGATGCAGCAACACAATTGCATGTAGAAGTGTGTAGAAAGTTTACCTCATCTTTGACCCTTGACCCTCTAGATTTTCTGACCCCTGCATCGCAGCACTTCCTGGATGATTCACATGAGAGTGATACCACATCACGCCTGCTCAGGTGCAACACACAAACACACATATATGTGTGTGTGTATATCTGTATAACATATATATTTACAGTTGAAGTCAGAATTATTATCCCCCCCCCGGAATTATTAGCCCCCTGTTTATTTTTTTCCCCAATTTCTGATTAACAGAGAGATGATTTTTTTTCTAATCATAATAGTTTTAATAGCTCATCTCTAATAACTGATTTATTTTATCTTTGTCATGGTGACAGTAAATAATATTAGACTAGATATTCTTCAAGACACTTCTATACAGCTTAAAGTGACATTTAAAGGCTTAACTAGGTTAATTAGGTTAACTAGGCAGGTTAGGGTAATTAGGCAAGTTATTGTATAATGATGGTTTGTTCTGTAGACCAGGGGTTCCCAAACTTTTCAGCCCGCGACCCCCAAAATAACAATGCCAGTGACTCGCGACCCCCAATATCCTCTGAGGTGGTTATAAATACAAAAACCTTGCATGCAATGGCGCACACACACCAATAGACCCATGTCTATTTTTCGTTTAGTTTTTTTTTATGTATGTCAGTGCTGTAAATGTGCCAGAAAGTTTAACCTGGTGTTATAAAATCTGCCTCATCTGACGCTTTTGCGGTGTCTTTAATATAATGTAATTACCCCAAGGGTTGCAATCCAATAGAACAAGTAATTATAAGCTACTATAGTAACTATATAGTATATAGTAACTATAAATGACTATTTTTTTTTCTCTTCAGTAGGTTATGAATAAAATATAGTAATTCTTATGGTTTAATAAAAATAAATAGATTTTTGGAAATCACCAGGCGACCCCCTCCCCCTTCATTGTCTAGCGACCCCCTCGGGGGTCCCGACCCCCACTTTGAGAACCACTGCTGTAGACTGTCGAGAAAAAATTTGCTTAAAGGGGCTAATAATTTTGACCTTAAAATGGTTCTTAAAAAATTAAAAACTGCTTTTATTCTAGCCGAAATAAAACAAATAAGACTTTTTCAGAAAGAGAAAATATTATCAGACATACTGTGAAAATTTCCTTGCTCTGTTAAACATCATTTGAGAAATATTTAAAAAAGAAAAAAAATTCCAAAAGGGGCGAATAATTCTGACTTCAACTGTATATATATTTTCTACATTAAAATCTGAACCGCAAGTGTGTGTGTGTCTCTGATTGTGTGTTTGTGTGTCAGTGGTGTGTGTGTAGGTGGTGTGGAGGAGTTGTTCCCTCGTTATTCCCGTCTTCATTCAGATGTGAGCAGTGCAGTTTCTGAGCAGCAGGTGCTGAGAGACAGTCTGGAGAGAGAGAGAGAGCGCCGCAAGGTACAAGGGGTAGTTCACACAAAAATGAGCATTTAGAGTTCATTTACTCACCCTCAGGTCATTGAGGATGTACGTGACTTTTTTTTCATCAGCAGAACATTAAAGAAGATTTTGAGCTGAATCTGTGGTCCTTGGTAGGACTGCACGATATTGGAAAAACTGACATTGCTAGATTTCGTTTTTCTGCGATATGTATTGCGATACTGTATGTAATTTCACAAAATTACTTGTGCAACTATTTGGAAAGAATTCATAATTTAAAGCGCCCCTATTATACATTATAAAAGGTCATATTTTGGTTTTAGGGGTCTCCAACAACAGGCTGATCTGCATGCAAGGTCAAAAAACGCTTTCATGGTCTTATAATATGCATTTATTTTTACCTAATTATCCCAACGACTCCAATATGATTCATTCTGGGATTCATTTGTTCCCAAACCCCTCCTTAGAGCGATGCTAATCTGAGCTGATTGGTCCGATGACCCAGTCTGTTGTGATTGGTCGACAGCGTTTAGCTCGAAACAGAGAGAAATGCCCACTACAGCTATGAAGTAGTCAGAGTTCAGAGTATATGTGTGAGCCCAATGCAGGAGTGCTTTAAAGCAATATATACAGGATATACTGTACTCTTAACCCTAACCCCATGTAATAACAACGACACCCATTCAGTATTAATCCACACAGTGGCAAAAGTTGAACTATTTTTTTTGAAAATTGACCGGTAAAGGAAGAAGCACGCCTTGCATTTTCAGCATGATTTTGAACACAATATGTGAACAGCCCCTTACAGATTTAACCTGAGAGATACAGAACAAGCGCTGATCTATAATAGATAAGTGATTACAAGCCGCATGGGGCAATTACAACTTATAACACACAATTAAACACATATTTTGCAAACTACACAAATCGAGGCAACAGTTTTAATCACACTTACATGCTATGTTTAAGAAACTGGTCCAGAAGAACTGCAACAGTTACTAACAAAGTCCCATGCATAATAGTCTCTGCTGCTCCTTTCTTTATCCTGCGCTGCAGCGTAAGTTATTATATCAATCATCAGAAAAATAACAGGAACAAACACAGCTCTAGGTTGTCTATACTGTGGTGTTTAACTTTAACCGATTATTCCCGGCAGCCGAATCTCTATCTGTCAGTGATCGTCATCTTCATGTCATGATCAGTCCCGTGTTCCCCCGCACTCCACTAGTGTCTGAAGTCAAAGGCGCGTTCACATTTTACCGGATCTGGTACTACATATTTGGTGATGTACCGTATCGACGTCGATGCGTTCAAGCAAAAGATCCGAACCCAACACGATTCATTTATTCGACTCTGAGTCGACTATTTCGTTAAAGAATCAATAGTTTTAAACACGGCGCACTTTCAGATTTAAACCTCAGCTTAGAAGCTGAAGATGCATGAAGATCATTTTCAAAAACCTATAATAGGCGCTCTTTAAATTGGATTGGGATGATTTTGTAGTGCATCTGCATACAATATACAAAGTTAAAACAAATGAATTCAGAGATGAAAAAACAGCGCTTTATGGTATTCACTATTTAAACACTATTAAGGTTCAGAAACTCAATCAAATGTAAAATAACACATTATAGTATTCATTGTATAAGTAATTAAATGCAATTAAATGCTGTTAAAGTGGCTATCATTGAATGTATTTACTTATCTAAATGTATAAATCTATATTTATTCAGGTTTTCTGTTCATTTTAGTAATATTATTAAAGCATTTGCAAATGTTTATATGGTTTATTTTCAAATACAGTTTGTGTTTCAGTTTTTTAGTAGTTCTAGACTTAGGCCCAATCCCAATTCTACCCCTTAGCCCTACCCCTCGTTTTGCACGTTCACGTTAAGGGGTATGGGTGTCCAATTCTCTTTAGCTTGCAGCCGTAGGGCTAAAGGGTAGGGGGAGATACCCTTTCAAACTGAGATTGGACCATACTTGAAACCAAGGGGTAAAAATATTTCCCAGAATACACCAGCCACAACGGCAGTATAGCTGCACCCGGAAGTAAGGAGATCCACAAATTAGTATTTTTTTGTCATTATTATGAATTTTTACAACAAACAAACACATGTTTTAATATATATTAATAACAGCGTTCGTGTTTTACCTTCATATGATGACGTGTGCAGGTGCTGTAGTGCTGTCCCAATTCTTAGGGGTAAAATTTGAAGCCCTTCTCCTTCACACTCGGTTTGAGGGGCCAAGGGGAAGGGGTAAGGGTACAAAAATAGAATTGGGATTGAGCCTTACTTTGTTTAACAAACAAGTGGTTCTAATTGTATTTGTATTGTAACCATAAAATACAACTGAAAAAGTTATTATTTCTTAGTGTTAAGTGTTTAGTTACTGTACTGTCAAAGTCCGCAGATAGCAAAAATGTTACGGGCACAGGCTACAACTCCCTCTGACCCAAAAATGTACATTTTCAGCAGGGTATTTATAAATGATCTGATGAGTGTTTTGAGTTGAAACTTCACAGACACATTCTGTAGACACAAAAGACTTATCTTACATCTTGTTAAAAGGCCAAAATTGAAGCTCTTTAAAGCTGTAACTTAAAATAGGGTTTACAAATGTGTCCCATTGTCAACCCCTCTTGAGTGAGTGTGTGTGTGTGTGTGTTTCAGGTGTGTGAGCAGCAGGTGGCGTCTCTCCAAAGTAAAGTTCTTCAGTTTCAGCAGCAGTTAACCCTCGCTGTAGCTGCCGACCGCAAGAAAGACATCATGATTGAACAGCTGGACAAGGTAAACACACAGTATAATCATAAATCTACTGTTTTAAAGGTTTAAAGAAATAGGTATTTATTATTATTATTATATTAAAGAAAATAAATCTTTTTGCATGAAATGAAAACTCTGGAGTCTATAATGTGTGATCTGCCTGTCTTTTTTATTAAAATAAAAATACATTCAAGGTGAAAGATGACACATTTTATATACAAATAAATAACATTTAAGAGAGTAAATGACAACCTCCCCTCATCTCCTCAATATTATCATTATTAGAATTACTTTTACTTTTGTTACCATTACTTTTATTATTGCTATTCTGACCTGTCCTCCCGTTATCTCCTCATTATCATTATTACAAGTATTTCTACCCTGGTCATTATTCAGGTTGCTGTAGTTGTTGTAGTAGAAGTAGTAGTAGTCACTGTGGAAGTAACAATTGTATTTGTAGTTGGGATTGTTGAAGTAGTAGTTTCTGTAGTAGTAGATGTCGTTGGAATAGTGGTACCAGAAGTTGTAAAGGTGTTGTAGTAGTAGTAGTAGTAGTAGTGGGTGTAGTAGTATCAGAAGTAGTGGATGTTGTTGATGTAGATATTATAGTAGTAGTGATTACTGTAATAGTACCAGTAGTAGTAGGATACGTGGTTGTAGTTGTATCAGAAGTAGTAGATGTTGTCGATGTAGATGTTGTGGTAGCAGCGATTGCTGTAGTAGTATCAGTAGTAGACTTTGTTGTAGTAGTATAAGTTGTAGAAGATGTAGTAGTATCAGTAGTAGACGTTGTAGTAGTATCAGTTGTAGAAGATGTTGTAGTAGTATCAGTGGTAGACGTTATTGTAGTAGTATCAGTTGTAGTGGATGTTGTAGTAGTATCAGTAGTAGTAGACACTAGTAGTAGAGGTTGTGGCTGTAGTAGCAGCTGCAGTAGTAGTCGTAATATTAATAACTCTCTGTAGTAGTAGTTGGTGTAGTGGTGATTTTCTTTTTTCTTTTTTTTTATTATTATTATTATTATTGTTGTTGTCAGTTATTACTATTGTCCTTTCTCATTTCTGTCATTATTACTATCATGCATTACTAGCATTGTTGTCACTTCTTACCACTGACTGATCTCTTTCTATTTGTGTAGTTATATCCATGATACTTGCTTCATTTATTGATTGTTATTGACCCTTATATATGTACCCTGATTTGTTCACCATGTTACCTTTACATACACACACACACACACACACACACACACACACACACACACACACATACACGCACATGCACGCACATGCCAGTACCTTACTGTATTGTTGTTGTTTTCTGTTTTTGTTGTTGTTTTTTTCAATTTTTTTGTATTTGTATGATCCCAATTTGTGTACGATTTTGCATATTCTAATTAAAAAAAAAAAAAAAAAAAAGTAAATGACAGTAATTCAGTGTTGGGATTTGGGCAAATATGCTAATATACTATATTATATAATACAATACAGCAGGGAAAATAACTATTGAAATCATTGTCATGTTTTTTCCTGGGATTAATATTTGTAAAGGAGCTGTTGGCATGGAATTGAAGCAGATTTTGGTAAAAACCCAAACAATACAAACATAAAAATAAAACAAAACAAATAAAACTGAAAAATTATTTGTGTAATAACAGTGAAATGACTTAAGGAGAAAGTGCTGAACTACTGAAATGTATTTAATATTAAAATTTATATTAATTAATATTATTAATATATATATATATATATATATATATATATATATATATATATATATATATATATATATATATATATATATATATATATATATTTATTTATACATTTATAAATTATATAATAATATAATAATTATTAATTAATATTATTCATTCATTTTCTTTTCAGCTTAGTCCCTTAATCATAATTTTTTCATAATTATTTGTCCCTGGGACAAATATAACCTAATTATATGGTTTTGTTAACTGAAATATGCTTACATATTACCAGTATCAGACACTCTCTAAAAACCATTTTTAAAGGTTTGTGACATGTATAATGTATTAATTTAATTACTACATATGTAAATTTTGTATATTTGTATTTTGTTATCACTTACCCCCTTTCTAGCATCTATATTTTGATTGTTAAATGTTGTATGCTTTTATTTAAAATAGGCAGCCCTTATATAGGGCGACACGGTGGCGCAGTGGGTAGCACAATCGCCTCACAGTAAGAAGGTCGCTGGTTCAAGCCTCAGTTGACGTTTCTGTGTGCATTTTACATCCACCGGATGCTCCGGTTTTCCCCACAAGTCCAAACACATGCTCTATTGGGGAATTGGGTAAGCTAAATTGTCCATAGTGTATGTGTGTGATTGAGTGTGTATGGGTGTTTCCCAGTGTTGGGTTGCGGCTGGAAGGGCATCCACTGCATAAAACATATGCTGGATAAGTTGGCGGTTCATTCTGCTGTGGCGACCCCATTAGTAAATCTACATTGATAAATGTAAAATTTAGTAAACAATATAAATTAATTGAATAAATAACACACTTTATTTTGATGGTCCATTTGGTGAATTTAAGTTACACTGCATCTACATGTCAGCTAATCCTCAATAGATTATAAGTCGTCTGTTAGGTTGAGGTCAGGGTCAGTGTAAGTTGACATGTACTTGCAAAGTTTCTTATAGTCAGTTAAATGTCTGTTGAAGGAGCAGTATCAACAGATATTAAACAGACAGTCTACTAATACTCAAATGAACCATCAAAATAAAGTGTTACCAAACAATTGTCCTCTTGGTTAGCATAGATGGTAAAGCCAAAAGCATATTTTTCCTTAATGAGAATGGGTTTGAACAATGAAAATGCATTATAATTTTGATTTGACTGGGTATGCATCAGTAAATTATCACTTTAATAATCGAAGCATAAAAGTGTAGATATATAAGTCACAATTTAAATGAACAAATAAAGGACAAATGAATAGACATATTTATGTAAACTGTGTTTTTTTTATGGCTTGTTTCCACTGACTGGTACAGTAAGGTACGGGTCGGTACTGGTCACCCTTATCAGGCTTGCGTTTCCACTACAAAGGGTACCCTTTTGGTGGGCGTGGTGTACGACAGAGATTTTCTCGCTCAAATAAATGTCTACAGTAAAGCTGTACAGGTCGTTCACAAATCATATGAGAAGCTCTTCTCACAAAACGGATGCTTTATACACATAAATACTTGTGTATAAATGTTTATTACAAACTTTTCTATGAACATGAGTTGATTATAACTGCAGATCAATGACAGTGCGAAATAGCCTACTGTAACGTCTGCAATTGTATAAGATAAATAAATAAATGAACATATATGAACACATACAGACCCTTACAGTCTCCGATATGTTACCAATTACAGAAAAACTACACACAGCAGACATTTAGTCCTTATTTGAACCTCTCATCTGTGTCTCTAATCTTCACCAGCACATGTAGCCTCTGTTAGAGAGTAATTCTGTCATTCCCAGTTCATAATAGTCCAAAAGGTGATGATAAACATGGCAGTTTGTTCATGATTCAGGTTGCTAAAACAATATGCCCCTGTGTTTCGTTGGGCTTCTCCTTTTTTTCGCACTTCACTCTCTCATTTGTCCTTTTCTTTAATGAAAGGATCAGATGTCGGAGACACTTCAATAATCACACACACGTTATTATCATCAGCTCAAGAAGTTCGTTATATCAAATATAGCTCCCTGGAGAAAGTGAAAACCGCTCGCACTTTCAGACGGCCTCGTAAAGCAACAACAGGACACGGCAGATTTTGTTCTTCTTGGCTTTGTGGCTGTACATCAAGACAACAACAAAATTTGTTTAAGCTCAGGTCATCCATGGCTCGTTATTATATACATATAGTTGTCCGAAAGGGTGCCAAAAAAGTGGTACGGTACGGTTCGGAACCGAACTGTACCGTACCGTACCACTCAGTGGAAACGGGCCATAAATCTAATTTAGTAAAGCAATAAAACAACACATTTAAACGTATTAATAAATAGACAATTTTCCTTCATTCATTTTCCTATGGCTAATTAAGTTCCCCTATAGCACATGCGTTTGGACTGCGGGGGAAACCGGACCACCCAGAGGAAACCCACGCCAACATGCAAACTCCACACAGAAACACCAACTGACTCATCTGAGACTCAAACCAGCAACCTTCTTGCTGTGAGGCCACCGTGCCAACAATTTAAAACCTCATTTAATTCATGTTTTAAAAGGCTGATTAATCAAACAGTAAAAAAGTATATTAATAAATCATTTTAAATTAAGTCACTCTTGGTCCTCGAAACAGGCTGCCTATTTGCTGTGCAGTGGAAATGATCAGTGGTAATGCTAGAATAATGATAGTATATTGAACACAGCTGGTATGTCTGTTGTATAATTTCTGCATATTTACTAGTGAGTAGTTTTTGATGTCAGTTCTGATGCGTTTTTTGACTCCAATAAAATGATGAGAACATCTTGTCTGGAATCAGTACTCATGTTTGTAAAGCACTTTGAATTACCATTGTGAATGAAATAGAAATAATCTTGCCTTGCCTTATCATTATTATTATTAGTTTTTTTTTTTTTTATCTGCATTCATTTCTCTCCTCAAACTGCATTTTGGTGTGTGTGTGTTTGTCAGACGCTGGTGAAAGTGGTTGAGGGCTGGAAGAGACACGATCAGGAGCGAAATGAGGAGATGAAACGCCTGCAGGAGGAGAAGGAGACCGCAGAGAAAACGCACAACAAACATGCACAGGTACAACTACATACACACCCACACACACTCTTCCACGTGTCATTATGTGTTTAAAAATCGCTGCTCAGCGGATGATTGTGTGTTTCAGGCTCTGTCTCGTGTTGAGCAGAATCTCTCTCAGGTTGAGGAAACTCTGAAGAAGGAGCAGAAACACAGTCAGGAGCTGCAGAAGACCAACAAACGACTGGTACTGCAGTGTTGATTCGACAAATGAATGTTTAAGACAGTGATATGATGATGAATATGATTATGATAGCGCTTATGAGTATGGCCTTGATGTGGTGGTTATATAAGAGTGTTGTTGGTTATTATTATTATTACTATGAGAGTGCTAAAAATTATATTGTTTGTATTTCTAATAGGGCTGGGCGATATGGCAAAAAAAAAAAATCTCGATTTTTTTTTTTTTTTTTTTTTTTTTTTTTTTTTTCATAAAGTTTGACCGATTCACGATTTCGATTTTTTTATTTATTTTTTTATAAAAAATTTTACTGTGTAACTACCTTACCAGCTTACCTTGTTCATTTAAATTTAAATAAATGCTGAAACTAGTTTTTTTCATGCTCACTTGTAAAAGAAAAGCAACCATGTGACTAAACGCGGTTATGGCACTCTCTCATATAGGGATGCTAAACATAGCTACAATAGAAGTCACAGCAGGTCATATGTTGTGCAGCTTTGGGCAAATTTTATTTGGAGAGAAAATGACCAAAATGTAACTTGAAGATTGAAAAGGATTGGAGGGGAAATAAATATTCAAATCTCTGTACATAACAGAAAAATAAACAATGATAATGCAACAATAGTTTATCTGTATCAGTGGCATGGCAGAAATATATATTTGGACAGGCCTTGTCAAAGTGAGCGGGCACTTTCACTAATAAAAAATATAGCACTTAAATTATTTCATAACAATCAATAAAATAACAGCGGTTTTATATCAAAAGTTGGTAATGATATAAAATATACTACATTTTGATGGTAAAAAATAACCATTTAAACGATTTTGTATTTAAATATTAAATAACGAATGCATCAAGTTAAATATAAAAAAACGAATGAAACAACACAGCATATCAGGATATAAAGGACTATATTTAGCAAAATGCTGCTCTTTTTATCTTTGTAATTTTATAGTTTTATTTTTGTTATTTTAATTATTTTTTGTCTTCATAAATAACTAACGAGCTATAGACAAATATCTGCTTGACGTTTTAGAAAATATTTGTGCGTAGCTCCACCACCCAGAATATATTAAAGATCACCGTGAAAAAAAAACCTGTTAAATATCTATCTATATTTAAATGTCTATCTTATATTTAACTGAATCGTATAATGGCCTATAGCTGAAATGTTGGAAATTGCTTAATTTTTTTTATTAAACATTTGTCGATATGTATTGATATTTTTTGGAGTAAAAACTGCCGACATTTAAGAATCCATATTTATTTTATTCATTCATTCATTCATTTTACTTGTTTATTGGTGCATATATGGGTTATGATTTAATTCATACAGTACCGTCCTTCAGGTGGTGCGCGGGTATAATATACAAAACCAGCCATCTGGGCTTTGAACTAGGTGCAATTATTTCCTTGTGTGTGTGTGTGTGTGTGGAGCGATGGGTGCGCGGGCATAAGTGACTAAAAGTGACTCCACCTGTCGAGCCCGTCTCGCAGCTCGCGCGGGAGAGACAGACGGCTGCGGGGACGCGAACAACAGCACGACGCGCGTGGAAACATTAGCGAAGCTGGCTGGCTGCGGAGCTGTTGTTGCTCTAGCGGGAAAATGTCCCGGTGTTCCCAATGGCAAGTCCGCCCTGGCGCGCTTTCGCTAAATCAGCTGGTAGCTCATCAACAGAGCCGCGACGTCAACACACAGAATCAGCACAATTCAGCACGGTTGTCTAACAGTTTAGAACGGTTTGGCACGATAGTGGAAAAGCGGCTTTAATATTTTTATTTAAAAAATCGCGATTCTTCGATTTTGTAAAAAATAAAATCGTCTTTAAACGTAAATTCGAATTAATCGAAAAAATCGCCCAGCCCTAATTTCTAATAATGGTGGGAATGATTATGACAGTGATGGAGACAGTAATAGAAATGGTAATAAATATAATGTTGGAGATGATATTGGTGGTAATGATGGTAGTGGTAATGATAATGACTGGGGTGGTGGTAATAAAAATGATAATAAATATGGTGTTGGAGATGATGGTGGTGGTAATGATAATGATGCGTTTGTGATTTTAGGAGCAAGAGGCGTCTGATCTGCGTGTGCATGTGGAGGACCTACAGCAAGATAAGCAAAAGCTCCACAGGGAAGCGGATAAGCACAGAGAACAGCTCCACAAACTCCAGACAGAGTCACATGACACACAGACAAAACTACAACAACAAATCAAGGAGCTGCAGCAGCACACACAGGAGTTACAGCAGCAGCTGCACACACACACAGTAAGACACACACACTATAGTTGCATCGCAGGATATGCAATGTTGAGTCTGGGTTATAGTTGATCATTTTCATGTGCTTTTGAGCCCTGTGACGGTATAATGACTCTAAAAGCATTCAGGCACAAGAAATTATACTATTTGCAACTTCAATAATACATTTTATTTAATTATTTTTATTATTCAATTACTGTACCTGAATACTGTCTGTGTGTGTGTGTGTGTGTGTGTGTGTGTGTGTGTGTGTGTGTGTGTGTGTGTGTGTGTGTGTGTGTGTGTGTGTGTGTGTGTATATATTTCAGGATCAGGTGAAACAGGAAGTGTCTGCGCGTGAAGAGGCAGAAAGCAGAACTCGGCTGTTACAGGAAGAGCTGGAGACGACCAGGAGAGAGCGAGACACACTGAGAATAGAGCGAGCACTGGAGCAGGTCTCTCACACACTCATACATTATAGACCTTATTCTGAAATGCGATTTGTTTTAGCAATTGTTTTAGAACTTCTGATTCAGTTTCCTATGGGAGAAATGACTAGGAATAATAAACTGCAGAAAACACTCAAACTACTTGCTCAAACATTTGTGTTCATGACTTTACATAAAAGTAGAATAAGAGAATAAGAATATCAAGCAGCATAGCGAGCTGTTTTTTTACATCTAAAAATCAGTGGAAGTGAATGAGAGTGGAAGTCTTGAGCCAAAAAGATTACAATGGCTGCTCCCATTTGTATGTCACAAATGAGGTCAATAGAGATACATATTATCACAGTATCGCAGTGTATTAGTTAGGAGATTTGAGGAGAGTCAGACATGTTCACACCAATAACCATGAGTGTTCAGTTTTAAAAATCACTTAAAAAATATTGCTGTTAGGTCTGTCACAATAATCAATATATGGACTTCTCGCACAACACATGGGCATGAGCTCAATCATTTTTGGTGATGTAATGTATATCACCCATACATAAAAACCAATTTTACCAACATTTTAGCTGATTGAGCAACATCTCTATCTCTATTAGAGCTGTCAGTGTCAGTATGGTTAAAAACACTGCGGTATTTACTGTAAATTACTATAGTATATTCTCATGTGGGTGTCTGACGACTGAGTATAGATTTGGTAGCAGATATCACAGCCTCTGTTACTCTTTACCTTGCTTTTTATTGTTAACATTTATTATTATTATTTATTTAGGATTTGTGTCTTCACATTCTGACTCCAATGCCTCATTATTAAACTGTTAAAATGACTGTAATGAAATGAAATATTCTTGAGAATAGAATATAATGTGTTCTTTGGAAGAGTTTACTTACATTATGATGATATTATGTTGTCATTCTGGCATTATATAGTAAACGGCATACAAATGCTCTTAAAATGACAATAATATTGTTTATTGCAATATATTTCGGTGCAATATATCCCACAACAAAAAATAGATATCGTGACAGGCCTAATTGCTGTAATAACTTTCAGTTTTATTATATTTTTAACTCATGAATGATAAGTACATTGAGCATTGATTTAGAAACCTCCCTGTTATAAAGAGCTCAAGCATTTAAAGAGACAAACAACAAAACTGCAGCACTTATAATCAGGGATGCAATGAATTTTTGGTTTTCGGCCATATACTGTATAATACACTGTATAATAAAGTGTTCAGCACACTGGTTTTACCCTCCCTCCAGCCGCAGTTACTGTACTGTGTGAAGCAGCTTTCACACCAGATGCGGAAAGCACTGCTCTATAAAACCCATTTATTTGCACAAAGTATGAAGGGATAGCTCACTCAAAAATGAAACTACTCACTATTTACTCATCTTCAAGTGGTTCCAAACTTTTATTAGTTTCTTTCATCTGTTGAAGACAGAAGAATATATTTTGAAGAATGTTGGAAACCTATAACCATTGACTTCCATTGTAGAAAAAACAAATGGGAACGCCTGTTTCACACCGCAAGCGTCAGCAGCGCGTGAGCAGCGCGTGTTTTTTCGGCGTCCATGTTAACAGATTAGAGCTTTCATACTGCACGCAGAAGCAGCCCGTTAGCGATAGTTTCGGCGCTGGGTCTATTTTTGCAGCGCTGCTCACGCTCAATTAAAGTGACAGTACATTGATAATGACCAAAACACATTGAATGTGCAATTTTACCCAATAAATGCGTCAATAATATCAACTGATTTATATATATAGTCAATCAAATGAACTTAAACGATAAAAACTGCAACAAATATTTATTTAGCAAACCAAATGTAAAACAATTTTAGTATCAGTTTTGCTTAAGAAGCACACTAGTGTTGGAGGAGAGGGGAAATAGATGTGGCCGCTTTAAGACTGCTATTTACGGGAGTTGTAGTCCATAGCGAAATGTATTGTGGGTAGTGCAGTTCGACACGCATGCTGGATGATGTGAGCTCGCTGTGTGCTGTGCAGTTAAAGCAGAGGAAGAAAGTTTTATTCGGCTTTGTTTTATGTTCAATCAAGTTATTCCACCTGGAAGCTGTTTGCACTGTGAACCTGACAACACGAAAATAAGTAAAAGATGGGCATGCATTGATTACTTCTATCCTTCTCATCCTTTGCACGAGCATGAATTAACGAGCCTTCACTATGCCGCTGGACATCGCTGAAGCAGAGAAAGTAACACTAGTTTGATCATGTATAAATATCATAACTAAATTGTATAAATATTATTATAACTAGGCCCACAACATCCTGACAATCAAAAACAAAATAACATGATGTCACAGGCGATAGTCTTCTGAGTGCACCAGACATGAAGGACACTCCTCATAGAGCGTGAGAAGCATACAGTGCTGTAGGATCTTTATAATTTGTAAAATAAAGACTTGCAGGTTAAGGAAACAGCATAGGAGGAAGTTACCGCCGGCCTTGGTGCAGATGAAAAGTTAAAAAAAGTTTATTCATACATAGATAGAGAGAGGTAACTAGATAGAATAGACAGAAATAGATTGATCAGTGCAGCAGCTGTCGAAGAACTGCGCGCTGCCTATGCAGCTGGTGTGAAAGGCAAACGCCTGCATGCTGCTTCTGCTCTCCATACGCGCTGCTCACGCCCTGGTTTCGCTTGCAGTGTGAAACAGGCGTAACACTTTATTTTGATGGTCCATTTGAGACTGTCTGCTTAATGTCTGCTGATACTACTCCTTCAACAGACATTTAGCTGACTATAAGAAACTTTGCAATAGGGTTGGGCGATGTTGACCAATTTGCATTGTTGTCGTAGTTGGGGGTGGGGATGGTTGTTGTTAAATATCAATTAATTCATAACAAATTAATTAATTGTAGCCCACCGTTTTCACTACGTGACCCACATGGTCTTTGCTTTACCCATAACCAAACCATAAATAAATAAAGTTACACACAAATGACCACCTGTCAGTCACTGTTTTCCGCGGGACTCTGGCATGAATAGGCGGAGTGATCTGTGTCATTATTATGGCTTTTCCCCACAGCTGGTGGAGGAGACGAGAGTTCGTTTGGAGTTCACTGTAATTTGTATTGTGATTAATGATAACTTCCTTATTTTATTATTATTATGAGGAAATAATAACAAGTAAAGATGCTAGCGCTCGACCGTTTTGGTCGCATATCCACCCGAAATTTTATGCGACCTAAAAATATATTTGGAAGCATTTGTGCGAGTGCATAAATTGTTGCCGTGCGACCTGTTTTCACTGCAAAACCCTCACCGGATTTAGGAGACATTTATGCAGAATGCATCTTTGCACCTAAAGACGCCAAACGCAGCCCTCAGGAACAGATCAAAACAGTTGTTATGTGAACTTTCTGAAGTAAAAGAAGCCCGCAATGCTTGCCCCGCCTTTGTGCTCTTCTTATTGGCCCACTGCTCTAGAACTGAACTGGAATGGATTGGTTAATATCAGCTGTCAATCACTCAGTCAATGCCTTCTGCCTTCAGATGAAGAGCTACAACAGTGAAAATGTGAAGCGCTGAAGATGAGAGAATGAAAATAACACTGACAGATTTAGTTTTAGAAAGCACCTAAAGTCACTAATAATGGCACATCTTATTAGTGATTATGTGCTGAATGTTAATCCACCATTTACACTTTTCCAAGAGTGGATAAAAGACTTCCAGTGGCTTCAAGTCCGCTATGAAAATAACTAAAGCCATTCACTGTAGAGTCTGTGGGACGGGGTTTGCAGGTAACAGCGTTTGCCGCTGAATCTACACATTTTAAGCGTGAGAGGTGCTGTATAATCCTTCATTTAATCCTCACCATGCTGTCAGCCGTGCAAACAGCAGCTATATGTAAAATTTAACAGCTCATGAAAAGACCGTTATTGCCATCAAGATGACATGCAAATAATAAGTTATAGATCAATATAAATGTGGGGTGATGGATCACGATGCCGGCTCATTATCGTGAAGTTTATCAGCCATCGGCAATGGACGATGGCATTGTCTATCAGCCCAACCCTATTTGCAAGTACATGTCAACTTACACCAACCCTAACAGTCTACCTATAATCTATTGAGGATTAGTTGGCATGTATATGCAATGTAACTTAAATTCAACAAACGGACCAGCAAAATAAAGTGTGACCAAACAAATACTATGGAAGTCAATGGTTACAGGTTTCCAGCTTTCTTCAAGATATCTTCTTTTGTGTTTAACAGAAGAACGAAACTAAAACAGCTTTGGAACAAGTAAAGGTTAAATGATAACAGAATTTTTATTTTTGGGTGAACTCATTCATTTTCTTTTCGGCTTAGTCCCTTTATTAATCTGGGGTCGCCACAGCCGAATGAACCGCCAACTTATGTTTTTACTCAGTGGATGCCCTTCCAGCTCCAACCCTTCACTGGGAAACATCCATACACACTCACACACACACTCATACACTACGGACAATTTTAGCTTACCCAATTCCTCTATACCACGTGTTTTTGGACTGTGGGGGAAACCAGAGCACCCGGAGGAAACCCAGACCAACACGTGAAGAACATGCAAACTCCACACGGAAACGACAACTGACCCAGCCGGGACTCGAACCAGCGACCTTCTTGCTGTGAGGCAATCATGCTACCAACTGAGCTACTGTGACGCCCTGAAGTTTTCATTACTATCATAATTCTTGCTGTGAACAGGCATTTATGATTGTGTGTGTGTGTGTGTGTGTGTGTGTGTGTGTGTGTGTGTGTGTGTGTGTGTGTGTGTGTGTGTGTGTGTGTGTGTGTGTGTGTGTGTGTGTTCTCCAGACGCAGTTCGAGGCGCAGAAGTCTCAGATGGAGGCTGAGTTTCGTCTGTCATTGGAGCAGCAGATCAGTGAAAGACTGTCGGCCGTGCAGGAGGAGAACAACACGTATAACACACAACTGCGACAACAGCACAGGTACACACACACACAACACCACATCACCAGTGTCATGGGCTTGAGAGAGTGGTGTAACAATACAAACAATAAAACAAACGAAAGAAGCTCATAAGGCTTTAAAACACATGAGGAAGAGTTCATGGTGAGTAGTGAACGATCCCTTAACAACGTCTCTCTGGCCCTTATTACAAATTGGTATCAGTTTGTGAACAGCAGAAATTTAAGTGTGTGTGTGTCTGTGTGTGTGTTTTTCAGGAAGCAGCTGCTGGATCTGAGTGCGCGGCAGGAGCGAGAGCTAGCGGCTCAGCTGGATCAGTGTAGAACACAGTTACAGGAGAGAGACGACAAACTGCAGCATCTCACACACACTTACCAGCACAGGTACAGCTCACACTGACAGCTGCTGTTAGCATTACACACACTCCCACCAATACCAGCACTTAGAATCATACTGTAGCTGCTATCATTACGGCTTACTCACACCAAATGCGTCTTTGCTTTTAGAAATGCAAGATGCAGCGCTCAGAAATGGGTTTATAAAAAGCACAGTGTAGCGTGAGGTCCACATGACACAATATAATGAGCGTGATGTGCTAATGACAATAATGGAGCCATTAGAAAAAGGAAAACAAGATGTGTTGATAAGCTCTTGAAGATATATCATGTAACTCAGGATATCTGGATAAAGCCACAACCAGCGCCTCCTCATGTAACCGTGAATAAAACCATTGTCATGCCAATTTTCTACTATGAACAGACGCTCACTGTTGCCCCGCCTCCGAGCTCCTCTGATTGGGCCACTGCTTTTTGACAGTAATGAGCTGACAACATTCTGTGTGAACGGCCCCTTACTGTTATTGTTAGAGTCATATCTGTAGTTGTCAGTACAGTATCAATGTATATTTTATAGTGGTGGGCCGTTATCGGCGTTAACGCGAGACTCTTATATAGCCGTTAATCTATTCTCAAAGTTGGGTTGGGAGCTGGGTTTATTCTACGCAAGCTATGCTGACTTTCACCTTGATATTTTAGCGCGGATGTATACCTGGCCGAATTGCACTGTAGGTGGTGAGAACGAGTCTTCGAACCTGTGTGTGTGTTCCTACTGTGAAATGACCACATCAAACGTGACGTGCTAACATGGATGCAGTTCACTAGAGAGAATCTGATTAATGTTAGCTCCACATCTAATTATCAGGCACCTGTAGAGTTTATGCGTTCCAGTAAAACATATACAAATAAAATGGAGCGGCTGCTTTTAAATAAATTTAATAAATTAATGAATGACGGTGAATGAAAGTCAAACCGGTGAGCCGTCTGACAAAAAAGTGCCCTTCTGAATCAAATCAGCAGGATGCCCTTCTGGATCTTTCACTTACTTCTTAGACACTACTGACTACGCTTACATGGACATCTGTAGTCTAGTTATTTGCCTTAATAGACAATAATATAGTTAAGGTGTTTACGTGAAGTGCTTTCATGTAAGAGTTTCCTGTCATTTTGAGTGACTCTAACTGCAGTTCAGCAGTTTCACTTTCACTCATGAACATTTCATTCATGCCCTCATGACAAACTGGGGTATTGGACGCAAATAAGGAGTAAGGACTGGTGAGAGTGTTATGGGATTTGATAACGCACGCCAAATGAGAAGAAGAAGTCCGTGTGTGTGTGTGTGTGTGTGTGTGTGTGTGTGTGTGTGTGTGTGTGTGTGTGTGTGTGTGCGCGGTCATTTACTCACAGCCGCGTGTGTGGATCTTGTGGGAAAATATGGTGAAAAGTCCTACATGACGGTAATAGTTTGATTGCGGTGTTTACTTCAATAATGCCACTAATATCTGCATACTCCACATGTCTTAATTTAATTTCTGTTTAGTTCAGTTATGACTTTAGTCAGATTAAGGTCATCAGAAATGGCTGTTTGGAGCTTATGTAGGACTACAGTTCAACATTCATGTTTAGCTGAATAAACAGTTAGTAAACACAAGTACATCTTATTGAACATCATTTATTTTCATCATCAATTATCAGAGTAGAACAGTTTCTCAAGCAGTTTGTGATGCATTTTGGAAACAGGAGATGAGCCCCTGGTCTAATGCGCCACCTGGCTTGAGAAACCCGTTCTCAAAGACTTACTTTAGTCATTATTTGGGCAGCACACATATTCTGAATGCCTTCGGCAGAATTCAAATGAGCCATTTTAATCTAGATTAATTCCAAGATTACAGTGAGATTAATCTAGATTAAAAAATGTATCTATGCCCACTTATAATATTTTACTATTAAAGCAACACTCCCCTTTTTTTTGGAAATAACCAATTTGACAGCTCAGCCAGAGCTAAGCGGTTGAGTTTTACCATTGTTGAATCCATTCAATTGATCTTCGGGTCTGGCTGGAGCACTTTTAGCTTAGCTTAGCATAAATCATTGAATCAGATTAGACCGTTAGCATCTTAGTTTTGATAATTTTCCTATTTAAAGCTTGACTCTTCTGTAGTCGTGTGCTAAAACTGATGAAAACTATGGCTATGGCTGAACTATCCTCTCATCCTGGCGTAATAATCAAGGAACTTTGCACTTTAACAGCGCAATGATATTAGATCTTATACATTTTTTTGCAATAGCTTGTTTGAATTTGGATGTATTATCTTTCTATTTCTAAAGATGTTCGAAGAGCAAACTTTTAATTTAATTTAAATGCCAATGGATAAAAATATTCATTTTTAAACGTGGGTGTACTCGTTTATTCTGAGCACTGTGTATGTATGTATGTTTATACAACAGTTCTTTCTGGTTTTTGATTCTGTTTGGCTGATAGCCATGCAATATTTTGCCTCTTCACTCTTCTGTATTACTCCACCCACATAGAGTGACAGCAGATCAATAAAGTCACTACAGTTTGACAAATATTGCAGCTGTTGGACAACATAATGTACTGTTGGGGCTTTTTTAGTCGAGAATGTAGTTGTTTAGATTGCAACTATGCAGTTTCTTTATAAGGATAGTGCCTATTTTAAATATTTATAATTTCGGAGATTCAGTGTGTCGGCGGCCATCAGCCTGTCATACTGAGCAGAGCAAAGATGGTTGACTTTCCGCCACCAGATGGCGACAGAGGCTGCATAATAAGTGCTTAGGGGAGAAAAACTCAGCGTAAGTTTCAAACTACAGCTGATCAAATCATTATTAAACAGGTAAGTGACTTTCTAAGTCGATGTCTCTCTTTAGTATGTTGTAGTGCTGTATTTATATCACAGTAATCTGCTAGTGTTTGCTTTGCTTTGGCTTTTTCGGGGTTCATTATTGTGATCTCACGATTGCAACAGAGAAATACTGGGAAATCTCTGTAGACTGATGACATTTCATGCTGTTCAGCATTATAATCTTAAAATGTGAGCAAAATCACCTGTTTTGTCATCACTTTAGACATTACGCTAGAGAATCATTCAATCACTAGCTCTACAGTGACGTTGGTGAATGAGCAACGGTTTCCGCTGTTCTGACGTCAGCTGCAGATGTGAATGAACGGCGAAAGAAAGTAGTTCCTCTTACAAAAGGATTTTTTGACTGTCCATGTTTTTTTTTTTTTTTTTTATATACACGATTATCTTGTCGAACTGTTGTATAAATGCAATATCACACTCATAGCAGTGCCATATGGCTGTATATCGTCACTAGTGGGACACTAAGGCACTCAGCCTGCGGCCTCGAGCCAATGCACGCCTCTCACCAGTGCCGATATACAGCCATATCCCACTGCTAAGAGTGTGATATTGCTCATATATATGTATTAGGGGTGTAACGGTTCACAAAAATCACGGTTCGGTTCGATACGACACAGTGGTGTCACGGTTCAGTTTGTTTTCGTTACAGCAAAAAAAGAAAAAAGCCAGAGGATTTCTCTGATTGAAATATTTTTAATGTATTAAAACTAACATCATAAAGCATGATCTCTCTCTCTTCTTTTTTACTTTGAACAGTGATATAAAGCTATACTTCTGGGGTTTCTGCTTAGCAGTAAATAAAGCAAATCCTTCTTTATACTCAAAACCAAAAAGCTGCTTATAAAAATAAATGTAATATTTTAGTAGTTAAACAAATAAAAAGAAAAGAACAGTTTAGTTTTGATATGAACTCAGTTTCAATCAATGTTTAAGTCAATTTTTAATTTCAGAAAGTGTCCACCTTTTCTTCAGACAGCACAGATCTGCTTGATTTGACCGTCACCTGCCATTTCAGTGGATCTGAAAGCAAGAATGATTATCTGACTGAAATGGGCTTATGAAGGAATAATGTAACGGGGCTCTATTACATTTAACATTTTCTTAAAACCCGAAATTTCCACTACCGATTAAGGTCTCATATCCACAGCTATAAATGTACCGATCGCCTCGGTGATGTTTTGCCCTGTTTGAATCTGTAGAAATTGCCTGTCTGAATGCTGCGGGGAGAGTTGCATGTAGTGTGCGTGTTTAGTTTTCGTCTAATTCCAGTTAGTGATTCCGTGATGTCAGTAGCTATGTTTCCATTCACCTATTTTTATGCTCATTTTGAAAATGTGCATAAAAAACACATGCGCATAACTGAGGAGGATAAACTTTTTATTCGATAAGAAAAGATGCGCATAAACTACGATGGAAACACTTTTACCGCACAAACTCCAGTGTGCGCATTAAAAAAGGTCATGTGATTTTGTCATAAGAGATCATGTGATGATAAAAATGTGTGTAAATGGACAAACCAGCAGGCTGAGCACACTGTAAACCATCTGAAATGTTGTTTTGGTCATTCTAAAATGCCTTAACCATTTCAGTATTAGTGTTATTATATTATTAATGACCTCCAGAATCAAGAGCGTCTGTGCTCCGCGTCACCTCCAAACGCCACCGCGCGTTCACTGTGTGTCAGGATTGCCTTCTGAGGCGCAAGTCATTTATTAGATGAAGAAAAGATTGACGCAGCTTCTCCTACTGTAGCAAATTCAGTTTTTACTGTTGATATTGGGCGCCAGATATTCAGGAAGTGACGATTTTGTTCGCTTTGACTCGTTGGATGGAAACGCAGCTTTATTCGCACGTCTTTTATACGATAATCCAGTTTTGCGCACAAAGTTCATTCGCATTTTTGAATGAAAACATAGCTACTGTAAATGAGTTGACATGTTCAAATATTACCGCTAAAATAGCTTACTGTCATAGCAGATGTCATTGTTTTTTTTATCCACCACTCTCTTGCCATCACCCTCATAATTTACAGGGAACCCAAAGTGCTCCCAAACGCCAGACCCGCTGTTGGTTATAGAAGGATTAGATTAATGTTACTAGCCATTTTGCGAGCTAGTGCAGCGTGTCCCTGACTGGAGTAGTGTTTGGAGGTGGGCGGGGAAGGCAGCATGTTGCCTGTCACGTCCAGGGTCACGTCATTTGGGATGCCTTGTTGAGCGTTGTTGCACTGAAAACATTATATTCTGTACACTTATTCTCTTTTATCTTTTTAGATATTTGTCTGAATCATTCGGTTTGTAATGCGTACCGAACCGAAAGTCTCGTACCGAACGGTTCAATACGAATACGTGTATGGTTACACCCTTAATATGTATACTATATATCTGTCATTACAATGTTCTTTACTGTTTGGCGCCGCCTTGTGACCAAACAATAGCCGCTTTTCCACTATCGTGCTAAACCGTCCTAAGAACACTTCGGTACGGTTACGGTTGTTTCTCCACTGAGCCTGGAACGGCGCGGCACGATTACAAACCGTTCTCGGCCCGGAATTCTCGGCACAGTTAGACAACCGTGCTGAACTGTGCCGACAGATTCTGTGTGTTGACGTTGCGGCTCTGTTGCCAAGCTACCACAGCTGGCTCAGCTGAAGCGGGCTAGTCATCAGACATCCCAACGCAATCTCACGGCATTTCGTAACTTTTTGATTTAGTGGCTAATTCGTATGAATTCGTACGATCTAATTCGTACAAATTAGTACAATTTGCTCATCACCCAATGACGGTTGGGGTTAGGGGTGGGGTTAGGTGCCACGCCTCCTTTTAAAATCGTACATTTTCGTACGACTGAACTCGTACGAATTCGTACGAATTAGCCACTAAACTGACAAAACGTAAAATACTTACGTTTCCTCGTGAGATCAAGCTGGACATCCACATGTAAACTACACTTTAACATAAAAAAAATGATACAGGTCTAAACGATACAGTTTGAAAAGGGTTTTAAAACCATAGAGTAGTCTGGCGGAGAAGGGAATCACTGGCTCACCACATTCTTACGAACATATTTTATTTATTAAAGTTATTATTGCATTGACCTGAATATAATTAACCATGTATAATTACTAACCCGCCATCTAAAATCTTAAAATAATAAAATAGCCTATTGTTTTATTCGTGACTAGAGCTCGATTAATTTGATTGACAGGCAATAAGACATTTACTTTGCCAGACTGAGCTTGAGTTTATTGCATGCAGAGCTGTATTCGGCAGCACAAAAACTCGCGCTGATCCGAGTGAGATCTTTACCAACGACTACATGCACAGCTGAAAGCCTTTTTTTTCCCGCTGCGCATCGAATAAAGACACGATTAACATCATCAATATCCACAACAATATCGCTATATCCTTGGATCACGAACTCGCAGACTCTGAGCAACTGGGAAATAATTGCACTTTTTCATTCAAAGCCCAGACAGCTTGTTTTATTATTTAATGCCAGTTTGACTACCTGAAGGACAGTTACGGCGTGTTGGGATGTCAGCCGTCACCATAGAAGTCAATTCTTTCTTTAATTCTTTGGACTATTACTTGAAAGCTTTACGGAGGTGCACTGTAGCTGTCTAAGGTACTGTTGTAAGATTTAAATTATAGCCTATATATGCACCAATAAACAAGTGCAATGAATGAATAAAGAAAATAAATATGGATTCTTAAATGTCGGTATTGTTTGTAATAAAATAAAATATCAATACGTTTTGACAAATGTTTTCTAAAAATAAAATGAGCAATTTTCAACATTTAGCTATAGGCCATTATACGATTCAGTTAAATATAAGTTGGACATTTATGGGGCCATGTAACATGTTTCTGTGTGTTTTTTTTTTCTTTTTTTTTCTCGGTGATCTTTAATATAGCTACCCAAAATATTTTCTAAAACGTCAAGCAGGAGTTTGTATTGCTCGTTAGTTAATTATGAAGACAAAAAAATAATTAAAATAACAAAAATAAAATGATAAAAATACAAAGATAAAAGAGCAGCATTTTACTAAATATAGTCCTTTATATGCTTTATATCCTGATATGCTATGTGTTGTTTCATATTCGTTTTTTTTATTTAACTTGATGCATTCGTTATTTAATGTTTGAATACTGAAACAAATAACAACCATCGCTTAAAAGGTTATATTTTACCATCAAAATGTAGGCTAGTAGAGGTATTTTATATCATTATCAACTTTTGATATAAAATCGCGGTGTAATTTAATTGATTGTTAAAAATGAAATAATTTAAGTGCTATATTTTTTATTAGTGAAAGTGCCCGCTCACTTTTGACAAGGCCTGTCCAAAAATATATTTCTGCCACTAATACAAATGCACTATTAATGTTGTGTTACGTCCCGACCACTCAAGGGTTGGTGAGAACAATAACAAAAGTATAAATAATTAAATATTTTAAACTTTTAAATGCTCAATTTAGGGTTTTCCCCTTCTCCTGTCCCAGCTCACAATGATCACAACCAGTTTATCAAGAAATAACAAGGTTTATTTTTTTAAGCAATAAAGATCTCAGAAGCACCTCTTCGGAAGGGAATCCAGGCAAAAATAACATACAAAAAGACAGCTAACTTGCGGGGAAATAATTGTAACTTACCTGCTAAAATAAAATTAGCCCAAATAAAATTACAGCAAACTTCCCTTTCTCCCTCGCTGCCACAAACCAGGAGAAAACGTTTTTAAAGTAAATGGCTTCAATTTAACCAAAATAATATGTTTTAATAAGTGAAAACAAAGCACACAGGCTCAGATTAAATATGTCTTTTGTTCCTCTCCTCCGCTTATATAATCAAGAGCAGCTCTAGAGGGAGAGAGAGAGACCAGCGCATGCTCCACAGCGCACAACATCAGCTTCAGATGCATAAACAAAATACCAATCTGTGTATATATATATATATATATATATATATATATATATAATATTTATATATATATAAAATAAATGAACAAATAATTATTACCTTCTGAAACGTAACAGTTGCATTATTATTGTTTATTTTTCTGTTATGTAAGGAGATTTGAAATATATTATTTATTTCCCCTCCAATCATTTTCAATCATCACGTTACATTTAGGTAATTTTCCCTCCAAATATAAATTTGCCCAGAGCCACGCAACATATGACCTCTAAATAAATACCAGCTGTGACTTGTAGCTAGGTACATTTAGCACCCTATATGAAAGAGCAGAAAACCGTGTTCAGTCACGCGGTTGCTTTCGCGTGTACATATGCACATGAAAAAAAACTAGTTTCGGCTATTGTTTAAATTTAATTGAACAAAGGGAGCCGTTTACATTGCGTTACCAAGGCAACTACTGAAGCGGTTTGTGTAGTTTTAAAGAGCTCTGTTTCAGCACGACAGTGGAAAATGAAACTGTATCCGTGCTGTCTGGTCCGGTTTGGCACGGAATGGAACGGTTCATTATAAAGAACGGTTCAGCACGATAGTGGAAAAGCGGCTAATGATAATATTTAGTAGCATAGTGTAGACTGCATTCAGCTGTTTTTCTTTTTGCAAGATTCAGTCTTAAACAGCAGCTGCAGATGATAAACCTGTCAGGATTTACTCTGCAAGAACAATTATTATCCCTTCTCATCATTATAGATGTGGTCACAGTTATTCATTTAGCCATTGTTGTAGTTATAATCTGTGTTAAAGTTACTGTATTACTGTTTAAATGATTAACTAAATGTTAATTTAGCTATTAATTTATGTTTAACTGCAAATATATGTATGATGTGTGTGTGTGTGTGTGTGTAGACTGTCGGAGATGCAGGAGCAACTGCTTTCCATGGCAGCCACTAAAAAGAAGCTAGAATCGCAGAGGGAGGAGCTTGTGTCTCGTCTTCAGGGAATGATGCGCTCCCATTGGGCGGAGGCTTTACGGTTGCTGACCAATCAGGAGCAGGTACAGCAGTTATTGGTTGATATTTCTTATCAATCGTTCAGTGTTCGTAATGCATAAACGTGTGTCTGTGTGTTGTGTGTAGATGGAGAGTTTTTTGTCACCCGTCCATCAGTGGGAAACGTCCAGAATGTCGTCTTCTCCTCCTAACAGTGACCCACATGTGTCAGGTGATCAGACGGTCTGTGTTTGTACATTTGTTTATTCAGCAAATATTGATCTGTATGATTGCTCACACATCACATACTGTCATTTATGTGTCTCTAATATATGATAATAATATGTTGCGTGCGTGTGTGTGTGTTGAGCAGCTCCGCAGGCTGTGGTTCTGCATCTGTCCAGAGAGAAGGAGCAGCAGTGGAGAACACACCGAGAGCTGAACTCACTGCTGGAGTCTGCAGAGATCAACTGCAGCAACACATTCAGCCCACTGGAGCCACAGATGGACAACACTGAGCTCACAGGTACACACACACACACACACACACACACACATATACAACACATTCAGCCCACTGGAGCCACAGATGGACAACACTGAGCTCACAGGTACACACACACACACACACACACACACACACACACACATATACAACACATTCAGCCCACTGGAGCCACAGATGGACAACACTGAGCTCACAGGTACACACACACACAAATTTGCTCTGACATATACACACACACACTCTCACATACATATACAAATGCTCATACGCACATACAAACATGCATATTCACAATCACACATGTTTGTTTTTGTCACTCAAACTCACATACAGGTATACATACACACACTTTCACGCAAATTCGCTCAGACATACACACATACAAACACGCATAATCACGCACACGCTCTCTGACAGAGCTCATTCACCCACACTTACATACACACACACTCAGACATTCATTCATTCATTTTCTTTTCGGCTTAGTCCCTTTAATAATCCGGGGTCGCCACAGCGGAATGAACCGCCAACTAATCCAGCACGTTTTTACGCAGCGGATGCCCTTCCAGCTGCAACCCAGTACTGTGAAACACCCATACACACACTCATTCACACTCATACACTACGGACAATTTAGCCCACCCAATTCACCTGTACCGCATGTCTTTGGGGGGAAACCGGAGCACCCGGAGGAAACCCATGCGAACGCAGGGAGAACATGCAAACTCCACACAGAAACGCTAACTGACCCAGCCGAGGCTCGAACCAGCGACCTTCTTGCTGTGAGGCGACAGCACTACCTACTGCGCCACTGCGTCGCCACACTCAACATATATTGATGTCATTTAATCTCATTTATTTTACTTCATTTCAAAAGATTTTAATCCATATTTAATTCATTTTGATGCCATTTCATTTTTCTGGGTGTGTGTGTTTGTTGTAGCGCTCAGTGACTGCAGTGCATTGTGGGTCAGGCCGATGTTCACAATAGATGAATCCATGAAAGAGAAGAGTGAGGAGAGGAGAGAAACTCAGTCAAACCTGAAGCACGATCTGAATTACAGTCAGTGTGAACGCAAGCTGAAACAGAGCCACGCCCCCTCAGGCACATGGACCAATCACAGCTCGACTGCAGATAACGGCAGGGGCGGAACTTCTGTACTGAAACAGAGCCACGCCCCCTCAGGCACATGGACCAATCACAGCTCGACTGCAGATAACAGCAGGGGCGGAGCTTCTGTACTGAAACAGAGCAACGCCCCCTCAGACACATGGACCAATCACAGCTCGACTGCAGAAAATGGAAGGGGTGGAAATTCTGTACTGAAACAGAGCCACGCCCCCTCAGAAACATGGACCAATCACAGCTCGACTCCAGATAATGGAAGGGGCGGAGTTTCTGTACTGAAACAGAGCCATGCCCCCTCAGACACATGGACCAATCACAGCTCATCTGCTGATAATGTGCAGGGCAGGGGCGTAGCTTCTGTACTGAAACAAAGCCACGCCCCCTCAGAAACATGGACCAATCACAGCTCAACTGCAGATAGTGGGCTGGCCAGGGGCGGGGTTTCTGTACTGAAACAGAGCCACGCCCCCTCATGGATCAATCACAGCTCAACTGCAGATAATGGTAGGGGCGGGGCCAACTTTAGTGGTTCTGAGAAGGCTCCGCCCACTCCAGATGAAGCTCCGCCCAGCAGGATCACAGTTTCTGAAGGCAGACAGAGTGAGCTGCAGTATTACGTGTCAAAGGTACAACACACACACACACACTTATTTGTTTGTCTGTAAAAGCCCATTTATATGTGTTTGTCTGAACAGCAGCAGGTCAAATGAGTGCTTATACAGTTTTGTTTGGATATTTTATTTATTTATTATTATTTTTCTGATCTTTTTATTGACATTTTACAGAATAACACAACAATTTCAAAAAGATTAGGAAAAAACAGCCTCCACCCCACTGCATCCTTTCTATGTTATATCTATAGGTGTGTAACGGATCACGGTTGATCCGTAATTGGTATGGATCACATCACACGGTTCAGAACACACATGGCCTGCAGATTAAGACATATTTTTTACTGGTTGATTAATCCTGAATTTGTAAAGGTCACAGAGAGATCGCCTCTCGCGTCATTCAGATCACATCATTTAGGCTGTCCTGTAAAATATAATGATGGCGGAAGAAGTTGTGGTGGGTTATTGGGGATGTGGTGGGTTTCTTAGGTTATTAAAGGTGTTTCCTGTCACTTGTTTAGTCTGCATTAATTAGGGGTGTGAACCTACACTGGTCTCACGGTTCGGTTCGGTTACGATTATCATGCCATCGATTCGGTTCAATTCGATATCTCGGTGCATCACGGTGCATTGACGATGCTTTCCATACATAATTAGATTTTTTCTTTACAACTTAAGAAAAAAATTGTATTAATCTATAAATATGTTTATATTTATAAATTACTTGTAATACAATTTTGTCCTTTAGTACAAGCAGTCAGATATATGAACTGTACCTTTAATTTTACCTGCTCAAAAAAAAAACACTCTTCGTGAATGTTTTAGACAAAACTCCAATACATGCTCAGAAGACAGCACGAGCATTCAGAACAAGTAAACTGATGTAAATATTATCCCGCTTGCTTTTTAAGCGCTTCCAAGTTCTTACACCCCTATGATTGGTCATTGTCTTCACCCGCTCAACAGAAAGGGCTGCGATTGGCTTTAGAAACGAAAGCGCTGTTCACCCATGAGTGACGCGGGAAAAACAGCCGCGGGTCAGTCTATATGCGCATAATACGCGGTTATCAGGTAATCCGTAATAGAATAAATACAATAAACTCGCACCACAGGCACGCTTGTGTCTGGATCCACAAGTATCCAGCCGAGAGGAGAGGAAAATTTACCTCACGAACATGCCAACGGCGGGTCAAATGCCCAAAGTGTGTGTGAGAAGAGAGAGGGGCCGACATGGAGTTTTACAGCTTTTCTCCCTAGTAGTGAAATAGCGGCTCGTGCTACTCGTTAAGTAGTAGGAGTGTTTTATCTATTCACCCTCGCCTCCTTCGCCATAGTATTCTACCGCGACATCGCGCATAGGGGATAAATGACGTCAGTGCGTAATAACCGGTTATGATCTATTCCTGACCGATATCGAATTGTCCCCATCTGCATCGCGGTGCACTGAAGAAACTATTAATTTTGACAGCCCTAGCGTTAATGCATTCAGTGTAAGCTGCACGATTAATCATTAAAAGATCGGGATCTCAACACCCACGCAACATAAATTATAAATGATGGTGATTTGCATACGTTTATTAATCCTTCCAATCGCTGCATTCAAATCTGAAAATGCAAAAATCAAGAAAGAGATTCAGTCTTTAGTAGGGCTGAAACGGATCACTGTTAATCCGTGATCCGTTTGGATCATAACTCACGGTTCGGAACGCACGTGACCCGCCGATTAATAATTTATTTTGAACTTGTCGGTTAATCCAACATTTATAACCATAGCAGAGAGATCGCCTCCCGCGTCATTCAAATCGCGTGCATGAAAGTATTTTGGCTTCCCTGTAAGATATAATGATGACAGGAAAAGTTGTGGTGGGACCTACCCAGGGCTTAATTTGTGCCGGATCACGCCGGATCCGGAACCTCTGAAATCTGATCCGGCACCTCATTTTATCGATCCTCCTCCTCACCCGTCCGCTGTTCACTTTCACTTTCTTCCGTGACTCCCCAACCCTCTTCACTTGCGTCCGCGACACCCCTCTGCCACCCCCCCCCCCCCCCCCTAATAATAATCCTTCAAAGCGCTGCCATAAAATCTGCATCGAGAGAGATTCAGTTTTTACTCTTTTTCAGTGAGTTACAAACAATTAAATGACACAGAAGTGCTGGGAGAACAGTTTATAGTTCAGATATGAACACTGATGTTTATGGTAAAGATTAAAATCACCGTTTAATGAAACATGACGCTGGTGAATGTTTGACGCTGGTGAAAGCAATTACATTGTGTAACCAACAGATGGCGACAAACAACCATCAAAATGATGTCACTGAATAGATTTTCAAAAGTAATACACCTACAGTATATTGAAACATGAAGTTTAATGTGTGAATTGTTGAATCATTAATTGAAGATAAATATAATCTGTTGTACAAGATGTTAGATTTCTATATTTAGCATTATCAGCAACAGTAGCAAAGATCATATTTCATATTGAATACTTTTCATTCTTCAGCTGTTCTTTCTTGATTTTTATTTTTATTAACATTACAGCTTCTAAGTTCTGTTTGTTTTAAAGCAATGTGTTTTGCAGTAATATTTTTATATAAATGTAAAGCAAATGACATTTGTCTCTTCACTTTTTTGCTGATCCGAAAAATGGTCCGATCCGTGACTAAAAAACCGTAGTGTGATCCGAACTGCAGATTTGTGATCCGTTACACCACTGGTCGTTAGTCTTTTGAGTTATGAATTTAAAAACAGTGAAATAACACAGAAGTGCTGGGAGAACGGTTTATAGTGTAGATCAAACCACTGATGTTTATGGTACAGATTAAAATCACCATCATATGCATTTAACTTGACGCTCAAAACTGAAAGTTGTAGGCAGCAATTACATTATTTAACCAATAGGTGGGGACTACCAGCCGTCAAAAATATGCCACTGAATAATTCTTCAGAAATTATCATCTAGCAATGAAACATGAAGAATTGAATCATTTATTGAAAATGAGACTATGGGTTGTACACATTATAATGTTATATTTCTACATTAAGTGTTATCAGCAACAGTAGTATAACAGTGAGTTTTTCACAGCACTGAATATTTTACTTTTTATTCAGTGGATTTTTTTCTTCATTTTATTTTTTCAAAAGTATTTTAATGAACATAGTAGATATGAAACATAAAGTACAAATAGCTTTTCACTTTTTTTTTACACAAACAAACAAAACCCGTCGCACATATATACATTTAGGTTCTATAAAAATATATAAATTATACAGTTGTGTTCAAAATTATTCAACCCCCTGAATTATTCGCCCCCCTGTTTATTTTTTCCCCAATTTCTGTTTAACGGAGAGCAGATTTTCTCAGCACATTTCTAAGCATAATAGTTTTAATAACTCATCTCTAATCACTGATTTCTTTTCTCTTTGTCATGATGACAGTAAATAATATTAGACTAGATATTCTTCAAGACACTTCTATACAGCTTAAAGTGACATTTAAAGGCTTAACTAGGTTAATTAGGGTAACTAGGCAGGTTAGGGTAATTAGGCAAGTCATTGTATAATGATGGTTTGTTCTGTAGACTATAGAAACAAAATATATAGCTTAAAGGGGCTAATAATATTGACCTTAAAATGGGTTTTAAAAAATTAAAAAACTGCTTTTATTCTAGCCGAAATAAAACAAATAAGACTTTCTCTAGAAGAAAAAATATTATCAGACATACTGTGAAAATTTCCTTGCTCTGTTAAAAATCATTTGGGAAATATAAAAAAAAAAAAAAAAAAATTCAAAGGGGGTTCAATAATTCTGATTGCAACTGATTTGTTGTGCCTTTTATTGTTTTCTATTATCAGCATTTAATAAAAATATATATAATTGTATTTAAATTTAATTAAATATAAAACTAAAACGGTGACGCAGTGCTGTCGTCTCACAGCAAGAATGTCGCTGGGTCGCAGGTTCGAACCTCGGCTGAGCTGGGTCAGTTGGCGTTTCTGTGTGGAGTTTGCATGTTCTCCCTGCGTTCGCGTGGGTTTCCTCCGGGTGCTCCGGTTTCCCCCACAGTCCAAAGACATGCGGTGCAGGTGAATTGGGTAGGCCAAATTGTCCGTAGTGTATGAGTGTGAATGAGTGTGTGTGGATGTTTTCCAGAGATGGGTTGTGGCTGGAAGGGCATCCGCTGCGTAAAATCGGTCTGGATAAGTTGGCGGTTCATTCCATTTTTGCGACCCCAGATTAATAAAGGGACTAAACCAACAAGAAAATGAATGAATGAATAAAACTAAAACTATATTATATATAATTTTATTTTATAAAAAAAAAAAACATACAGATTTAAAGAGAACCACAGGTCAACAGGGAGATTGCAAAAGGCCAGCTTCTGCTTTAAACTGGACTGACTGAATATCTACTATTAAATATCTACTATTCAGAAATATACAGACAAATGTAAAATACAGTAAAACAGCCTAAAACTGTTGAAACGCGTCGATCTGATGGCGGTTGAGTTAGCAGCTGGATATTATTGAGAGATCGCTGACAGGAACAGTGAACCGCTCCGCTAGAGCGCGTCTGAAGCTCATATGCAGGTTTATTTTACATTCTATGACAGAAACACCATTGAGCCTCGCTAAATCCTCCTGTACGGGTGCGCGTCCATTATAAAACACTCACAGGACATTAATTTGGACAACTATGTGGATATATTAAACAGTTCACACCAAAATACACAAAGAGAGACTTTCACTTTCACTTCATGCATAGTTTGTGAATGACGTGTACTAGTTGCAGACGAGATCATGAGGCTGTTTTTGCGCCGAGTTTGAAGTAATCAATCAGAGAACAGGAGATTGTGCATTACTTTCATCATTTTAATATAGCATATTAATAATGAAATTAAAAAAATTTTAGTATAATATTGAGATTTACCTTTATCTTGTGCCCCACCTGCAGGATCGCTGCGGCCCACCGATTGAGAATCCCTGTGTTACACCACTAATAGATTGTTATGCACCCTCTTAATCTGTTTTACACCATATCATTGTTCATACATACATACGCAAATACAGATAGATACAAGTTCACTTATATGATCGTTCATGTATTGTACATTTAGCATATAATATAACAAATAATCAACCGTAAATATTAAGTTTGGATCCACTTTTCTCTATATACGTCAAAAATGGTAATGCTATGTTATTTTTGCTGATTATATTTGACATCAGTTGGATTTTCAGTGACTGTTGTTAGTAGGCTGCACGATATTGGAAAGATCTGACATTGCGATATTTTGTTTTGCTGCGATATATATTGGGATATGAATATAATTAGCTCTATTTGGAAAGATTTCATTCATTTAGATCGACTGGGATGATCAAGATGTTTTCTATGCAGTGCATCTGCATAAATTATAATAAATTACAGTGTTTCCCCTACCATTATACAAGGGGGGCGCCCCGCCTTCCCAACGGCTGTACCCGCCCCCCCTTGAAGTCACGTTAATTGTATTATCTATATAGCGCCAGATCACAACTTCTTTTAATACACAAGCTAAATAGCTGTATGTAATATCTTATTTACACAACAGTATGTCATTTCTGTTCTGCGCTCCCGTCACTGTAGGTAAAAAATATACAGATGCAGACATCCCAGGTCTCGAAAGTTCCGGGAGTCTCCAGCAAATGCATAGAGACTCCCGGAAGCCCGCAAGCGAATGATAATCTCACGGAAATCATGCGTCTCCCGCCCGGTCCTCAAATACACTCCGCATCCCTCCTCGCTCTTCAGATACGTCGCGCACATCCCATGCTGTGATCTGTGATGACGAGCGGAGCTATCTCCTTTATCTAGTGTCTAGTTATGACCTCTCCCCGAGGCTCTGCGTGTCTTCCGCAAATTCATACCGGCTCCGTGATCCCCCAAAATGAATAAAAATACCCGGAAATCATGGCGACGAAAGTGAATGAGCAAGTGAACAGATCGCGAGAGGCACAGTGATGGTCTAAACATTACATTTGATAGGTTAAATGAATGGAGCAGTAAAGATATCGCGAGTCCCCCTCTTTCTCTCTCATTGAGGGATCTGCTGTCAATAGTTGGAAATAAGCAAAATATTTGAATGGTCCTGCATGTATTTAGGCCTTTTTACATATAACAACTGAACGTTCCGTGTCTGTGGACAATATTGAAAGTCCACTAAAAGCTGGCTGGAATTAATAGATAATAGCATAAATATTTAATAATATAACTTGTAATACACTTATTGCTTTAAGAAGTAGTTTATAGGCCTATTTCCTTTTAGTAAACAAGTATTAGATTTATAGATGTGCATTTTAACTAATTTTCATCTTTCATCATTTGCGATGTTTCCAAATTGCATTGTTTGTCATTTTTCTGTGGTGGTTCATTCCGCTGTGGCGACCCCTCATAAATAAGGCACTAAGCTGAAGTAAAATGAATGGATGAATTATTTTCTGTAAAGCTGCTTCTGGCCATCACACGTTCACATCTAAATTTTTATAAGAGACATGTTTAATAAATGTCTCAATAAATGGGCTAGACATTTCTGACTTTCCATATGAAAAGGCTCAGGAAATGTTCTTCCAGAAGCCCATAAAGATACACTGCAGTGACAAAAGCTGCACAGTTTAAGTTACTCTGTGAGCCTAACCTGGTCAGGAGCAGGTTTTATTCTCTAAACTCAGAGTCTCTGTTGATCTCCTCCCCTTTTTTAAAGATGAAGCAGTATTTCTCGCCTTAGCCTTACGTTTCCACCCTCCTATTTTAATGCTCATTTTGGATATGCGCATAAAAAAATCTATTGATGGAAACGCCAAGATGCACATAACTATTGAAAATAGGCATAAAAACATAAGCGCATAACTGAATAGGAGAAACTTTTTATTCAATAAGAAAAGATGCACATAAACTACGATGGAAACACTTTTACCGAACAAATTCCAGTATGTGCATTAAAAAAGGTTTGTTATAAGAGATCATATGATGATGAAAATGTGTATGAATAGACAAAGCAGCAGGCTGAGCACACTGTAAAACATCTGAAATGTTGTTTTGGTCACTCTAAAACGCCTTAACCGTTTCAGTATTAGTGTTATTATATTATTAATGACCTCCAGAGCGTCTGGAGCATGTCAAGAGCGTCTGTTCTCCGCGTCTCATGGCTTTAAATGCCACCACGCATTTATTGTGTGTCGGCATTGTCCTCTGAGGTGAAGTCATTTATTAAATAAAGGGAAGATTCACGCAGCTTCTTCTACCGCAGTAAATTCTGTTTTTACTGTTGATATTTAGCAGTTAATCAGGAAGTGACGATTTTGTTCTCCTTGATTCGTTGGATGGAAACGCTGCTTTATTCGCACGTCTTTTATGCGATATTCCAGTTTTGCACATAAATTTAATTCTCATTTCTGGATGGAAACAGCTATTGCCTACATTTCAGTCACACATAGAACAAAGTCAAGTACGAGAATGGCTTGTCCTTTTTTAATGAATAATTAGCTTAAATTCACTGAGCTTCGACAGGGACATGTACTAACTAGATTACTGGGATTATTACTCGTTCTAAAAACTATTTGTTAGTTCTGCTTACATTGTAAATGTCATATTAACCTCTACACCTGATCAATAATAAAGGCAGACACACTCAAGTGCACTTTTACATCTATTATAAACTCAACTTTAGAGATGTTATCTTAAACTGATCAGTGTGTGTAAAAGTGGGAACCTTAAATTAAAGAGCACCTAGGTTACCTCTTTTTCCAGATTTAATATAAGTCTTTTGTGTCTCCAGAATGTGTCTGTAAAGTTTCAGCTCAAAACACCCATCAGATTATTGATTATAGCTTTCACTAGTTTGTATTTTATAGCTCTCAACAGCTTGTTGCTGTTTTTGTGTACTGCGCCTTTAAGGCTAGTCCTCCCCGCCCACCGTTCCCACGTGCCTGTCAGCGTGCCTCATTCTCTGCCCTCGGCTGCCTCAGACAACTGACAGACATAAAGGAAGCAGATCTCACGTAACGTCTGTGAGGAAAAACTACAGTAAGAACTTTTCCAATGAGTATTTGATGCATTTGTTGTGGAGCTGCAACGACGAGTCACACACAATGTCGTTACAAAGTTCACGCACACACAGACAGCGTGCACATTTAGCTTTGCACTGTCTTTGCACGCAAATGTGACAGGATACAGGTTAATCTCCACTGCTGTATGGATATCTGTTATGTTAATGTACAAAATAAACCTGATTTAACGTCCACAAACCGGGATTGAAGCGTCTGACATGCGGCTGTGCTGATGAAGTAAAGCTGGAGTAAATCACTGTAATTCATTACACACATGCACTGTTTTAAAACATGTTAAACTTGTAAAACTCACTCTTGATCACATCTGATGATGATTGATGATCCTAGCAAACTGAACAGACCTTTTATTCCCGGTTGCTTTGCGCACGTCCTGTCTTGTTGATAGGAATTATAAACGTTAATACGGAGACATGTTAATACGCAGCTGTCAATCAATTCGTTGGGCGGGGGGACCACACTCCTACGTCAAGTTGCGGTCGATCTCAAAACCGCTCCAATTGGTCCACCGTTTTTATGTTGTTAAATTAAAAAAAGCACTGGGTGTGTTTATATCAGCCCAATATGACGGTCTACACACTATACCTACACATATGTCTGTCCAAACAGCTTGAAAAGTAGATTTTTCACCATAGGTGCCCTTTAAACATTCCACTGAACATTAAGCTAAGGTTATCTGCATTCTTGATTTATCAGATTTGTTATAGAAACTATGCAGTACCCTGTTTTATGTAATTTAGCGCAATAAGATCTGAAATAACTTCACAATTACAGCCAATTCCTCACTTTATCAAGTGAAAAGTTAATAAACGTCACACATTACATTACTTTTTTTAAATATTTAAATACTTTAAATGTAAACTTGCGCATTATCTTGAGCAGCTATGTTTTCCCATGCTAACTGTCTCTGTCTCACTGATGCAGTGGTGTTGCTGTTTTAAATATATGCTCATATCTGCTATAACTCTGCATGAGCACATCAAGTTCAGCTGGAGACAGAAATGCTGATCTCTTTTTTTCAGATGTTGGTGACTCGTAATATCTGCGCTCCATTGATAATGCCTTTTTATAGTCGCGGTGTGCGCGCTTAATGCCTAGTTCACACTACAGGATTTTGAGCCCGATTTGAAAGTTAACGAGCTCGCCGACCGATCGGGCTGTGATCGGGGAAAAATCTGCGGGTGCACGTCGCTCTGCAGTCTTTATGTGTGAACTACTGAACAACGCGTCAAAGAGGCTCGCTGAAGCGTCGCCGACACCTCGCAGACGGAAATCCAATATTTAGCATGCAGCTAAATAGCATCGAGCTGCAGCCAATGAGAGAGCATATCAGCATGAGCTGAATGGCTGTGTGTTCAGGAGCTGAACAGAAACGTCTGTGATTGGCCAGAATGGGCATCCATGCACTCGCTTCATGCTGTGTTAACACAGACACGAGAGTAGACTATAATAACAGTGGAACTAGAGTTCTGTAACTATTAGAATTACCATAATAATCATTCTGACCTTTCTCACATCATATTTACATTCAAAACTTCTATTGCGATATTAAAATTAAGCTTTGAATGTCTGTCATCATATTTTATGACAGCATTACCCTAAAAATATTCTCTTTTTTGGTAATACAGCCTATAAATATGTAGTTAAGATACTAGAACATGCAAAGGTCTGAGCCTCGCTTTCATTTTCACTTTTAAACAGCTATTTCACGACAGAATATTCTGTTTTGAAGTATATATATCTGAAGTAAATTTATGTTTTTGCTATCAGAAAGTTTTGTTTATTTTAGCATTAAGTTGCGAGGTAAAGAAATACATGCATATATAAAGTCACAGCGAAAAGAAGCAGATATGCATGCAGTCATGTTGACCAATATGGTAATTAAAGGTAGACATGCTCAGTTCTTTACTGTTTTGTAATTTAAAAAAATATCAATGTTAGACAGAAATACACAGATATTTAGGAAACATCAGAGTGATATAGATATGTTAGTTTTATTTCAGAGTTATAAAATTACAAAAATTAAAAACACTATTTTTCCACTTGAATTTTGCAGATGAGTGATTGATCTGCTGATGCATCAGCTGACTGATGATGTTTTTAAATGCTCCCTTGAAAGCTTGAAACGCTGTCAGTGATGTAATCAGCACACAAGCAGCCAATAGTGTTCAGCTTTTTCTGACGACTCCTCCCTCAAAATTTCATTGGCTGTGGTTTGGTAGCTTGACTGAACTGTTGGCGAACAAGTTGTTGTCAGATCATGTAGTGTGTGACCCCCCTCTTGTGGATCATTTACATAGTGTCGCGTAGTGTGAACACCACAGTGATTAAAAGACACAAAATCAAGTCATGTAGTGTGAACTGCACAGCGATCTGCCGATGCTTAAAATCCTGTAGTGTGAACTAGGCATAACTCTGAGTTGGTCTACTCAGACTTGATTGACCCAACTCAGATCAGCTATTCTGAAACTGAAAACTCTGAGTTTTTAATCTCTCGGTAAGTCAACTCAGAGTTCAAGTTTAAACTCCGAGTTGGTCGAACCTCCTTACTGAAACAGGCCCCAGATCTTTATCTTTTAATCTTTAATAAACAATGTAATCCTGCGATGTGACTATTTCAGATACACACATTGCGACATCGATGCTCAAACCATATATTGTTCAGCCCTAGTTTTTTGAGCAGTAGTTTTAGTTTACTATAATAATCTTGCTGCACACACTCACATGCTCACACACTGTGTTTTCAGCTGCTGGAACGTTCCCCCGGCGAGCCGCTGGACGAGCCAATCAGAGAGCAGCGCAGTGAGTCAGCTGATGCATCTGTCCAGCGTCACATGACTGACCTCAGATCAAACATGCAGCAGAAGCCAGAGCAACACGACAAACAAGAGGTGCGCACAGTTCAGTCTCCCTTCAAATTATGCACAAATTGACGGCTCAGTGGTTAGCACTGTGGCCTCACAGCAAGAAGGTTGCTGGTTTGAGTCCCAGCTGGATCAGTAAGCATTTCTGTGTGGAGTTTGCATGTTCTCCTCGTGTTGGTGTGGGTTTCCTCCGGGTGCTCCGGTTTCCCCCACAGTCCAAACACATGCGCTATAGGGGAACTGATGAACTTAATTAGCCATAGTGTATGAGTGTGTGTGTATGGGTGTTTCCCAGTAATGGGTTGCTGCTGTAATAGTTGGCGGTTCATTCCGCTGTGGCGACCCCTGATGAATAGCTGAAGGAAAATGAATGAATGACTAGTGTTGTAGTGGGATGATGTTCTCATGTTAAATGACTGTACATCTTTAAAAGCATTTGTCCCCTGAATGTTTTTCTTTGTATGAGCTGTGTGTGTTTGTGACGTCACACGTGAGGATGGTGATGAAATCAGTGTTTACACGACCTCATATACGCCAGTCGTCAGTCACATGACCCGTACTGCTGATCTGATTGGCCAGTGTTTGAGAAAGCGTGTGTGTGTGTTTCAGGTGTGTGTTTTGTCTCAGCGTGGTCAGTCTCGATCCACCCAGAGCAGAAGATCTGTGAACCGCAGAGGAGGATCTCAGCGAGTCTGGAGATGATGATGATGATGATGATGATGATGATGAAGATATGTTTTCCATTTTAATCTCTTATTTATATCTGCTTATGATATTTGAAATAAAACCCAAAACTCTTAAATCATCTTGTGTTTTTCTTTCAGGTCTACAGTAAGTGTGTGTGTGTGTGTGTGTGTGTGTGTGTGTGTGTGTGTGTGTGTGTGTGTGTGTGTGTGTGTGTGTGTGTGTGTGTGTATGTGTATGTGTGTGTGTGTGTGTGTGTGTGTGTGTGTTGGTAAATTGGTAATGGTGGGTGATATGATAAATATCTCATTATGATATGTAAGTCATCTCATGTCCTGATAACAATATAATAATAAATGTTTTTACAATTTCTGCATCCCATCCCCCCCCCCCCCCCCCCCCCCCCGTATTATTAACCCCCCTGTTTATTTTTTTTCCCCAATTTCTGTTTAACGGAGAGCAGATTTTCTCAGCACATTTCTAAACATAATAGTTTTAATAACTCATCTCTAATAACTGATTTATTTAATCTTTGTCATGATGACAGTAAATAATATTTGACTAGATATTCTTCAAGACACTTCTATACAGCTTAAAGTGACATTTAAAGGCTTAACTAGGTTAATTAGGTTAACTAGGCAGGTTAGGGTAATTAGGAAAGTTATTGTATAATGATGGTTTGTTCTGTAGACTATCAGAAATTATATAGCTTAAAGGGGCTAATAATATTGACCTTAAAATGGTGTTTAAAAATTTAAAACTGCTTTTATTCTAGCTGAAATAAAACAAATAAGACTTTCTCCAGAAGAAAAAATATTATCAGACATACTGTGAAAATTTCCTTGCTCTGTTAAACATTATTTTGGAAATATTTAAAAAAGAAAAAAAAAATCAAAGGGGGGCGAATAATTCTGACTTCAACTGTATATATATATATATATATATATATATAACCTATGCATAGGGCCAGACAAAATCTGCGGACATTTTGTGATATTTCAATGCAGAATTTTGTTAAAAAATTGCAGTTATGTGGAATGATTTTGGGAGTATCCTAACTAAAACTTGATATATGAAATAAAAAATAATAACTTTTAACTTTTATTTAATATTTACTATGCAAATCCAATTAAATATTTGTTAAACAAAGCAAGTCTTTTATATAATGTATCTACTAAAAGACTGAAAGTATTACTTTACAAACTGTATAGTAAATAAATCATATGAACATTTTCATATTAGTCAATATTATTACTGAAATTATCCTAAAACTTGAATAACTATACATTTACACACATTTATATATATATATATATATATATATATATATATATATATATATATATATATATATATATATATATATATTATATATATTATATACAGTATGTGTAATATTAGCAGCTAGTGACAGACACTAGAGGCTGTGGTCTTTGTTAATAATATACAATTTTATGAGAAATCTTATAAATAATATGAATAATACTCAGTATAATTACTGTGTGTATACATTACTGTGAGAGGTATGTTTAGGGTTGGAGTAGGGGTAGAAGTTAATAAAATACTATGAGAATTTAATAAATACTTTTAAAATTTTGTTTAATTTTAGCTTTTTATATATATATATATTTTAATATCCTTAATTTAAAATAATTTTTTACATGTTCACTTTCACCAGAGTAGACATCAATTACATTTTTAATTCATGTCAATTAAAGGTGATTTTTTTTTAATAATGATTTTTCTTAATAATTATATTAGCATTTTTTATTATTAATTAAGTTTGTTGCTAAAAAAAAAACAGTATAATTCAGGGTTCATAGGATCATGAAAAACCTGGAAAAGTAATGGAATTTTTACATGGCATTTTCCAGGCCTGGAAAAGTTTTGGAAAAGCTGAAAACCCCACAAAGTTTTGAAAAAGTCATGGAAATTAGTTGAACAAATATCTGTATACTTAAACATAGGTTAGTTGCCTTTACTTTTTTTCTGTCCATGGTCAAACACATGCTCTCACATTATTAGTGCTGTGTAAACATTATCTAAATACATTTTACACAGATATAAAGATTCATTTAAACTAAATAGATTGTTGCATGTTTTATGATATGCTGTAATAACTTTAAACATGCATCGTTTTTCTTATTATTTACCACGTATACGTAGACATTACATGAAACATTAGGTCATGAAAATTTACTTAAGTCCTGGAAAAGGCATTGAGTTTTAGTAGTAAAAATGTGTCTGAACCCTGATAATTTGTAATGTAAAATCATTATTTTATGAATGGGTGGTGCAGCGGTGGCATATTTAATAAACAATAACCATGTAAATCAACACAAAGCAAATTGCATGTCTTTATATTAATTGAATACAATACCAAGAACTGTGACACTCAAACCAAACCTTTTATTATGATTTATTGCAACCTGATCATGCTGTCAAAGTTTGGAGACATTAATGATGATATACTGTTTTTGAAAGAAGTCTCTTCTCAACCAACGCCATATTTCTTTCATGAAATTGAACAAAATCATTAAATAAAATAATTTACACCATCCTTCAGAAATCATTATTCTGTAACCACAAATTATTACAAATCATTTATTGAAGGATGCATTCAGTTGATTAAAAGTGAGAGTAAAGACGTTTATAACATCAAAGTAGATGTTCCATCAAAATATGAAGCAGTGCAAAACTTTTCAACATTAATAATAATAATCAGAAATTATTTTTACCACGTTTTTGTGAGAGTTCAAAAAGATTACAAACCACAAAACAACATCATGAACACATCTGCAAACATGTTAGAAGAGGAAATAAATAAGATAAATCATTTGAGAAATAAATGTCATTTAAATATGTAAGAGGAATTTGTAAAAATACATCTGAGAATAGAAAAAAAGGACTTTTAGCGTAAATAAATACAAAATGAATGACATTTAGGCTTCAGATCTTGTTCTAAGATACTTTTTTATTGCTTTAAGAGACCTTCCCTGCATCTATCCATTTGTTGTGCGTGTGCATGAAACACGACACACTGTGATGAAAGTGTATAGGTGGCGCTATTGAGCAATTTTGGACATCACTTAGTTCTGAAACCCAAATCAGCGATCAATTTTCACCACTTCTAATGTATGTGCAAATTTTCATGAGCCCTAAAAGTGCGTTTTACTTTGAGCAAAAAAAAAAAGGGCTGAATAATAATAACAATCATAATAGTAAACATAACAACAAACAGTGTTAGGTAGCACATTACAGGTAATAATCTGACCTTTTCTGAGCAACCAGTAAAGTAATGCATTATTTAAAAGGGTAATAATATTTGAGTTACTCTTTAAAAATGTGATGCGAGTTACTCTTTAGTTTAATTAATGAGCTTTTCAAAAATAAATCGCTGAATTGAAATTAACGTACACCAATGCGAGTTTACAGGCCAGACAGAAACCAAGATGACTCTCGCCTACATTTCTGCCATTCTCATTATTCTGAACACATGAAGAAAAGGTAAAGGGAATTCTAGTCTCAATGCACACTGATTTACTGCACTAATAAGACGACAAATACAAGAGTCGCAAACACATTGCTTTAAATTAACCTGTATATATGGCATGTAGAGCTCTGGCTCAGGAAGATATCAGAAGATAACATCCTTAATGATTATTTTGATGTGTTTTCAAAGGTAAATGATGGTTGCAGAGTGTGTTGTTAATAGCAGAGCTCCTCTATTTGAAACAAAATAAGAAAAAAACACCTGTACGTTCAGAAAGAGACCAAGCCTCAGCCTGATAAGACGGCGTAACTCAAAAGTAACGTAGCGCATTACTTACCATTAAAATGAAGTAATGTAACCAGTTACTTTTTGGGGAGTAACTCAATATTGTAATGCACTTTTGAAAGTAACTTTCCCCAACACTGATTGATGATAATAACAATAATAAATGGAGAAATTCCAAAGTGTTCTCCCTCTGGCTCTGGTAAAACTGCAGTAAATGAGGTAAAGCGTGAGTGAGCGGACGTTTCTGCACATTCACACACACCCTGGGCATATACTGTGTAGTTCTAGTGCACTCCATACAGGTGAGTGGGCTTGACAAACCACCGGTTGGACACACTCCTTCCTCTCTTATGCACTTTGTCAGAAACACTTCCATGTGTTTGTACAGAGAGCTCTTTCATATATTTTACACTTTGTACTTTTATTCTAGTCACATACTCCATAGCGAATGTCTTTAAATAGTTTATATTTGCTTTTATTTTCTAACTTCTGTTACTCCATAGTTTAGATTCTTTTGTTATTGTGCAAGCATTTCACTGCATATCATACTGTGTACATGACTCTTTATGTGACCAATAACATTTGAGTTTGTGTGTGTTCAGGCTTGTCCCTGTGGTGTGTCCAGCAGGAGGCGCTGTAGAGCTGAAGGCAAGGAGTGTGTGTGGCTTTGGGGCCCGTGGAGTCTGAGGGCCCGCCGTGCAGAGAGACGACTGAGAGTCTGAAGAGCAGGTGCGTCACCTGAGGAAACACACACACACACACTGATCAGTGCATTTCTACACTGTAAAAAAAACCTATAACAAAAAGTGAAGACAACAAATATTTGTATGTTGCTTTATTCTAATTTAATCAGCTACATTTGTAAAGTCATGCAAAGTTTATCTTAATATTGCAGTCGGTTTGATTGATGAAAGTTAAGATATCGTGAAAAGTTTACACAACTTAAAAAATTAGGTCAGCAAGAATGTTTGTTTAGTGTGTGTTTGCTGACTAAATATTTAGCATGTTGCCTGTGTAGTCAGCGAGATGCACACTAGTAAGTATGCACTGTTAGTAGGGCTGCACGATTAATCGTAAAAAGATCTCGATTCCACCCTACGCACGATCTTAATCCAGCATCTCTACGATTCAGCCAATTATACTTTCAAGACCAGGAGAGAAGCGTAAAGGAGGTTGCACAAGTCTTCACATTGTTTTATTTCTTTCATCTGTTTTTATATTATTTGCTTTATTATTGTTTTATTTATACTCGTCTCTTTTATTCCTGTTTATGTAAAGCCTTTTGAATTGCCACTGTGTATGAAATGTGCAGTATAAATAAACTTGCCGTTATATACGCTGCTCAGCAACATGAACACCTCCAAATGGCATTAGAAGAGTCACATACTGCATATACAAGGTGTAATTCACCTCAAAATGTCATTTGTGTCTTCGTGTAATGATGTATTCACTGTTTATTTACTACAGAGAGGATGTGCGCATGGCCGCAAATGTCTACTTTAGTGAACAGAACCTGCATAGACGAATTACCGGTTTGTAAACGGGAGCGCTAGCATTTACAGCGAGGGAATGACATCCGATGCGGTACAGAGTTTGTTGTATTAGAGATAAGTTATGTTGATTACATATTATTTACATAATGCTTTCAGCGTATTCTAACAGCTCGTCACCCAGTGATAAGCACAGTTATTCTGCAAAATTAATGTTAAAGTGAGCGACGTTCATCTGACAGGTCCGTCTGCGATAGCACCCTCCCAATGGATGTTGGATAAGACGAAATGGTCAAGCATCCAGCCCTAAATATACAGCTATCTCATTGAAGCTCTTAAGTGGTTTTATAAGAGAGAAGTTAAAGGCCTACAAGTCTTTGGATGTCTACAATGTTGTTCTGTGTGGTCATGTGCAAGAAATAATGATCCCTGATCACCAGATTCAAAACTGTGTAGTGCTAAAAACCGAGGATCTGCCGAGCCAAAGACAAGGAAAGAAGACGGAGCTGTACAAGCCCTGGGTAATCATCAACAAGCTAAACAACTGCATTCTGACAGTGAACAGCGCCTGTTCGGCAGGGTATGTGAATGCACATGTTTACATTTCATTCTAAGTATTCAGTGTCCACAGTCCAGCAGAATCCAGCAGTGTCCGCAGTCCAGCATTTATAATTAGGTCCTCACTCCATTCAGCTCTTATGATGGCTGTTAGCCAAAGACGTCTGCGGTTGGCATTAAAAGCAGTGTGGTGTACGGTAAAAGTTAAGTTTTTAAATTTTTGTTTCTCGAATTTGGCATTCTACCGCACAACACGACATGTCTTTTTTTGCAACCGCTATGTGCGACGTAGGTTGGTAATTCCCCTATAGGCTGTGAATAACAGCTAATAAAGTTGTAAATAATGTTCAGTTGCACAGAGCGATCGTTTGGGAGCCGTGAGGGAAGTATGATTTGCATATGTTTTTTTTTTCCGTGATTACAGCCATGACATGAGCGCACTCGACAGCGAAAGTGAAACCGAAAGCGCCCACATCATTTAAATAATCATATCACACTAGCTATGTTTCCATCCAAAAATGCAAATGAACTTCATGAGCAAATCTGGATTATCGCATAAAAAATTAGCAAATAAAGCAGTATTTCCATCCAACGAGTCAAACAAAATCGTCACTTCCTGATTAACTGGCGCCAAATATCAACAGTAAAAACTGAATTTGCTGCAGTAGGAGAAGCTGCGTCAATCTTTTCTTCATTTAATAAATGACTTGCGCCTCGGAAGGCAATCCTGACACACGGTAAACGCGCGGTGGCGTTTGAAGGTGTCAGACGCAGAGCACAGACGCTCTTGATTCTGGAGGTCATTAATAATATAATAACACTAATACCTAAACGGTACGGCGTTTTAGAATGACCAAAACAACATTTCAGATGGTTTACAGTGTGCTCAGCCTGCTGGTTTGTCCATTTTACACACATTTTTATCATCACATGATCTCTTATAACAAAATCACATGACCTTTTTAATGCGCACACTGGAGTTTGTGCGGTAAAAGTGTTTCCATCGTAGTTCATGCGCATCTTTTCTTATCGAATATAAAGTTTATCCTACTCAGTTATGCGCATGTGTTTTTATGCACATTTCAAAATTTATGAGCATCATGACGTTTCCATCAACCGGTTTTTTATGCGCATCTCCAAAATGAGCATAAAAACAGGTGGATGGAAATGTAGCTATTGTAGAGTTATGATTACAACAAGCATTTGATATGTTTTTTCTTGTGCATGAGAATAAATGTTTACTGGGCCAGTGTAACTACTCTAACCTATATAATGTTGAATATGATGCAGGAGGGAATCTGATAATGACAAATGTCTCATTTTACTAGTGTAAAAAATGATCTAATAATGTTTTCAATGACAGATGACAAGCAGAACTCTCAAACATAATAATTCAACTTTAGAATACAACTATTCATAATATTCAACTATTCATAATTCTGATGTCATCACTTTATTGTGAATTAACAAACAGGACATATTGAAAGTCCACTATTCCAAAATTCAGCATTTTAACCAACAGTAGAGCTAGGCCTGATATTATTATTATTATAGTTGTTTCCTCATATGTTTGAGAATAACAATAATAATAGCCTACTCATATTAACCTTTGTTTTACATCTACAGAATCTGGAGAAAATCCAGATCTTAATGTTAAGCCAAACAAAATCATGATTCTCATTTTAGCCAGAATCGTCCAGCCCTAACTGTTAGTAAAGCTCAGACTCACGTGTGGTGCCGCACAGGTAGCGTATGCAAATCTCAGCTCCGCCCCAAACGCAGCTCACTGCAGGGAAAAGCTCCACCCCTTTGGGCATGTCCTGGAAGGCCACGCCCAAATAGCAGTTGTCCACCACGTATCCCAGCGTCCCTGCGTCTGCGTCCACCACCAATAACACACGATCTGGCACGCTCAAAACACCTGTGGCTCCCCCTCCCGGGTAACTCCTCCCCTCCTTTCCGTCATGCCACAGCTGATTGGTAGAGAGCTCCCAGCCCCAGGAGCACGAGTCTCCGCCTATCAGTGCTTTATATCCGGATGCCTGCAGGGGGGATTTGTAAGTGGAGACTCCCAGGAGGGCGTGGCTTCCTCTTTGTTGCCCCTCCCACTTCACCTCCCATATATGGAGGCCTGTTGTGGTGCCGACCGCAGCCCGGGCTGCATCACTGCTCTGCTCCACATGTCCGCGATACACTCGGACGCCTGACGCACACACCTGGAGGTTAGGAGACAGGTGTGTCGGACTCCACTGCGATCGAGGGTTTCCGGGGGCAACAGGGGGCGTATCTAAAAGCACTGCAAGCCGAATGGGCGGAGTCACAGAAAATGGAGTGAATGCGGATGAGGATTGATTGTGTTTTTTGGGATGGCCGTCCCTCAGCCAGCAGCACAGTGTCAGACCCATCCAATCAGATCGCAGGAATTGCACAATATGATCAACTTCCTGTTTCAAAACACAGAGTAATCAGAACACACTAAATCAGTGTTTCTCAACCACGTTCCTAGAGGACCACCAGCTCTGCACATTATCCATGTCTCCTTAACCAAACACACCTGCTTCAGATCATCAGCTCATTAGCAGAGACTGAAAGAGCTGTAACGGGTGTGACGGACAAAGGAGACATCCAAAACATGCAGTGTCGGTGGTCCTCCAGAAACGTGGTTGAGAAACAATGCTGGGTTACTTCAACCCAATTGTGGGTGTTTTTTATTTATTTATTTATTTTGACATGGACATCACAGTTACACTGGACAGACCAAATGCATTTGTTTAAGTGTTTAAGCAGACTTGCTAATTCTCAACACCTGTCCACAGGAAGCTTGACATAAAATTAAAAAATAGATACTCATACTCATCATTATAATTCTTTTAAAAACACTTGATATAAGGCAAAAGCAAAGGCGGCATGATCAAACAAGCTAATAGTTGACTATTTGCGCGAACACTGCGGTTTTGTTTTAAACCATTTTATGTGCACTACTGAAAATAGTTCACACTTCAATATTGCTTGACGCTATTAGCAGGTTTGGCATGCTGTCCCGGTAGAGAACCCTGTGCTCGGAGATAATTGAGCCCAGGGCTTCCCGCCTGTTCGATTGAGCATGTAAGGGGAGTATGAGATCAGGTAGTTCTCGAGAGCTCCCCGTGGTAAAGAAAGAAAGGGGGAGAAGGGGTGGATGGGGGGTTGCTTCGGAAAACGAAGATAAGGGAGTAATTTTTGCTGGGCTACTTATAGTGAGTTTGGATTAATCTGATTGGCTAACTAATGATTGTAGATGAGAGACCAGCTGCGGTCAATTATGTCACGTGCTCCTCTCGAAATTAGTTTGTGAAACTTCACTGAATTCTGTGTGTAATAGGAACTGACTCAACTCCTGGGTTAATTTTCATTCATTCATTTTCTTTTTGGCTTAGTCTCTTTATTAATCTGGGGTCGCCACAGCAGAATGAACCGCCAACTTATCCAGCATATGTTTTACGTAGCGGATGCCCTTCCAGCCGCAACCCATCCCTGGGAAACACCCATACAGTCTTGCATTCACACACATACACTACGGATCATTTAGTTATTCAATTCCCCTATAGCGCATGTGTTTGGACGGGGGGAAACCGGAGCACCCGGAGGAAACCCACACCAACATGGGGAGAACATGCAAACTCCACACAGAAACACCAACTGACCCAGCCGGGATTTAAACCAGCAACCTTCTTGCTGTAAGGTGATCGTGCTACCCACCGGGACGCCCTGGGTTAATTTTTTTAGAATTATAAATTAATAGGACCAAATTTAACCCAATGTTTGTGTTAGTCCATTTATTTTACCCAATTTGGGTTTAAATGACCCAGCATTTCTATATTTCTATTTAGATCAGAGATGCCCAAAGTAGGGCCTCACAGTGGCGCAGTGGTTAGCACTGTTGCCTCACAGCAAGAAGGTCGCTGGTTCGAGTCCCAGCTGGGTCAGTTGGCGTTTCTGTATGGAGTTTGCATGTTCTCCCCGTGTTGGCGTGGGTACAGCCTTTTCCAAAATGGATTAAATTGATTTACTTCCTCAACATTCCTCAACAGCAGTCATGTTGCTTTTTTTTGCTTGTTCAAACTACCGAATTAAAATGAGCTGAAACAACACAATTCTTGAGATTTTATTGGGACAACATAAACTTTTATGTTCAATCCACATAAATTTGTTAACAGTGTTAACTTAATCGATTTGTGTTGGGACAACATGAATGAATTGTGCGAAACCCTGAACTAAATTGGCCGTAGTGTATGAGTGTGAAAGAGTGTGTGAGTGTTTCCCAGTGTTGGGTTGCAAATGTTTATCCAGTATATGCAAAAACATATGCTGGATCAGTTGGTGGTTCATTCTGCTGTGGCAACCCCTGATTAATTAAGGGAGTAAGCCGAACAGAAATTGAATAAATGAACGCCCAAATTAGGGCCCACGGGCCAAAATTGGCCCATTGTAAGCTTTGATTTGGCCCATTGTAAGCTTTGATTTGGGCCATTGTAAGCTTTGAATTGGCCCATTGTAAGCTTTGAATTGGCCCATTGTAAGCTTTGATTTGGCCCATTGTAAGCTTTGATTTGGCCCATTGTAAGCTTTGATGTGGCCCGTTGTAAGCTTTGATTTGGCCCATTGTAAGCTTTGATTTGGCCCATTGTAAGCTTTCATTTGGCCCATTGTAAGCTTTCAATTGGCCCATTGTAAGCTTTGATTTGGCCCATTGTAATCTTTGATTTGGCCCATTGTAAGCTTTGATTTGGCCCATTGTAAGCTTTCATTTGGCCCATTGTAAGCTTTCAGTTGGCCCATTGTAAGCTTTGATTTGGCCCATTGTAATCTTTGATTTGGCCCATTGTAATCTTTGATTTGGCCCATTGTAAGCTTTGAATTGGCCCATTGTAAGCTTTGATTTGGCCCATTGTAAGCTTTGATTTGGCCCATTGTAAGCTTTGATTTGGCCCATTGTAAGCTTTGATTTGGCCCATTGTAAGCTTTGAATTGGCCCATTGTAAGCTTTGATTTGGCCCATTGTAAGCTTTGATTTGGCCCATTGTAAGCTTTGATTTGGCCCATTGTAAGCTTTGATTTGGCCCATTGTAAGCTTTGATTTGGCCCATTGTAAGCTTTGATTTGGCCCATTGTAAGCTTTGATTTGGCCCATTGTAAGCTTTGATTTGGCCCATTGTAAGCTTTGATTTGGCCCATTGTAAGCTTTGATTTGGCCCATTGTAAGCTTTGATTTGGCCCATTGTAAGCTTTGATTTGGCCCATTGTAAGCTTTGATTTGGCCCATTGTAAGCTTTGATTTGGCCCATTGTAAGCTTTGATTTGGCCCATTGTAAGCTTTGATTTGGCCCATTGTAAGCTTTGATTTGGCCCATCGTAAGCTTTGATTTGGCCCATCGTAAGCTTTGATTTGGCCCATTGTAAGCTTTGAATTGGCCCATTGTAAGCTTTGATTTGGCCCATTGTAAGCTTTGATTTGGCCCATCATCCCATCTGAGGAGAGTGAGTATAATGGAGAGGGTTGAGGAATCAAAGTTATGTCAAATTAGAAATGACGATCTCTGTGTTAAAGGCAACATGAAGATCATCATTTCTAATTTGACGTAACTTTTTTGTGTTTTATTACCGAGCTACAAAAAAGCAAACTGAAATTAAATGTTGTAAATGAATCTGATTTTATCAAATGGAAATTTTGTCTCTCGACGAATAGAGGACTATGCAGTAGACATCGGTGAGCAAATCAAGGCAAAAACTGGTGTAATTCTGTTATAAATGAGATTTTGGCCCTTCATAAAAAAAAGTTTGAGCACCCCTGGTTTAGACAGTGTAATTGGTTAAAAATGCTGAATTGCAGATAATAATGTGTTGAGACAACATGAAGAAGTTAACAAATTAGATTGAAAAAATAATGATTCTGCAAACAATTGTTGCAAACAATTTCTATGGGCTGAATTTAAACACATTAAATCTAGTAATGTTCAACTTAATTTAAAACCAATTAACTAACAAAATGAGTAAATCCAAGGAATCATCTTTGAGTCATTTTTTCAGTGTAGTTTTTACGACTTTAAGTGGATTAAATGTAAAACAATTAAGTTGTCCAAAAAAACCCTCTTGAATGGTGTTGTTTCAGCTCATTTTACATAAGTAGTTTGAACAAGAAGCAAAACACATTTATTTGAGTTTAGATAGTGTAACTAGTTACACTGAAAAGATTAACTCAATTCTTTTAGGGTAAGTGGTAGCAAACAATTGATGTGGGCTGAATTTAAATACACATACACAGTTTATTTGTATAGCTCATTAAAAACAACCACAGTCGAGCAAAGTGCTGCACAGATAATACAAAAACAAAGACCAGTCAATAAAAAAACAACACACTGCAAATGGAGAAGATTGACTAAAACAAATGACCGTTGCACATCAAGTCAAAAAACTATTAAATGCCAATGAGAAGAGAGAAGTTTAAGGAGTAGATTTTAAAATAAAATAAAAGGTCCTGTTTGACTTCAGTTTAAAGAATTAAGAGATTAATTTATTTTTTAGGTATTTAGTCAACACCATTAGTGAGGTTACTAAGAAATTGCATAGTAATTACAAACGTAATTTAAATACAGGTGTAAATATGTAATTAGTACTTATCAATCACTTTTTAGACGTAACTTACTCAGCACTGGATTTAGATCATGATTTTTTTTTTTTAAATAGTGCTGTAGTGTTATTAAAAACATTATTCACAAGTCAATGATTTTAATTACCTTCTCATTTGTTTTGTATTTATATATCAATATATGTTTTGATCATTATAATGCAAAAAGTAAACATTCGATATGGACCAACAGATGCAGTGTAAACTAGTCATCTTTTCCCAGGCAAGGCATTTATATACACACACACACACACACACACACACATATATATTTATTTTCTCTCATTATTTGGCTGTTGTCTGGTCTCACTTGTTACAGACTTCTTTAACTTTATTGCGGTTGAAATTCAATATATGATTAATGTTTTTAATATTATAAATATTGTAATTAGTTACTTATATTAGGACTGACGCTCTACCAAACGCTCGACCATGTTATGACTGTTTTAAATAATGACTTACACACACAGCATTGTTGGTTTACAAAAAATCAAACAAACATAACCCTGTTGCACTACTACACTTGATTTTGGTATTATTCTAAAAAAACAAGAAAGCATGTTAAATGAGAATCTGAAATATTTTATGGCATACTTCACAAAATAAAGATGATTAAATATAAAAAAAATTTATTTTGAATATTTTACACTTCATATTTTCAGATTTTTCATAGTACATGTATAATTTCCGGCACTTTTACCATAAACCAACCTATTAATCATTTGGTAGAGGTTGATATTTTAGAAATTATGGGATGTGTTGAAAAAAATGCACTGAGTGTGTTAACTAGCGACATTAGGAGTTAAGAAATGCAATGCAAAATGTTTTTTCTTTTTGGCGTAGATAAAAGAGCTAAAGCAGGGTGTCCACAGGGTCTTAAATAAAAAACAATAATAAAAAAGGAATTATAGCCTTTAAAGTCTTAAATTCACTAAATTTGTCTTGTAGGATTTAAATCGATTTAAAAGTATCTTAATATTCTGATGTCAATGTAAAGCTACCCAACTGGGCCAAAACTCTATTTATAACTCTATTTATTCACCAATATGGATGAATTATCTTGCTTGCAATAGCATTTGTTTAAATGTTCTCCCTCTTAGATGGTGAAGACACCGACCTGGACTAACTGTTGTCATACGTTTAGTTCATTATAGTTTTTAAAGCTTGCCAAGAAGAAAAGTTCTGTTGATTATTTTAATTCTTTATACAACTAAGAGCAGGGGCGATTTTAGGTTTTCATTTTAGGGGGGCTCAGCTCCTTATAAAGTAAAAAAAATTCTATCTATCTATCTATCTATCTATCTATCTATCTATCTATCTATCTATCTATCTATCTATATATATATATACTGTATATATATATATATATATATATATATATATATATATATATATATATATATATATATATATATATATATATATATATATATATATATATATATAAAGCCTAATATTACATTTATAAGTAGTAATTTAATAGTAATACACTTAAATATGTTTGTTTAATATGGGTTGTACTAGTATTTCACTGTATTCCATAGACAGGCATAGCCATTTGAATTCTGAATAAGCCAAATAGGCTCAACCCCCCTATTTACTGTAGTAAAAGCCACTTTCTATATTCAAGTGCATTTTTTTGTTTCCATGTATTAAATAAATAAAGTGCCACTTTTCTAATTAAATGACATACAAATGTATAATAAATATATAAAAATGTAAATTATATAAATATATATTTTAAACGTACAGGCTAATTCACATATTTCATGATCTGAATGATAATAATAAATAAAAAGTTTTTTTTTTTAATACTAGACAACACTTGATGTTTTTATCTCAGTGACTCAGTGACCGTTATAATGAGTACATTCTCTAAGTGGTTCTGTCACTGTGTTTAATCCATTCTGTGCAAGACTGTACGGTATAGTTAATGCCACACGAACTGTAAGGCTACAGCCCCCCTAAAATAGGCCTAGCAACGCCCATGACTAAGAGTTAGCTTGTTTTGACACCCTATGAAATATGGGTCTGAGAAATAGCTCATTTGAATATTTTTGACGAGGCAAGTAACAAATATATTTTACAACAGAAAAAAATCCTTCACATTTAGCCCTGTAAACGTCATTTATAATGGTCTTAAAGAATCTCAACCTGACTTGAAACCCTGTAAAACGTGAAATAAAGTCACAGTGAGTTGTGCTTACCGTGAGCGCGCGCGCCGAATCCGCTCCGTTTGTTTGTTGATCCCGCATTTAAACGTCAATTATCTCCCGTGACGTCATCGCTCGGCCGTCAGATCAAGGGCGCTCGCGATAGTGACGCTGACGTCTGTCCTCAGAACCTTCATTTCGCGTATTTATAGTAACGTCTAGAAGGGATACAGCTGCGGATACTCGCATCAATGTAACATCATTTTTGTGACGCTGTAGGCCACAACAATATATTTTTACATTACTGTGAGGGGTACGGATGGGGTGGTGGTATATGTTAATAAAATACTATTTAATGTCTAATTCAATAAATAATATGAATAATACTTGATATAATCATTGTTTACTGTGAAGGTTGGGTTTAGGATTAGAGTAGGCATTAATAAAATACTATTTAATAAGTAATTTAATAAATACCATGAATGATACTTGGTATAATTTGCTGTTTATACATTACTGTGGGGGTAGACATTAATAAAGTACATTTTAATGGGTAATTTTATGAATAATACTCGGTATAATTTACTGTTTTTACATTACTGTGACGGTTGGGGTAGAGGTATAAAATACCATGTAATGTGTAATTTAATATATAGTTTGTATAATACTCGGTATAATTACAGTTTTTATCTTACTGTGTTGGTTGGGTTTGGGGGTAGATGTTAATAAAATACAATTTAATGGGTAATTTAATAATAACATTCATAATTCTCGTTAACTTCCAGCCATAGCTGTATCCCTTCTAGCAACAACCTCTATTTAGAGAATAAATCATCTTAAAGCTGCAGTTTGGTTACACTATAGATAATTTAGCATACCCAATTGACCTATACCACATGTTTTTGAACTTGTGGGGGAAACTGGAGCACCCAGAGGAAACCTAGCCAACACGGGGAGAACATGCAAACTCCACACAGAAACGCCAACTGACACAGCTGGGACTCGAACCAGCGACCTTCTTGCTGTGAGGCGATTGTGCTACCAACTGCGCCACCGTGCTTCCCTATATTATATTATTCATTCATTTTCTTTTCTTAGTCCCTTTATTAATCTGGGGTCGCCACAGCGGAATGAACCACCAACTTATCCAGCATATGTTTTTACGCAGCGGATGCCCTATTATATTTTATTATATTATATTATATATTCATTCATTCATATATGTAGTAGGGCTGCACAATATTGAAAAAAAATCTGACATTGTGATATTTTTTTATTTTATATTGTGATATAAATTTCACTAGATGTGTTGGATTACTATTTGGAAATAAAATGTATCATTTTAGATGACTGGGATGATTTTGTAGGAGAGTACATGTGCATACAAGCGTAGATAAATTCAATAAAAAAAAGATACAAAATAAATCAACAGTGTTTTATTGCTTTCCATTGAGTCGATCTGAATTCAGATGAACAGTAATTGAATAATCAAATGTAAAATAAGGCTGCATAGTCTTCGTTTTACAAACAATTCAATCGTTATTAATTTTTCAAAGTTACAAACGGTACAATTTTTTAGACCTGAATGCTTTTAAAACCCTTACACCCCATTCACAAGGGGCGTCAGTGTCAATGCTTCCCATCATACCTGCCAACATTTGGTTTGTAAATTCCGGGAAAGGGGGGTATTACGTCATACGATAATTTGCATATTACTGACGTCATTGCGTTCTACCTTTTCTGTTTGTTTAACAGCCTATGGTAAATAAATGGGGTATTTTATATTCGCACTACGCTTTATGTAAGCTTGTCAATTTAACTAAATGTATTGCTGTTTGAATACAGTATATCATTATAGATGAGTAGGGAATTTGCAGTAATCTCTCAGACGTAATATACTCAGACAAGTTCTGAAACTCACTTAAAACATCTCTGATTGTGCAACAAGAATAAACGGTCAAATTAAACTGTTAAAATAAAGGAGAAGCAGATCGAGTTGACTGTACAAATACCTTCAAACTGCCACCTGTTCTAAATCATTTGCCGTCGGTACGCAGAGAGGTGCTCTGCTCTCAGGCCTCAGGGGAGGGGCCGGCGGCATCATCACCCGCAGCTCGTTGAGATGAGTAGGGACGTTACAGTAATGGACAAACGACAGTCTATAAAAATCGCCAGTAACACACAAAAAAAGTCGCTAGATTTGTCGCTAGTCGCTTTTTTGAAAATTTGTCGCTAAGTTGGCAACACTGGCGCAAACTGAGGAGCGGGAGGGGTGAGAGGTTTGGGGAGATGGGGGCACGCGAACTGTAGCGGGCGACCGGAAGAGCACAAGCACCAATGCTGCGTCCCAATTCGCATACTTATACTACGACCTAAAAGTATGTACTTTTTTTGTGGAGGAAAAATATATACTTTTGAGTGTGTAACAGAAAAGTATGCAAGCTTTGGGACATACTACTTCCTCGTTACACAGATCGTTGTGTTGCTTAGTTAAGAGCCCTGTCAATCATCCACATTTCTGTCGTATTTAATTAACCTTATTGGAGAAGCAGCAGCAGGATAATCTCCCATTCACGAGTCTTTCATGCAGAGAAATCTCCTCAGGTGTTTGGATAATTCTGCATTCAGACGGTAATGTCCAAACACGTCTTTATATAAGTTCAGTATTGTTGTTGCAGATGAAATATAACACAGACAACGCTGTTTAAATATTCTCCAGTGGGCTAGATATTAATTAACAGTCATACAAACATCTTTACCGAAGCCTCTTTGCTTGAAGGTTGGTCTCGCGCGTCCGTCATGTTTGTAGTTTGTTTACACTTTTCACCCCGCGTTTTGTAGTTCTAATCGAATTCACGTCCAACGCGCAATGTACTGTGGCCAATATCAGCGGTTAGAGTATGGACCCTTCTACACTTAAAATTTTGACCGGAAATAGTAAACCATCCGGGAGTTTTTGGCATACTTTTTTCAACATACTACGATTTGGGACATACTAATTCTATTTTCACATACTATTTAGGACGGATAGTATGCGGATTGCGACGCAGCACAAGTTTCAGCCCGGACTGTACCAAAATGCTGAGGAGTGGGGGGGCGGGGAAATTCCAGGAGTTTACCGGGAGGCAGAACAATACGGGAGACGGGTCTGAAATACGGGAGACTCCCCGGAAAAACGGGAGTGTTGGCAGGTATGCTTCCCATTCACTTTGAATGGGTGATGTCAGGCAACTTTTCAAGCGCCAACGGAAGCGTCAGCCAATCAGATCGCTTTATGCAAATACTTCATCTCAGAAAGTAGCCGATTGCGGACTAATTTCATTGGCTGACGCTGCTAAGATGATCGCGTCAGCCCCAACTTCAGACACGCCCTCGGTCAAGCGTTAACGCTGAAGCCCCGTGTGAATGCACCGTTAACAGTCACAGGCCTCAAAAAACACATGTGAAATGATATTTATAATCCAGACTCAACATTGCGTATACTCGCGATGTGACTATTGCGAATGATCACATTGCGCTATCGATGATGAAACGATATATTGTGCAGCCCTACTATGTAGGCTATGTGTATTTGTATACATCTAATATGTCTGTGTGTGTGTGTGCATGTATACTTTATTGCAATTTAGGGTATAAATGGGCTTAATAATCTTTTAATTGCCCCAAGTCAGATATCTTGATTTTAGTGCATTAATGGTAATGGATGATCAGTTGAATGATTAATAAACAACAATTGATCAGCCAGAGATGGCTTCAGATTTAGTGGTTTCTCATTTCTCAGTATGAATGAAGTGTCCTGAACACACTGGGACATTTCTGAGTTTATTGGGTATCTGACAGAGCAAAGGTGTGTAGTTTGTTTACAAACATAATTCAGCAGTTCAGGGTGAAGGGCATACCATTCCACAGACAGCATGCGCTTTTGTTTGTGTATGTGTGTGTTTTAAGGGCATTTCCTTTCCACACTCTGTTTTCCGCCCTCATCATACTCCTGCTTCGAGATCCACATCTGCTGGAAGGTTCCCTGTGGATGATCACAGCTCAGGTCAGTGCAGATCCACTTAATTCTCAATCTGTAAATGTGTGTGGGTCTGTTTGTTCTGTGTATCTTAGAGTATCTGCTGTTTCAGATTGAGATCAGTCGGAGATCAGATCAAGTTCAAATTAGATCAGACAAATCAGATTGAGTTAAAATTGAGATGAGACTGAGTTTATATTGAGATAAGCACATTTAGGTCATATTGAGACCAGAAAGAGATTAGATTGAGTCCTGACAGACATCAGATTGAGTTCAGATGAAGACTAGACAGAGATCAAATTGAAATCAAATTGAGATCAGACAGATCAGATTGAGTTCCAATTGAGATGAGACAGAGTTAATTCAGATCAAGTTCAGATTGAGACCAGGCGGAGATCAGATTGAGATGAGATTAAGTTTAAATTGAGATCAGAAAGAGAAAAGATTGAGTTCAAATTGACACCACACAGAGACCAGATTGAGTTCAAATTGACACCAGACAGAGATCAGATTGAGTTCAAATTGACACCAGACAGAGATCAGATTGAGTTCAAATTGACACCAGACAGAGATCAGATTAAGTTCAAATTGAAACCAGACAGAGATCAGATTGAGTTCATATTGAAGCCAGACAGAGATCAGATTGAGTTCATATTGACACCAGACAGAGATCAGATTGAGTTCAAATTGACACCAGACAGAGATCAGATTGAGTTCAAATTGAGATGAGACTGAGTTTATATTGAGATAAGCACATTGATGTCATATTGAGACCAGAAAGAGATAAGATTGAGTCCTGACAGACATCAGATTGAGTTCAGATGAAGACTAGACAGAGATCAAATTGAAATCAAATCGAGATCAGACAGATCAGATTGAGTTCCAATTGAGATGAGACAGAGTTAATTCAGATCAGATCAAGTTCAGATTGAGACCAGGCGGAGATCAGATTGAGTTCAAATTGAGACGAGACTACGTTTAAATTGAGATCAGAAAGAGAAAAGATTGAGTTCAAATTGACACCAGACAGAGATCAGATTGAGTGCATATTGAAACCAGACAGAGATCAGATTGAGTTCATATTGACACCAGACAGAGATCAGATTGAGTTCAAATTGACACCAGACAGAGATCAGATTGAGCTCAAATTGACACCAGACAGAGATCAGATTGAGTTCAAATTGACACCAGACAGAGATCAGATTGAGTTCAAATTGACACCAGACAGAGATCAGATTGAGTTCATATTGAAACCAGACAGAGATCGAATTGAGTTCATATTGAGACCAGACAGAGATCAGATTGAGTTCAAACTGAGATGAGACTAAGTTTATATTGAGATCAGATCAATTTCAGATTAAGACTAGAAAGAGATCATATCAAAATCAATTTGAGATCAGACAGATCAGATTGAATTCCAATTGAGATCAGATCAATTTCAGATTAAGACCAGACAGAGATCAAATAGACTTTAAATTGAGATCAGACGGGTCAGATTGAGACTAAACAGAGATCAAATTGAGTTCAAATTGAGATTGAATTGCGTTTAAATTGAGATCAGACAGTTCATATTAAGATCAGACAAAAATCGGATTTTGATCAGATTGAGATCAGACTGAGTTCAAATGTATTATGTCACTGGAGAAATATAAACTAACAGTATGGAAGCTTGTTTTTATCACAGAATATAAAATTAAAATAGGTAATTGCAAATCTAAGAGGAAAAGTCATAGTTTAGATATAAAAATGTTCTAATGCAGCATCAAAAACTGACTTGTACTTCAAATCTCACCAGTGAAGCTAGAATAGATCCTCCAATCCAGGAACTGAATCTCCTCTCTATGGAGCTGTTACAGGCGATGAGCTTCAGTCTCATGCTCTGCAGACACAGATGGACATTAGAGGTTGAGTTCAGAATAAGATCAGACTGAAGACGGGCAGTAATCAGACAGAATTCAGATTTAGATCAAATTGAAATTAGACCAAGAACACACTGAGTTCAGATGTCACAGATGGTCAGACAGAGTTTGGATTTAGATCAAAACGTTCAAATTTAGATTACACAGATATCAGATTAATTTTAGATTGAGATCAGACAGAGATCATATTGAGTTTTGATAGAAATCTCATTGAGTTTAGATTGAGATCAGAATAAATTCAGACTGAGATCAAACAGAAATCAGATCAAATTTAAATTGAGGTCAGACAGAAATCAGATTGAGTTTTGATTGGGATCAGATTGTGATCAGACAGAAATCAGATTGAGACTGGGCTAAAAAAAAAATAGGCAGCAATCAGACTCAAAATCCAAATTAAGATTGGACTGAGATGTCGATCAGGCAGAGATCAGACAAAAATCAAATGATCCGACGGAGTTAAATTTGATTTTGGATTTAGATCAGAAAAAGATCAGAATTCATTTAGACTGACATCAGACAGAGACCAGATTGCATTCAGATTGTGATCAGACAGATATCAGATTAATTTGAAATTGAGATCAGAAAATGATCAGTATGATTTTAGATCGAGATCCCTGTTGAAACTGAGATCAGATTGAGTTCAGACAGAAATCGGATTGAGTTTAGATTGAGATCAGACAGAAATCTGATTGAATTTAGATAAAGATCAGATTGTGATCAGACAGAGATCAGATTAACTTTACCTTGAGATCAGACAGAGATCGGAATAAATTTATTTTGAGATCAGACAGATTAAATTCAAATTGAAGGTCATATTGAGTTTAGACAGAAATCAGATTGACTTTAGATCAAGATCAGATTGTGATCAGACAGAGATCTGAATAAATTAAGACTGAAGTCAAACAGAGATCCAATAAAGTTCAAATTGAATATCAGACAGAGATCAGATTAAGATCAGATTGACATTAGTTTGAGATAAATCAGACTGAGATTATGATCAGACTGTGATCAGACAGAGATCAGGAACTCACTGGTGGTGCTTTTTGAGACAGTTCTCTGTTGAGTCTTTCTGTAAAGCCCTGCAGGAGTGTGTTTCCTCCTGTCACGATCACACTGCCGTACAGACCCTACACACACACACGTGTGCACACACAAATCAATATGAAACACTAAGTGCACTTCACATCATTTATTAGCGAAGGCGTTTTCTCTCTCCTACCGGTCTGATGTCGATGTCACACATGCCGATGCTGGTGGTGACCACGTGTCCGACACCCAGCATGGTGTTACCTGACAGACCCTGAGAACACACACACATCATCCTAATCCCCATCAGTGACTCTCAACTTTTTTGATGCCACACGTTTTTTTTTACTCCAACAATTATAATGGGAAAATTGTGGAAAATATTATAAACCATTTACCTTCACAATTCCAGAAATCCAATCTCATTGTGTCAAGATACTATTATTTTTTTTCAAGACTTGTTACCATTATTTATTTATTTATTTATTTATTTGTATTTTTAGGACTTTAATGAGTTTAATCAGTTAACTTTTGAAGATTGTCTGACTTTTTTATGTGAATCTGATTGAATAGTTAGTTAGTTAGTTAGTTACTAAGTTAGTTTTTGTGACTTTTCAAAGTCTTTCCAATTTCTTTGACTTTCCGAGCCTTCTCACATTTGTGTGTTTCTCAGCAGCAGAAGTGGTCATAGTTGGTAAACTCAGAGCGCAATGAATGGGAGAGAATCATTATTTTACAGTCCTATTTGCTGAAATAATGACAGAAAAACTCCAGAATGGTGTTATCAAGACTTTCAGAAAGAGGAAAACAATAGTGTGAGACTGATAACGGCAGCCAGAAGAGAGAATCATGTCAGATTTACAGTACAGTCCTGTCCTCAATACACTGCATAACACACATCTCACACAAGCGGTCATTTGTTTGTTGTAATTTGATGTAAAGATGATATAATACATACAGAAATACATACACTCACCTGCCACTTTATGAGGTACATCTCACTAGTACAGGGTTGGACCCCTTTTGTCTTCAGAACTGCCTTAATCCTTCATGGCAGAGATTCAACAAGCTACTGGAAATATTCCTCAGAGATTTTGCTCCATATTGACATGATAGCATCACACAGTTGCTGCAGATTTGTCGGCTGCACATCCATGATGCCCGATTCACCACATCCCAAAGGTGCTCTATTGGATTGAGCTCTGGTGACTGTGGAGGCCATTTGAGTACAGTGAACTCATTGTCATGTTTAAGAAACCAGTCTGAGATGATTCGTGCTTTATGACATGGTGCATATCCTGCTGAAAGTAGCCATCAGAAGATGAAGACACTGTGGTCATAAAGGGATGGACATGGTCAGCAACAATACTCAGGTAGGCTGTGGCGTTGACACGATGCTCAATTGGTACTAATGGACCCAAAGTGTGCCAAAAAAATCTCCCCCACACCATTACACCACCACCACCAGCCTGAACCGTTGATACAAGGCAGGATGGATCCATGTATTCATGACGTTAACGCCAAATTCTGACCCGACCATCTGAATGTGGCAGCAGAAATGGAGACTCATCAGACCAGGCAACGTTTCTCCAATCTTCTATTGTCCAGTTTTGATGAGCCTGTGTGAATTGTAGCCTCAGTTTCCTGTTCTTAGCTGACAGGAGTGGCACCCGGTGTGGTCTTCTGCTGCTGTAGGCCATCCGCCTCAAGGTTGGACCTGTTGTGTGTTCAGAGATGCTCTTCTGCAGACCTCGGTTGTAACGAGTGCTTATTTGAGTTACTGTTGCGTTTTTCCGACCATTCTCTGTAAACCCTAGAGATGTTTGTGCATGAAAATCCGAGTAGATCAGCAGCTTCTGAAATACTCAGAGCAGCCCGTCTGGCACCAACAACCATGCCATGTTCAAAGTCACTTAAATCCCCTTTCTTCTCCATTCTGATGCTCGCTTTGAACTGCAGCAGATCGTCTTGACCATGTCTACATGCCTAAATGCATTGAGTTCCTGCCATGTGATTGGCTGATTAGAAATTTGTGTTAACGAGCAGTTGGACAGGTGTACCTAATAAAGTGGCCGGTGAGTGTATAACCGTACATACATTTAAAAAAATCTAAACATTAAAAACTTTCAAGGATTTAAGATGCTGGTGACCATTAAACACATCATAACAGGCTTGTGAAAAGGCTCCATTACACTGGTTAACACATGACTAATGACGAGTTGATCAAACCAGTTCTTAAGATGTAGTCTGAACTTATAATGACTTTGTTAATGGATCTGGCTGCAGGTTTTAGGAATATATGTGTCTGCTCCTGATTAAGAATCATCCCTGATAAGAGCAGATGATGAAGCCAGTATAAAGCAGACGCTGGTCTATATTTCACCTTCACATTAGACGGATCAAACAGACCCTCCGGTATTCGCAGACGCTCCGCTCCAAAATCTGTGCTGTATCCGCTCGGGATCTCGTAGTGCGCTGTCGGCATCTGAGCAGCCACCCTGAACACACACACATACATACACACATACAGGTCATATACAGTTTAAGTCAATGATATTAGCCTTAGTGTGAATTTTTAATTGTTTTTTATATACATACTAATCTACTGTATTAAATTACCCAATAAATTGTATTTTTAACCCCTTCCCCAACCCCAAGCCTAAACCCAACCGTCACAGTACTGTAAAATATTCATTATTGTTATACAGTGTCATAAAAAATGCCGCTATATTAATGTGCATATCACACTTCCGGCCAGCTGCGTATCCAATCTAGACTTTACCTATGATTATCATGACATGACACATGAATGACTGTCATGAAGTGTCATTCGCTCACTTACCAGCTGTTATAAGCATGCATTAAATCTCATTCCCTTTCATGACGTCATTCATGTGTCTTGTCATGATTATAAAGGTTTAATGACAGCCTTATGAACACCCCTTCAAGTAAAGTGTCACCAAATCATCTCTGTTGAACAGCTCTTGAGAAATATTTGTAAAAAAAAAAACAAATTTCACAGGAGGGGGAACAATTTTCAACAATTTGTGTGTGTGTTTCACTCACTGTTCATCATACGGAGAGTCAGACACCTGCAGCACAGACGCCTGGAAGTCCTGAATCACCTCCTGAAAGAGTCAAATCCACTGTCACAGTGACACACACACACCCGCCCACACACACATGCGCACACACACTGTTCTGGATCCTTACGTTACACATAAACGTGTGCCATGACTTGCTGACCGGAGGCAGTTTGTCTTTCTTGGTCCACAGCGGCGGAGCTCCTTCCCTCACGGGCTCCTGATAAACACACACACACACAATTAGAAATCAAATATACACACACAGAGAATAACAGGACACACACACACACTAGGGTGACACGGTGGCTTAGTGGTTAGCACTGTGACCTCACAGCAAGAAGGTTGCAGGTTTGAGTCCCAGCTAGGCCAGTGGTCATTTCTGTGTGGAGTTTGCATGTTCTCCCCGTGTTGGCGTGTGTTTCCTCCGGGTGCTCCGGTTTCCCCCACAGTCCAAACACATGCGCTACAGGGGAATTGATGAACTAAATTGACTGTAGTGTATGAGTGTGTGTGTGAATGAGTGTGTATGGGTGTTTCTCAGTACTGGATTGCGACTGGAAGGGCATCCGCTGTGAAAATCATATGCTGGAATAGTTGGCGATTCATTCCACTGTGGTGATCCCTGATAAATAAAGGGACTAAGCCGAAGGAGAATGAAACGAAACACACACACTACCTTTGACGCGATCATGTATGGAGGAACGGTGTCGATGTTCATTTCCTGAAACAACTCTCGACACTGCATGCTGATGAAGTCCCCGGCCAGAGGAGACTTCACGATCCCTGAACACACAAAACACAGACCCACAGTGAGTGTGTGTGTGTGTGTGTTTATGGAAGATTCTGGAACTGTGGGAACATTTTCCATCTCCTCGATACAATTTCTATTATGTTTTTTTTGTCATATTGTGACGCAGCTCCTAGCGAAACGGCATATTAAAGGAGAAAGCAGTGGGCGTGGCTTGTTTTTTCTACTGCGAGCTGATTGGATGTAGTAAAGTAGGCGTGTCATTCAGAAAGGCGGGGAAAAGGGTTTGAGGAGAGTTATTACAACCTAACAGACTCCTCCTGCTCTCCATTTCTGGTTGTTGTCAAAACTGACAGCTGGAGGGGGTGTGGTTAAGTGTGTTAGCCCCGCCCACTACCTCAGCCAGACCTAATCTGAGAATTTAACTGAAAACAAACAGGAAGTGCATTTTCAGATTTCAGTTAAAGATTGCAATAGGCAAACCATTTTTTCTTCTTAATGACATGCACAGATGAATTGTTCACCACAAAACTAGCAATGTGAGCTAACAACATCAATGTGGTTAGTTTTGATTTCATGGGGACTTAATAAGAGAATAACATCACAAAAGTTATCTCTAAATGAATGTTTGCGTTTGTATTTAGAAAATTTCAGTATTGGTAACATTAAAGTACACAGTTATCAAAGTTATCAAACATTTAATGGCTCCATAGTACAATGTTGTGGTTCAGTTTACAACGTTCAATGCTAAATCTGTTTGAATCTAAATACACAAAGTATTAGTAACAGAGTCAAATGTTTACATGTTTTTTTTTGCTTTATTTTTAATTTTTTTTGTTCATCTTACTGTAAATTGTACATTTTGAAGGATTCGGATTTCTACCATCTCATCCATCTCAGCGTGGATGTTTATCCTTTTCTCATCATTCTGTTTCTCATCATACATGCAGTGCAGAATTATTAGGCAAATGAGTATTTTGAGCACATGATCCTCTTTATGTATGTTGTCTTACTCCAAGCTGTATAGGCTCGAAAGCCTACTACCAATTAAGCATATTAGGTGATGTGCTTCTCTGTAATGAGAAGGGGTGTGGTCTAATGACATCAACACCCTATATCAGGTGTGCATAATTATTAGGCAACTTCCTTTCCTTTGGCAAAATGGGTCAAAAGAAGGACTTGACAGGCTCCGAAAAGTCAAAAATAGTGAGATATCTTGCAGAGGGATGCAGCACTCTTAAAATTGCCAAGCTTCTGAAGCGTGATCATCCAACAATCAAGCGTTGCATTCAAAATAGTCAACAGGGTCGCAAGAAGCGTGTGGAAAAACCAAGGCGCAAAATAAACTGCCCGTGAACTGAGAAAAGTCAAGCGTGCAGCTGCCAAGATGCCACTTGCCACCAGTTTTGCCATATTTCAGAGCTGCAACATCACTGGAGTGCCCAAAAGCACAAGGTGTGCAATACTCAGAGACATGGCCAAGGTAAGAAAGGCTGAAAAACCACCACCACTGAACAAGACACACAAGCTGAAACGTCAAGACTGGGCCAAGAAATATCTCAAGACTGATTTTTCTAAGGTTTTATGGACTGATGAAATGAGAGTGAGTCTTGATGGGCCCGTGGCTGGATCGATAAAGGGCAGAGAGCTCCAGTCCGACTCAGACGCCAGCAAGGTGGAGGTGGAGTACTGGTTTGGGCTGGTATCATCAAAGATGAGCTTGTGGGGCCTTTTCGGGTTGAGGATGGAGTCAAGCTCAACTCTAATAATAATGACCTTAAAATGGTTAAATTTATATTAAAAACTGCTTTTATTCTAGCCGAAATAAAACAAGTAAGACTTTCTCCAGAAGAAAAAATATTATCAGACATACTGTGAAAATTTCCTTGCTCTGTTAAACATCATTCGGGAAATATTGGAAAAAGAAATTCAAAGGGGGCGAATAATTCTGACCTCAACTGTAGGTTGCTGCTGGAAGTGGTGTTAGTGAGACCAGCAGAGGGCGCTCAACCTGTGGTCTGTGTGGGTCTTAATGCCCCTGTATAGTGACGGGGACTCTACACTGCTCAGTGAGCGCCGTCTTTCGAATGAGACGTTAAACCGAGGTCCTGACTCTCTGTGGTCATTAATAATCCCAGGATATCCTTCGAAAAGCAGTAGGGGTTTAACCCTGGCATCCCGGCCAAATCTGCCCACTGGCCTCTGTCCATCTTGGAAAATTACTATATAAATGTAAGTAAGTATTATTATTATTATAAAGCATTAACAGTTTCAAATTCTTAAAGAATGCTGCTTTTTCAAATGACACAATTCTTGAGTTTTTGTAGTGGGACAACTTCATTGTTTTATGTTCGATCCACTTAAATATGCACAAACTAATAAGTTAACATAATTCATGTTTGTACCAACAGTTGTCAATTCCAGGATCCCCCATACATTGTGATGTGTAGTTTCTGTGACTAAAGTAAAGGACGCTCTGGTGTTTACCTTGCTGCAGGACGTACCCATCATGCACCGGGATGGCGGTGGTGTGCGTGGCTCCGCTGTCCAGCACCAGGCCCGTGGCTCGACCGTTGGCGAAGCTGCAGTCGATCAGGTTAAGGTGAGGTACAAACATCATGACATCATCAGCCTGCCTTTAATACATGAGCAACTGCATAGTGATTGGCTCACGTCCCTGAGTGCTGCGCTCTGATTGGATACGCGGTGAGCACAGCTGTTTTGCACAGGAAGAAAGCGGGAATGTTGTAATGCTCAAATATGAGCTCTGTGAGTTTTTCCCTCTTGGCTCGCGAGTTCCACTGTCACAAAAGAGAGATGGAGGTCAGAAAATGTTTGACTGCTGCAAATGCATCGCTCAGGTCATGCGAATCTCAAACAGACATTAAAGAGGCTGAAATACATGACTCATTACAAATCAGTTTGAGTTTCTTTTTTTTCTGTCAAACACAAACGTAAATATATTGAAGAATTTTGGAAACCGGTAACCATTGACTTGTATTTGTTTTTCCTACTATGGATTTCAATGGTTACCTGTTTCCAACATTCTTCAAAATATCTTCTTTTATCTTAAGCAAGTTAAAAAAAAATGGTTTGTAACAAGTCAAGGATGAGTAAATGATGACCGACCACTTTCAGCTGTCAGAGAAATGGCTTTTATCCAAAATAGCATACATTGCATGGTAGTATATTCCTTCATTACTATACTATACTCACACTGTTGTTTTAAACTCACCTTTTGAGTATTGCTTATAATTTATGAGGCTTTCTTTTTTAATTTGTATTTTTTTGTATTTCATGTGTTCTGATGCTTTTGTTAGTGCTTTGAGTCTGAGAAAAGCGCACTATAAATAACATTTATTATTATTATTATTATTATTATTTTGCAAAGCTTTTACTTTCCTACATTCCAAAACATAATATTGAATTTTTCAGTTTAGCAAATTTCACAAAAAATATGTCAGTAGTTATTTTGAATTTAAGAAATCAATGCTTGTTTTGAGATATAAGGTGCGTTCGACTTCATGCAGCGCTGCGCAGATCGATCGAAATCTGTCTTAAAGGTGCAGTATGTAAGTTTGACACCCAGTGGTTGAACTAGGTATTGCACTCCTGGATCATAATAAAAGTATGCTAGGATGCCAGATTGTGTACAGGAGCGAGTGATTTAAACTGTGTTCTAAATAAAAGCAAGGACACGCGATAGAGGGAATATTTTCCATATTAAAAGGAGTTTTTGTCCTAACCAACACCTCGAATTGATATATTAGAAATGGCTTCTATTTCTCACAGCTGAACAACAGAAACCTATGACAGCTAGATCACCTCAGGTAAGCCTTGTGTGCTTTATTCTGTGCTAAATGCTAACAATGCGAGTTTGAATGCATTTTACATGGCATTTGTTGCCATATACTGAAAGCAGAAAGTTCACCTCAGATCTGGAAAATACAATAAACCGTCTGAAATTGAACTTTAGAACTAAACACATATGAGTGATTCAGCATCTACATTGATGTTAAAGTGGGTTAACATGTATTGAATAGATTCTAAACCTTACCGTTTCGTGAGCGAGTGCATATTCTGTGCTTCTGAAAGGCTGTATTTACATTTCTGCCGTGTTTCGTCTGGTGCAAACAGCCAAATAGCTGGTCACTGCCTCTCTAGTCACAGCGTGTTGTTAGGACACGCGGTTACAATGTAACCTGCTCACCTAATGTTTACATTCGTAATATTTATGTAATTTGCTAATTAATAACCTCATGTGGAACTGAATCTTGTCTCCCATACTGTTCTTTTTGGTCACGGACGCATGCTTTCAGAGTCTTTCTGAATGAATGAATGAAATACGCTGTTTTCCAATAAGGCAACCCAGGGTGCTGACATATAATTGGCTAAACTGGCATCGTGCATATGAAATTTATCTAAACAAAGACAGCGTTCCGGCACGGAAAACCCATTTTCAAAGCAGAATATCTGACTTCAGCATTGTTTTTCAGTTAAACAAGTATGTTCACTTGGGATGTTTCTTAAATATCTGCACACATATTATGGTATTTTTATGCTTTAGAAGAGTCAAAAACTTACATACAGCACCTTTAAAGCATGCTGCATGCTGGTTAGAAATTTGGTCCGGATTGATGCTGCGCAGATGCCACGTGACTGTCACATCCGGCATCAAAGTACCGCGACAGCGCTCTGAGATTCAGCCGTGCAGCATCTGAAGAGCGACTGCTGGAGCTGCGATGACGACACTGATGTTACACGATTGGCCGAGTTCACTGCATGACAACAACCAGGTGTGTTTCGGGTTTATTACTGGACAAATTCCGTCTCACAAATTTCAAAACAAACAATTCACTTTTCATACCATCTCTATATTGTACAAGGTTTCCGCTACATTCATTTATCCGTGGCGGGCCGCCACGCCAAAATTCATCCCGCCACGGCTACATTAATTACAGCTTCTTATTTAAAACATTTAGTCGTGTTTTTATAGCGGATTATAATCGCACCAAAACATATTAGAGGTAAACAGCGCAAACTTTTCTGTAACTGTAGTAGTGCTGTGCGCTATTTGTTTAAGGTGACATGCTGACTGACTCTCTGACAGACTGACTGACAGGTGCGTGAGTCCAGCAAACACGGCGTAGCTTTCAGTTAAGATGAACACAGTTTCCATAAGTATACTTTATTGATAAAGGTCAATGGCTCTGCATACAATGACTTTATCTTGCTGGAGTTTATAGCCGTTTCACTTTACTTCAGGACGCGTTAATGTCGGAAAACGCACAAAAACGCACTAAATCACGCTTCAGCAGCGCTTACTGGAGAGCGCACGAGAAGATCTGCACTTGAACGTGTAAATTTGAGTGCGTGCAAGAAGTTCTGTGCTCGAACAGAGGAAATCGGCACGCAAGCGAAGAGATTTGCATGCTCATATTACATGAATGCGTTCTCGACTTGTAATACTGCGTGTAATATTTGTCTTTGAAATAGTTGGCAGATCTGTGTAAAAAAAAAAGTCCTGCCGCCACAGCTGGAAAAAATCCTAGAAGAAACACTGTTGTACACATCATGCTTATTAAATAACTACAAATATTTTACTGCAGTATCATCATCTTTTGTCAAATAAAGGCTAGATTGTTTGCAGGTTTATTTTCGACCTTTTTCATACAGACTATTTACTGCATTCAGCTCCATGAACGATTTAAATGATATATTTTAGTGAATAACCTAAATATGAACTCAAATACGTCTTACAGACGTGTAATAAAATAGTTATCATCATTGATCCTGACACTCTAAAGGTTTCTTAAATTAAGTTAAAGAACTACTTTATTAAATAATTATAAAATGATTTATGATTATAAAATATATATATTTTATTTCCTGTCTAGCCGTTTATTCATTCATTTTCTTGTCGGCTTAGTCCCTTTATTAATCTGGGGTCGCCACAGCGGAATGAACCGCCAACTTATCCAGCACGATTTTACGCAGCGGATGCCCTCTGCATCTCTGGGAAATGTCTAGCCGTTTATTCAGTTTTAAAAGTGACATTAATGTACCTGCTTTTTCTGGGAAACTTCTCCTTAAAGTGGAGCTCACTTATGTTAGGAATGTCCTTTTGTTCAATCTTTTTGGATTAAAGTGCTTTTGAAGGATCTTAATAATCTTAGTCATTGTTCAAGACTTAATCAAAACACCTTTGGGTTTTACATTAATATATTTTGGAAAGTTTTATATATATAAGTGTAAATAAATGCAAACCCTTTTAGCATATTCAAACAAGAACTATTAGCCTAAAGAGTGATGTTTAAACTCCTAGAATTTGTGCTTATTGCTTTGTATTTAATAGGCCTGTTAGTTTTTATGTTTATATTAGCCTCTCGTTTCCCCTTATTTCTCTCATGCGTTTGTTTTATATTTAATTCATAATTCCCTTATTGTTTAAAATGAACTATAGTTTGTAGAGACTGTATTCTGTTATATTTGTACTGTAAATCTTTTACCCCCGGTTTCACAAACAAGGTTTAAGGCTAGTCTTGGATTAAATTGCATTTTGAGCTGTCTCAACTGAAAATAACTTGCAGTGAGATGTCTTAAAATATGTCAGTCATTTTTTGTCTACAGGTGCACACCAGTAATGTATTTTTCTAAGGCAGTTTTTATAAATGTGGCTTAAATAGCCTAATTTAACTAAGGTCTAGTCCTGGCTTAAGCTAAGCCCTGTTTGTGAAACTGGCCCTTAATGTTATAAATAAAAAAATTATGATGACGCCATGTAGGTAGTGCTGTTGCCTCACAGCAAGAACGTCGCTGGGTCGCAGGTTCGAACCTCGGCTGGGCTGGGTCAGTTGGCGTTTCTGTGTGGAGTTTGCATGTTCTCCCTGCGTTCGCGTGGGTTTCCTCCGGGTGCTCCGGTTTCCCCCACAGTCCAAAGACATGCGGTACAGGTGAATTGGGTAAGCTAAATTGTCCATAGTGTATGAGTGTGAATGTGTGTGTGGAAGTTCCCAGAGATGGGTTGCGGCTGGAAGGGCATCCGCTGCGTAAAATCGTGCTGGATAAGTTGGCGGTTCATTCCGCTGTGGCAACCCCGCAAGGGACAAAGCTGACAAGAAAATTAATGAATGAATGATGACGCCATGTAATCGGTCATCATGACTGCAGCAACTTCCATTTTCAACTCCGCCCCCTCTTGCGCTCGGCTAATCTCATTGATCACCGGCTTTTCCCGAAATACCAGTCTGATCTCACGAGGAATCATAAGTATTTTACGTTTTGTCAGTTTAGTGGCTACGTCGTACAAATTTGTACGAGTTCAGCCGTACGAAAATGTACAATTTTAAAAAGGAGGCGTGGCACCCAACCCCAACTGTCATTGGGTGATGAGCAAATAGTACTAATTTGTACGAATTAGATCGAACGAATTCATACGAATTAGCCACTGAATCAAAAAGTTACGAATTGCCATGAGATTTTGTTAGAAATACAAGTGGTTGTTGTCATGCGGTGAACTCGACCAGTCGTGTAACATCAGTGTCGTCATTGCAGTTCTAGCAGTCGCTCTTCAGATGCTGCACCGCTGAATCAGTTGTCTGAACTCGGAGCGCTGTCGCGGTACTTTGATGCCGGATGTGACAGTCACGTGGCGTCGGCGCAGCATCAATCCGGCCAAAATTTCTAACCGGCATGCACCGCTTTAAGACAGATTTCGATTGGTCTGCACAGCGCTGCATGATGTCGAACGCACCTTTTGTCCAGATTGATGCTGCGCAGACGCCACGTGACTTTCACATGTGGCATCAAAGTACCGCGACAGCACTCCGAGATCAGACAACTGATTCAGCCATGCAGCATCTGAAGAGCGACTGCAGGAGCTGCGATGACGACACCGATTTTACACGATTGGCCGAGTTCACCGCATGACAACTTATTATTGGACAAATTCCGTCTCACAAATTATAAAACAAACAATTAACTTTTCCTATTTCATATCAATTAACTTTTCAAAATTAAAAGACTACAAATATTTTACTGCAGTATCATCTTTTGTTAAATAACTTGTTCATAATGACTAGATTGTTTGCACAGGTTTAATATCGACATTTATATACAGACTACTGTATTCAGCTCCATAAATTATTTAAATTATATATTTCAGCAAATAACTTAAATATGAACTTAACTATGTCTTACAGACTTGAAATAAAATAATTATCATCTTTGATCCTGACACCCATATAAAAATTTCTTAACAAATTAAGTTAAAAAAATATTTTATTAAATATATGACTATAAAATATTTTATTTCCTGTCAAGCCGTTTATGCAGAATTTTTAAAAGTGTCATTGACATACCTGCTCTTTCTGGGAAATTTCTACTTAAAGTGTAGCTCATTTATTTTGGTCCTTTTGCTCAATCTTTTTGGATTAAAGTGCTTTTTTAAAAATGCTTTTATTATCCAAAATAACCCTATTTGAGGATATTTATTTCCTTTTTATGTGCCCTATTGTTTCCCCTTATTTCTCATGCGTTTGTTATATAGGCTACTTAAATTTAATTTATAATTCCTGTATTGTTTAAAGATGAACTATAGTTTGTAGAGACTGTATTGTGTTTTATTTGTACTGTAAGTTTTTTGTTGTTATTGCAATAAATAAATAAATAAGTGATCACGCCATGTGATCGGTCATGACTGCAGCAACTTTGAGCCTCGAAGTGTCCGGCCTGACGCCTCCTTTTTCAACTCCGCCCCTGCCTGCGCTCGGCTAATCTCGTTGATCATCAGCTTCATGTCGAACGCACCTAACGCCTCACAGATTCAGTGATTCAATCAGAGTGAGTCTTTACATTTTTATTCGAGGAGTTAGTTACTAATCCCAAGTAGGTAATTGTAAATAAAAAAAGCTATAACATACATTTTGTCAACGAAATAATCTATAAAAGAAAGAGCTGTTTTCCCAATTGAATAAATATCCTGAAGTGCTGAAGTTCATTCAGTGGTGACATTATATTCAGGACTGATGTACTCACCGGAGCTTCAGACATCAGAACGGGGTGTAAACTGGGCTCCGATTTGATGTGTTTGCTGTAGATGTGGTCGATAATGGCTTGGAACGCGTCCCAGTCCTCAACTAACAGAGATTAGTCGAGAAGACATTAGAAACTGAGATGTTATGCTGATCATAAACATGCATGTTAAATAGTGTGTGTGTGTCGTACTCATGCCGTTCTTTAGTGGAGAGATCAGCTCGACTCCTGCCCGGGGCACATGCAGAGCTGTGGTGTCAATGTAGTAGCTCCGCCCACTGTTGCTCTCTTGCTCCGCCCCCATGTCCGCTGGCCTCTCCTCCTCGGCGTTCACTCCTATAGTGGTGGGAAAATCCACCTGAACAGGAAAAAGAGCATAACGGTAATCATGAGCTCTTTAATTAACACTTCAGTTGGATGGATGTTGGATGGAGAGACAGATGATGGATTGATGGATGGACAAAGAATGGAGGGATTTAGGGACAGATGGATTGATTTGGCTGATAGATATACATTAAAAGAAGGATGGATGGACGAACGGATGAACAGAAGGATATAGGGATGGACGGATGGATGGATAGACATTACCAAAAGCATATATGGATGGATGGATGGTTGAACAGAAGGATATATGGACAGGTGGATGGACTGGCTGATGAATAGACATTAACAGAAGGAGATGGATGAATGGATGGATGGATGGATGGATGGATGGTTGGACGGATGGACAGATGGATGAATGGACAGATGGATAGATGAACAAAATAATATGGGGACAAATGGATTTATTATCTGATGGATATACATTAACAGAAGGATGGAGGGAGGGAGGCATGGATGGAGGGAGGGAGGGAGGGAGGGAGGGAGGGATGGAGGGAGGGAGGGAGGGATGGATGGATGGATGGATAGATAGATGGATGGACAGATGGAACAGAAGGATATATGTATGTATGTATGGATGGATGGATGGACGAACGGACGGATGGATGGATGGATAGATAGATGGATGGACAGATGGATGGATGGATGAACAAAATAATATAGGGACAGATGGATGGATTACCTGATGGATAGACATTAACAGAAGGATGGATGGATGGATGGATGGACAGAAGGATATATGGACTGATGGATGGATGGACAGATGGATGGATGAACAAAATAATATAGGGACAGATGGATGGATTACCTGATGGATAGACATTAACAGAAGGATGGATGGATGGATGGATGGATGGACAGAAGGATATATGGACTGATGGATGGATGGACAGATGGATGGATGAACAAAATAATATAGGGACAGATGGATGGATTACCTGATGGATAGACATTAACAGAAGGATGGATGGATGGATGGATGGATGGACAGAAGGATATATGGACTGATGGATGGATGGACAGATGGATGGATGAACAAAATAATATCGGGACAGATGGATGGATTATCTGATGGATAGACATTAACGGATGGATGGATGGATGGATGGATGGATGGATGGATGGATGGATGGATGGACAGAAGGATATATGGACTGATGGATGGATTATTTGATGGATAGATATTAACAGAAGGATAGATGGATGGATGGACACACGGATGGACGGACGGATGGACAAATGGATGAACAGAAGGATATTGGGACGGAGGAATAAATAGACATTGCCAAAATGGACAGATAGATGGATGAACAGAAGGATATATGGACTGATGGATGGATTATCTGATGAATAGACATTAACAGAAGGATGGATGCATGGATGGATGGATGGATAAACGGCTAGACAAACAGATGAACAGAAGGATATAGGGACAGATGGATGAACATTACCAAAAGCATATATGCACTGATGGATGGACTGGCTGATGGATAGACATTAACAGAATGATATATGTATGGATGGATGGATGGACAGATGGATGGATGAACAAAATAATATAGGGACAGATGGATGGATTATCTGATGGATACACATTAACAGAAGGATGAATGGATGGATGGACAGAAGGATATTTGGACTGATGGATGGACTGGCTGATGGATAGACATTAACAGAAGGATATATGTATGGATTGACGGACGGACGGATGGATGGATGGATGGATGAACAGAATGATATAGGGACATATGGATGGATTATTTGATAGATAGATATTAACAGAATAGATAGATGGATGGACGGATAGATGAATAAATGGATGAACAGAAGGATATTGGCATGGAGGGATGAATAGACATTGCCAAAATGGACGGATGGATGAACAGAAGGATATATGGATGGATGAACAGAAGCATATAGGGACAGATGGACGGACTATCTGATGGATAGACATTAACAGAAGGATGGATGGATGGATGGATGGATGGATGAACGGCTAGACAAACAGATGAACAGAAGGATATAGGGACAGATGGATAAACATTACCAAAAGCATATATGCACTGATGGATGGATGAGCAGAAGAATATATGGACTGATGGATGGACCGGCTGATGGATAGACATTAACAGAATGATATATGGATGGATGGATGGATGAACAGAAGGATATATAGACAGATGGATAGGCATTAACAGAAGGAGAAATGGATGAATGGAATGATGGATTGATGGACAGACAGATGGATGATGAATGTATAGACATGACTACAAGTAAATATGAGCGGTGGATTGGCTGAGATGAAAAAAGGATATCAGGATGGATAGACAGATGAATGGAAGAGTAAATGGACAGATAGTTTGATTGATAGATGAATAAACATATATATATGGATGAACAGATGAATGGAAGTGTATATATGGACTGATGGATGGATGAACAAAACAGATGGACAGATTAGCTGATAGATAAACATTAACAGATGGAGGAATGGATGGACAGATGAACAGAAGGATGTATGTGTAGGTGTGTGTTGACCTTGGGACAGTCCTCTCCAGCGTATCCTGCTCTGGTGGAGAAGGAGCCGATGTCAAACACCAGCGCGCCCACTTCATCTGACACAGAGACACACTGACGTTATTACCTGTGTTAATCTGCGTTAAACACACATCTGTTATTGTCACACTCATACACACACTGTTCCACAGCAGCACTGATAATGTCTGTCAATGTGATGCCTTTAGTTTAGACCTAGCTGATCTATCTATCTAGATCTATCATCATGTCATTCTGGAGAAGATATTATTATAAACTAGGGCTGCACCATATTGGAAAAATCTGACATTGTGATATTTTGTTTTTCTGTGCTATATATATAAATACAGGCAGTGCAGAATTATTAGGCAAATGAGTATTTTGAGCACATCATCCTCTTTATGCATGTTGTCTTACTCCAAGCTGTTTAGGCTCGAAAGCCTACTACCAATTAAGCATATTAGGTGATGTGCATCTCTGTAATGAGAAGGGGTGTGGTCTAATGACATCAACACCCTATATCAGGTGTGCATAATTATTAGGCAACTTCCTTTCCTTTGGCAAAATGGGTCAAAGGAAGGACTTGACAAGCTCCGAAAAGTCAAAAATAGTGAGATATCTTGCAGAGGGATGCAGCACTCTTAAAATTGCCAAGCTTCTGAAGCGTGATCATCGAACAATCAAGCGTTTCATTCAAAATAGTCAACAGGGTCGCAAGAAGCGTCTGGAAAAACCAAGGCGCAAAATAACTGCCCATGAACTGAGAAAAGTCAAGCGTGCAGCTGCCAAGATGCCACTTGCCACCAGTTTTGCCATATTTCAGAGCTGCAACATCACTGGAGTGCCCAAAAGCACAAGGTGTGCAATACTCAGAGACATGGCCAAGGTAAGAAAGGCTGAAAAACCACCACCACTGAACAAGACACACAAGCTGAAACGTCAAGACTGGGCCAAGAAATATCTCAAGACTGATTTTTCTAAGGTTTTATGGACTGATGAAATGAGAGTGAGTCTTGATGGGCCCGTGGCTGGATCGGTAAAGGGCAGAGAGCTCCAGTCCGACTCAGACGCCAGCAAGGTGGAGGTGGAGTACTGGTTTGGGCTGGTATCATCAAAGTTGAGCTTGTGGGGCCTTTTCGGGTTGAGGATGGAGTCAAGCTCAACTCCCAGTCCTACTGCCAGTTTCTGGAAGACACCTTCAATCAGTGGTACAGGAAGAAGTCTGCATCCTTCAAGAAAAACATGATTTTCATGCAGGACAATGCTCCATCACACGCAGCCAAGTACTCCACAGCGTGACTGGCAAGAAAGGGTCTAAAAGAAGAAAAACTAATGACGTGGCCTCCTTGTTCACCTGAACTGAACCCCATAGAGAACCTGTGGTCCATCATCAAATGTGAGATTTACAAGGAGGGAAAACAGTACACCTCTCTGAACAGTGTCTGGGAGGCTGTGGTTGCTGCTGCACGCAATGTTGATGGTGAACAGATCAAAACACTGGCAGAATCCATGGATGGCAGGCTTTTGAGTGTCCTTGCAAAGAAAGGTGGCTATATTGATCACTGATTAGTTTTTGTTTTGTTTTTGAATGTCAGAAATGTATATTTGTGAATGTTGAGATGTTATATTGGTTTCACTGGTGAAAATAAATCATTGAAATGGGTATATATTTGTTTTTTGTTAAGTTGCCTAATAATTCTGCACAGTAATAGTCACCTGCACACACAGATATCCTCCTAAAATAGCTCAAACTAAAAACAAACTAAAAACTACTTCCAAAAATATTCAGCTTTGATATTAATGAGTTTTTTGGGTTCATTGAGAACATGGTTGTTGTTCAATAATAAAATTAATCCTCAAAAATACAACTTGCCTAATAATTCTGCACTCCCTGTATATATACTTTGTTGAACTTGCACAGAATTTTTTGGTCACACTTTATTTTAAGGTTCAGTTCTCGCTCTTAGCAAACCATTTTGACTTTTGCTTCAATAAACTCCCAATTTGCTCCTTATTAATAGTTATTAGGCAGCACAGTGGCTCACTGGTTAGCACTGTGGCCTCACAGCAAGAAGTTCGCTGGTTCGAGCCCTGGCTGGGTCAGTTGTCATTTCTGTGTGGAGTTTGCATGTTTTCCCCGTGTGCATGGGTTTCCTCTGGGTCGTCCGGTTTCCCCCAGTCTAAACACTGTAGGTGAATTGAATAAACTAAATTGGCCATTGTGAGTGTATGTGTGAATGAGTGGGTATGGGTGTTTCCCAGTACTAGGTTGCAGCTGGAAGAGAGTAAAACATATGCTGGATAAGTTGGGGGTTCATTCCGCTGTGGCGACCCCTGATGAATAAACAGACTAAGCTGAATGAAAATGAATGAATAATAGTTATTAAAAGGTAGTTCAGGTATTGGGTAGGCTTAGAAACGTAGAATAAGATCATGCAGAATAGGTGGTTTATAAGTATTCATTCATTCATTCATTCATTTTCTTGTCGGCTTTGTCCCTTGCGGGGTCGCCACAGCGGAATGAACCACCAACTTATCCAGCACGATTTTACGCAGCGGATGCCCTTCCAGCCGCAACCCATCTCTGGGAACTTCCACACACTCATTCACACTCATACACTATGGACAATTTAGCTTACCCAATTCACCTGTACTGCATGTCTTTGGACTGTGGGGGAAACTGGAGCACCCGGAGGAAACCCACGCAAACGCAGGGAGAACATGCAAACTCCACACACAAACGCCAACTGACCCAGCCCAGCCGAGGTTCGAACCTGCGACCCAGTGACGTTCTTGCTGTGAGGCAACAGCACTACCTACTGCGCCACTGCGTTGCCCATAAGTATTCATAAGGAGCCAATATCTCAATAAGATGCAAGCTAATAAGCAACTAGTTAATAGTGAGAATTTGTCCCTAAAGTGTTAGCGAATGTATTAATTTTGATTGGGATGATTCTGTAGGGCAGTGAACATGCATAACATGTAATAAACAAACTACAGGCATAGATAAATGCAACAAAGCAGAGATAAAAGTGAAATAAACAGTGCATGCATTATGGTTTTGTATATGTAAATGTAGAAATTACACTGCAAAGTCAACTCAGCCTTGCACATCTACACTCGCAGAAAATAAGGTACGATGGTACAAATAATGCTCCTTAAGCAACAGTTTTGTGCTTTTGTAAAGGTTGTACCTTATATAGTACAGAAAAGACCTCTTATGATGCTGTTCTGTACCTTTTATGGTCAGTGGTGTAAAGTAGCTAATTAAAAATACTCAAGTTACTGTAATTGAGTAGTTTTTCTCAGGAATTGTAATTTATTGAGTAGTTTTATAAATGTGTACTTTTACTTTCTCTTGAGTACATTTTTAGTGCAGTATCTGTACTTTTACTCCACTAATTTCCTTCAACCTGCAGTCACTACTTTATTTTTCTTGTCCATGGGGATTAAAGAAATCAGTCCTGAGATTCCTGTCCAATCAAATCGCACGTACCGTAGAAGGTAAATGGCATCATACTGAATATATTTGCAGCAAACTGTTTGCAAGTATTAAAAGTGTCCATGAAGATGTTCAAAATCTTTACATGCAGTGACCCAGAGACTGTTTAGATGCAGGTCACTGATGAGAAGATCACAGATGTTTACTGTATGATGACTGAAATGGCCTTAAACACCCAGCAGACACAGGACGTCAACATGATTGACGTTGAACCCTAAAGTCATGGGGACTTTGCATTTTGTTTGGAAATGAAAATCAGGTTGACGTCAGAACTCAACGTCAGGCCAACATCAATATCCAATGTCCAACCTAAAACCAACCAAATATCAACATCTAATGATGTTACAGCTTGACGTTGTGTGAACGTTACCCCTATGACGTCTATCAGACGCTGGATTTTGGTTGTCGTACCTGATGAATAAATGTCAGTATTTGACGTCATATATGATGTTGGTTTAAGATGTTGGCTCGACGTTGGATTTTGGTCACTTTCTAACAACCTAAAATCAACCAAATATCAACGCCATTTGACGTCATTATTGGACATCAAAATAACATTGTCCTTAGATGCTGGCTTGACAATTAATTTTGGTCACCTGACATCACAACCTAAATCTAACCCAATATTAATGTCTCATGATGTTGTGTGCCTGCTGGGTATTATCTAAATGCACTACAGAATGTTACGTTTACACACACACATGCACAAATTACATGTAAACATATCAGCTTTTGACAACATAATACTACTCTTGAGTACTTTTAAAAGGGCTACTTTTTACTCATATTTTGAGTAATTTACATTTTTTTTTTATTATTATTTTGATTATTTACAGCAGATACTTTTACTCTACTTACTCTACATTTTTAGGCAAGTAATGATACTTTTACTTGAGTATGATGTTTCAGTACTCTTTCCACCACTGTTTATGGTACAATTAAAATGAAGGTACACAACTGTTCTCATAAAAAAGGTACAAAAACTCCTTTACACTGTCAGAAATAATGGTACAAGAGATGTCACTGGGGTGGTACCTTTTCAAAAGGTACGCATTTGTAACTAAAGGGTCCTTATTAATACCTCATATTAGTACCTAAAAAGTGCAAAAGTGTACCTCTTGAAATTTTTAGGAACTAATATATACCTTTGAGGTACCAATATGGACCCTTTAAGTACAAATGTGTACCTTTTGAAAAGGTCCCACCCCAGTGACAGCTCTCGTACCTTCATTTCTGAGAGTGTATTACAATATCTATGAAAATAAATATTACTGGAAAGGCAAAGAGATTTTATGAATAATTTCCATATTAAAACATGAATCATCATTTAAAAGCATATGCTTAAAGAAACTCATAAACATGAATTATTAAGTTCTATAATACAAAACAACTGGAAAAACTAAACTATAGGTATTGTAAACCAGTGGTTCTCAAAGTGGGGGTCGGGACCCCCCGAGGGGTCGCGGGACAATGAAGGGTGGGTCACCTGGTGATTTCCAAAAATCTATTTATTTTTATTAAACCATAAGAATTACCATATATTATCCATAACCTACAGAAGACAAAAAAATAGCCATTTATAGTTACTATATACTATATAGTTACTATATAGCTTATAGTTACTAGTTCTATTGCATTGAGACCCCTGGGGTAATTACATTATATTAAAGACACCGCAATAGCATCAGATGCAGCAGACTGATTTCATAACACCAGGTTAAACTTTCTGGCACATTTACAGCACTGACATACATTTAAAAACATTAAACGAAGAATAGACTTGGGTCTATTGGTGTGTGTGCGCCATTGCATGCAAGGTTTCTGTATTTATAACCACCTCAGAGGATATTGGGGGTCGCGAGTCACTGGCATTGTTATTTTGGGGGTCGCGGGCTGAAAAGTTTGGGAACCCCTGTTGTAAACTAAACATTTAAGGCATTTTTAATAATCATTTGTTGAGCATTTTCTGATAAATACAGTTTCATTATTGATATCTGCATCTTTTGCCGTTTGTTTTCCACTGCGCGCATGAGCCGGCAAAAGTCCTGCACATGCAAAGTGTTGATGCAGACATGTTACTATTGTAAAACTAATCAGACATTGTGCATATCTCAGTACAATACTTTTGCATTATTCTATTTCTGTTTTAAAATTAAGTAAATTAGATTAACTTTTAAGTGATTACAAAGGTTTTGTGTGAAAATTGGAGAAAAAAAAAAAGTGTTTTATATTGTAAACGGGAGAACATTTCTGTGAAGTGTTGCGAAATGTTTAGCAGAAAATAGATCTTTTAATTGATGTTAAAGTGTTTTTTATTCTTTATTGTAAATGGAAAAGGTGCATTTACACAGAGAGAAACTTTTAAAACCCTGTTTAATAAATGCAAAATGCCTTTAAATAGATCTTGAAGCAACACATCTGACACTGATAAGGTACAAAGTGTCTTGTCACTGTAGTGGCTCCTTCATGGATCAGATTTCTACCTTTGATGAAGGAACAATATTGTATCTGCAGGTTTAAAAACCAAACAAATGGTTGTACAAATGTTGTACAAATCATGTCCTTTACAAACTGCAATGCTACAAATGTGTTTATTTGTCTTAAGGTACAATTCTGTCTCATAAAAAGGCACTGCCCCAGTGACAAGGGTTTGTGCCATTTTTTCTGACAGTGTATGTGATGTGACTATTGCGATGCACACATTGCGATATCCATGCTGAAACGATATATTGTGCAGCCCTATTATAAACCATTAACCTGTGGTGCGTTTCCCAAAACCATCGTTAGCCAAATAAGGTCGCAAGTTCCGTCGTTACAAACATAGTTCTTTGATTTGCTGTTTCCCAAATCCATCGCTCCAACGAACATTCGCAAACTGCCTTGCAAACTTGAGCACTTGAAACGACTCCTCTGGAGCTGTAGTTAGAAGCATAGTTCCTGGCTGTGTTCTATTCCCACTTATCCCCCCTATGCCCTATTCATTTAGAACATTCTAACATTCAAAGTTGGAATTATTAAAAATAAAAAAGCATTAAGTTAATCTCTCTTGGGTGTAATTTGCTTTCAAAGTATTTTTACAGTTCAGTTTTAGCGATCTTCATGTTTACAATTGTGCTCCCTTCGCAGTGCACTTTGAAAACATTAATATCATTTTGAACACAGTCTCATGGCGAAAGCTATAGGTATATTTAAAAGCGGAAATTATGTTACAGTACGTCTCCAAAGCTTGTGAAAATAAAAAACATAGCATATGTTAATTCTTTTATTTTATAGTGGGTTATTTATTAAGTTTCTCTGCTGTATATGACATGGGTCTGTTGGTTAGAACTTTCTGCTGTGGTTTGCATGTGTCAAATTGTTTTTTTTTTAATTAAATAAACAATATCCTAAATAATAATAATGATAATAGTAATAATAATAATAACCATCATCATCATCATTAATATTATTAATATTATATAGAGTAAATATATTTATAATAAATGTAAGTGATTTTATGTTTTAGAATAGAATATGTAATGTTCAACTTCTCAATAATATTAGTAAAGCAAGCACAGGCCCTATATGTGCCATTTACATACATTTAAATTAATATGGAAAGCGAGTGCATGTTTTTACCAAAACTAATATTGGATTTTATTTTAAATGTGTGTTTGTGTAAAACAATATAATTTGCACAAAGAAATGATGGGGTTGTTCTCTAAAGAAGTTCCTCCACCCCATTTAGAGCATCATTATGGGCGTTTTACGTTATAACTAACGTGGTTCAAGCGATGGATCTGCGACAGAGAAACTACGGGTTTTGGGAAACACTCGTCACTACATCGTTCTTTTGCCAAACGATGCATCGCACTATGATAGTTCAGCCGCGAGTTACGTCGTTGTTTGAGAAACGCACCCCAGATCTGATCTGATATTATCTGAAATTAGTATGTGTGTGTGTGTGTGTGTGTGTGTGTGTGTGTGTGTGTGTGTGTGAGTCTGTGTGGGGAAAATTGGATAAGCAGAATAGTTTCAGCTGAAGTTACTCTATTTTCTCAATTGCAGATGAGATTTTAACACAGGTGTTTTGAATAGATGATCACCATCAGTGTTAGGTCAAATATGGACAAACCCAGCGGTTTGTTTGTTTTTTCAGTTTAATTTAAATAATACAGTGGTTGGGTTTGTCCATATTAGTCCCATGGTTGACATTATTTAGAGTGCATGATTAAAACGATGAGTAACAGGTTTATTCTGGTGTTCCCCATGCTTCTTAAGAAGAATCAGCACACGTCAAGTTTATTCATTAAACGTCAAGCTTTTAAATACTAAAGCGGAAATATGGCTAGTGCTTTCCTGTTAAACATACCCCAGTGTCTACAACTTGGAAGAACAAGTCCTCCTCCTATCATGAGTGTCCGGAGGTGCTGATGAGACCGCGGTGAACATTCACTATGTTAAAAGCTCTGTAGTCCCTGCGTGATCGTTTTGTCGGACCGTGTAAACACTATTTCTCCACACTGTACCGTGATAACGTCGCGGCGCGGATGCTGCCGGCTCGCGGATGCGGTTGTCATGGTGATGCGGGATCACTCTTACCTCCGCCGTACACGCCGCCGCTCATCGCGTGATGATTGATCCGGACCCGCCGCTCCTACCGGGTGTGTTCGTGAGGTCGTGTGTTCGGTTCACTGAGGGTGATGATGGGGAAATAACAGAACCAATTATTCCTGCACGCGCACGCGCACGCGCGTCTCGCTGCTGCTGTCACCGGTCACGCGCTGCTGACGGTAACCGGCCAGTGTCCGGTAGCCCCTCGCGCTGTCACGTGCTGCTGCAAAACATTCCCGCCGTTTATTTAGATTATTGACGAATATTATAATTGATCGTATGATGGAACATATTCAAATCAATGATTTCAGATTTATTTCATTTCTGATTGCGCGCGTCGTGAAGCTGAAGAGATCATTATTATGTTCACATTATCTCGCATCGTAGATGACTGAAGCAGTTCATTATATACTAAAATAGCCTCGTTTAACACATGTATACGAATTACAGCAAGTTTCCCAAAAAAAGCAATTAATTTCATAAAGCATCTTTTCATAGTTAGTAAAAAATAAAAAATATGTAATAAAACTGTCGCCTATATGGTGCAAAATATTAATTTCTGTAAAATAAAGTGTTTCTTTAAATGAGTGTTTATTTGCCACATTGTTCAGAGGTAACAGTGGAAACTCTGATTATTGCGGTCAGATTATGAGAGAGAGAGAGAGAGAGAGAGAGAGAGTTGATTATTATAAGTGAACCATTGTAAATATACTGATTATTATTGTTTTTATTACGGTTTTATTCTAAAACATTGTTAAATGTACAGTTTATTCTGGTATATTATTATTATTATTTATTGATGTATATGAATATGATACATGCGAATAATATTATATATATAGTATTAAATTATATATTGAATAACAATATGATATACAGTTGAAGTCAGAATTATTAGCCCCCCTGTTTATTTTTCCCCCAATTTCTGTTTAACAGAGAGCAGATTTTTTTTCAACACATTTCTAATAACTGATTTATTTTATCTTATACAATAACTTGCCTAATTACCCTAACCAGGGGTGCGTTTCCCAAACAACGACATAACTCGCGGCTGAACTATCATAGTGCGATGCATCGTTTGGCAAAAGAACCATGTAGTGACGAGTGTTTCCCAAAACCAATAGTTTCTCTGTCGCAGATTCATTGCTTGAACCACATTAGTTATAACGCAAAACGCCCATAATGATGCTCTAAACGGGGTGGAGGAACTTCTTTAGAGAACAACCCCATCATTTCTTTGTGCAAATTATATTGTTTTACACAAACACACATTTAAAATAAAATCCAGTATTAGTTTTGGTAAAAACATGCACTCGCTTTCCATATTAATTGAAATAAATGTAAACGGCACATATAGGGCCTGTGTTTGCTTTACTAATATTAATGAGAAGTTGAACATTACATATTCTATTCTAAAACATAAAATCACTTACAAAAGCGAACACTATTCTAATATCATATATAAATCATATCAATAAATAAATATTGAGGCGATTTATTATAAATATATTTACGTTAATAATAATATTAATAATATTAATGATGATGGTTATTATTATTATTATTATTTAGGATATTGTTTATTTATTTTTTTTTTTAAATTACAATTTGACACATGCAAACCACAGCAGAAAGTTCTAACCAACAGACCCATGTCATATACAGCAGAGAAACTTAATAAATAACCCACTATAAAATAAAATAATTAACGTATGCTATGTTTTTTATTTTCACAAGCTTTGGAGACGTACTGTAACATAATTTCCGTTTTTAAATATACCTATAGCTTTCGCCATGAGGCTGTGTTCAAAATGATATCAATGTTTTCAAAGTGCACTGCGAAGGGAGCACAATTGTAAACATGAAGATCGCTAAAACTGAACTGTAAAAATACTTTGAAAGCAAATTACACCTAAGAGAGATGACCTTAATGCTTTTTTATTTTTAATAATTCCTGCTTTGAATGTTAGAATGTTCTAAATGAATAGGGCATAGGGGGGATAAGTGGGAATAGAACACAGCCAGGAACTATGCTTCTAACTACAGCTCCAGAGGTGTCGTTTCAAGTGCTCAAGTTTGCAACGCAGTTTGCGAATGTTCGTTGGAGCGATGGATTTGGGAAACAGCAAATCAAAGAACTATGTTTGTAACGACGGAACTTGCGACCTTAGTTGGCTAACGATGGTTTTGGGAAACGCACCCCTGCCTAGTTAACCTAATTAACCTAGTTAAGCCTTTAAATGTCACTTTAAGCTGTATAGAAGTGTCTTGAAGAATATCTAGTCTAATATTATTTACTGTCATCATGACAAAGATAAAATAAATCAGTTATTAGAGATGAGTTATTAAAACTATTATGATTAGAAATGTGTTGAAATCTTCTCTCCGTTAAACAGATTGGGGAAAAAACAAACAAGGGGCTAATAATTCTGACTTCAACTGTATATATATATAAAATTAAATAAAAACAAATAATATATCATATTATTCAATATGATATGACAAGATGGTGCCGAGCATGGCCGCCGTGTTGCGAGCTCCCCTAAACTTTTAACTCATCATAGCACACGTGCTGCTGATGATGTGACAATAAAAAAGATTTGGTATCATATTATTATTAGTCAATGTATCCTATTATTCACATATATCAATAAAAATCATAATATATTAGAGTAATCTGTACATTTAACAATCAACATTTTAGGATAAAACAGTAATAAAAACAATAATAATCAGTATATTTACAAAGATTCATTTATAATAATCATTGCATCACTGATGTTTTTATTGGTCTGCTCTCTCTCTCTCTCTTTGTGACAGGCATTAATGTATTGTGCCGCTAGAAAGACACAGTCAGTTTTATCCCCTAGTAAATATAACTCTCTCTCTCTCTCTCTCTCTCTCTCTCTCTCTCTCTCTCTCTCTCTCTCTCTCTCTCTCTCTCTCTCTCTCCTCTCTCTCTCCTCTCTCTCCTCTCTCTCTCTCTCTCTCTCTCTCTCAATTCAATTCAATAGTTGCTTTATTGGCATGACAAATGTTACAAATGTATTGCCAAAGCAGTTATAAAGTCTACATGAAAAAGTAACATACATATATATATAATAAAAAAACAGTACACACAATAGATAGTAGCAGTAGTAGCAAAAGTAGCAAAAACTTACTACAGGCGATATTTTGTCAAAACCACCCTTACTGTACATACAGTAGTCAAATAGACAAATAAAAACACTACTGTACCTCACCAAAGATTATTATTCATATTTTGAAGGTTGTAGTAACTTCACAGAGACCAGACCAACTTACTACAGGCGATATTTTGTCAAAACCACCCTTACTGTACATACAGTAGTAAAATAGACAAATAAAAACACTACTGTACCTCACCAAAGATTGTTATTCATATTTTGAAGGTTGTAGTAACTTCACAGAGACCAGACCAACTTACTACAGGCGATATTTTGTCAAAACCACCCTTACTGTACATACAGTAGTCAACTAAATAAATGAAAACACTACTGTACCTCACCAAAGATTGTTATTCATATTTTGAAGGTTGTAGTAACTTTATAGAGGCCAGACCAACTTACTACAGGCGATATTTTGTCAAAACCACCCTTACTGTACATACAGTAGTCAACTAAATAAATGAAAACACTACTGTACCTCACCAAAGATTGTTATTCATATTTTGAAGGTTGTAGTAACTTCATGGAGACCAGACCAACTTACTACAGGCGATATTTTGTCAAAACCACCCTTACTGTACATACAGTAGTCAAATAGACAAATAAAAACACTACTGTACCTCACCAAAGATTGTTATTCATATTTTGAAGGTTGTAGTAACTTTATAGAGGCCAGACCAACTTACTACAGGCGATATTTTGTCAAAACCACCCTTACTGTATATACAGTAGTCAAATAGACAGATAAAAACACTACTGTACCTCACCAAAGATTGTTATTCATATTTTGAAGGTTGTAGTAACTTCATGGAGACCAGACCAACTTACTACAGGCGATATTTTGTCAAAACCACCCTTACTGTATATACAGTAGTCAAATAGACAGATAAAAACACTACTGTACCTCACCAAAGATTGTTATTCATATTTTGAAGGTTGTAGTAACTTCATAGAGACCAGACCAACTTACTACAGGCGATATTTTGTCAAAACCACCCTTACTGTACATACAGTAGTCAAATAGACAGATAAAAACACTACTGTACCTCACCAAAGATTGTTATTCATATTTTGAAGGTTGTAGTAACTTCATGGAGACCAGACCAACTTACTACAGGCGATATTTTGTCAAAACCACCCTTACTGTACATACAGTAGTCAACTAAATAAATAAAAACACTACTGTACCTCACCAAAGATTGTTATTCATATTTTGAAGGTTGTAGTAACTTCACAGAGACCAGACCAACTTACTACAGGCGATATTTTGTCAAAACCACCCTTACTGTACATACAGTATATCATATTATTCAATACATCATATTTATGGTAGTTTGAGAAAATCAAAACTTTCCGCCAGACTGTCATACAGACTTAAGGTTGGGCTTATTTAACTCAGACTACCAATCTGGCAATAACTGATGACCTTTTAACTTACTAGCCACACCCTAGGAACCACTTACGGCACCCTAGCAACTGTCCCATAGACTTGTAAAAAAAAATCTGCCATTGACTTTACATTGGACATAACAAGATACCAATTCATACTAGCAATATACCAATCCATACCAGAAAACATACTAATCATACTAGCAACATGCAAATTCATACTATAATCATACTAGCAACTAATTCATACTAACAATATACTAATCCATACTGGAAACATACTAACAAACATACTAATCATACTAGCAACATGCTAATTCATACTAAATTCATGCTAACAGCATGCTAGTTTATAGCAACTAGCATCGTCTCTCTCTCTCTCTCTCTCTCTCTCTCTCTCTCTCTCTCTCTGTGTGTGTGTGGTATTATCAGGAAACACCTGCATCCAGGTTTTTCCTAAACCAACACACACACAGACGCGTTGTGATTGTCTCAGCTCCGGTGTTTGAGCGCGTGCATGTGACTGTCATGCGCTTCAGTAAAATCGTTATCATGAACAAACAGTCTGAAAAACACAGAAATACCGTGAATAATATTCAGACATGCAGGATCACTGACACCGTGTGATTGACGCTCCTGCAGTGCGCGCGTGTGCTTTGAATACATTTGAATTCATTTGTTTCTCGTGATTTCTGTCTGCTCAAGTAGCCAGAATAGTATATGTAGGCTCAAGTTAAAGGCCATCGTGTAATATAGTGAACTATATAGGTCTATGCGTTTTTATACACACAGACACGCGCAATTAAGAATATAGAATCAATTAAATAGGCTATTATATAGGCAGTGACCCATAAATAGAGTTGTTAATAGTGTCATCAAGTGATTCTTGCTCTAAATTTGCCTGATAAAGTTTTAGACTGTATTTAAACCTGTATACCTATTGTTTAATTACACGTTTTGGAAATCATAATTCATATTAATACAAGAAGACAGAAGGACATTTAATTAAGTGGAAAATAAAGTAAACAGTAAAAATGATAACGTTATATACACATCTCTAGATGATTAATGTCTATAGTTCGGCTATTATATGTGTATATGTAGACTGATGATATCCGGTTATTACACACGAATCTGGGTGTTATGTAAATCAGTGCTTGTTGAGTGTGTGCTGAGGTATCGTCATTGTGTAAATATCTCTTTCTGACTCTGTGTGTGTGTGTGTGTGTGTGTGTGTGTGTGTGTGTGTTTTTAAGGTTCCGCCCCGGTGTCCGGTTCGCCGTCGTGACGTCACGCGCTGGACTCTCGGCTGCGCGAGGACGGGACGGGGTGGGGGGCGCGCGCACACTCCCGCGGCCAGCGGCGACTTTTCTCTTAATTTTTCCTTTAATTCTCCCTAATAATCTAATCATCGCCCCTGAAACACACCCAGGCCGGCTTCCAGCGGCCAGAGAGCATCGTCACCGGCGGGATTGCGGGGAATCGGCGCGCGCGGCCTCCCCTGGAAAGTTTCTGACCGGCGCGCGTGACAGCGGCGAAAGGACAGCGGTGGGAATCTCGCGGGTTTAATTAGACGGAGATTCACCGGTCACCAGCACAAACAGCTCACGGATACCGTCAAGTATTGACAAAGTTTGCGTGTAAATATAAATAGAGTGAAAGTCGGAGACGGAGAGCCGCAGCGCCCCCGCCCGTATCCTCCGGTAAACTCACGGGAAACTCTCTCATCCGGACACACACCGGCGGAGCACGGAGAAGGTGAGCGAGCAAACTCCCTCAACCTTACCGAGAGAGTGTCTCTCTCTCTCTCTCTCTCTCTCTCTCTCTCTCTCTCGAAGTATGTGTCTCTGTTTCTCATTGTGTGTGTCTCTCTCACTGTGTGTGTCTGTGTTTCTTACTGTGTTTGTGTGTGTGTGTCTCTCTCTCTCTCTCTCTCTCTCTCTCTCTCTCTCTCTCTCTCTCTCTCTCTCTCTCTCTCTCTCTCTCTCTCTCTCTCTCTCTCTCTCTCTCTCTCTCACGCGGTGTGTGTGTTTCTATTTCTCAGTGTGTGTGTGTCTGTGTGCGTCTCTTACTGTATGTGTGTGTGTTTTTGTCTGTCTGTGTTAGCGTGTGTCTTTTACTGTATGTGTGTGTGTCTCTCTCACTCTGTGTGTTTGTGTGTACGTGTTTTTGTGACATCAGGACCTAAATGTGTATAATGACATGGGTATGACACAGGCATTACAAGGAGCTGGTGAATTATGAGGACATTGTTGATATACCTGTGTATCCCCACAATTTACCTTTGTGTGTGTGTGTGTGTGTGTGTGTGCCAGCAGATCAATTTATTGAACTTCAGTCAAAGGTTCACATGTGAGTTTGTCGAGTTTCAGTTCTTTAACATGAGTATGGAGGGAAACTGAGCAAAAAGAAAACCAACTAAAGTATTTATAGGGACAAGCAGTACTACTAAATGGTAAAAAGCAAATGAAACAGCCAGGGGCATTGCTAGACATAAAGCTTTACTAGGGCACATCTCCCCCTCAAAGAAAAAAAATTATATATATATATATACACTCTCAGAAATAAAGGTACGCGAGCTGTCACTGTGGTGGTACCTTTTCAAAAGGTACAAATTTGTACCTTAAAGGTCCATATTAATACCTCAAGGGTACATATTAGTACCTAAAAAGTACAAAAGTGTTCCTCTTAAAATTTGTAGGTACTAATGTATACTTTTGAGGTACCAATATGGACCCTTTAAGTACAAATGTGTAGGTACCACCACAGTGACAGCTCGCGTACCTTTATTTCTGAGAGTGTGTATGTATGTATATATTACTGATTCCAGCGTTATGGATGTGACATTTGGAGTAAAAAAATGAAACATATATACTCAGAGAAAGTATATGTTACCAGAATATTGAAATATCTGTTTATATTTTTCTTACCCCTTAACCATGGAGTTCAGGCATCAAAAAAATATCAGTCTATTCATGTGTTTTATATTTAAAATGACGGCAAAATGAATGCGTTACGGACGTGACAAAAAAAAGACATGCGTTTTTGTGAGTTGACATACTTTGTGGAAATTCTGTGAATAAAAATGCAGAAGCCAAAAAATATTATAACAGTCAAAAGGACAAGGGTTAGCTCTGCATGGAACATATATAATTTGTTTCATTTAGTTTTTCATTTTTGTCTTAATGAGGAAAGACTGTCGTTACGGACGTGACTTGTCTTCGTTACGGACGTGACTGCTCTTTGTTACGGGCGTGACTGCTCTAAAATTGACACTTGACACGTTCTGAAAATCAGACAAATGCTTTCAAAACTTTAACAAAGACCTATTTGTGGATATCTGTTGGTCATGTAAACCAACAAACTTTGACCTCTGAGACTTCTGAATGGTAAGGTTGCACAATTAATCAAACTTAAATAGATATCACCTTGTTATATTTAACTCATTAGGGCATGTGTTGTTAAAGGTTAACGCGATTTCAAATGTTCAAAACTCAATTCGGAAACAATGTTGCATGCTAACATGCTGCTTATTTATTATTATGAATGATATAGAATTGCTAATAAACCTATTAAGCTATATGTTTATCGAGCTCCTGATGTCAGTGTTTCCAGACGAACTTGAATCATTGCTGGATTGTAAGTGCGCAAGACCGTGCTGCGTGCATGGAGAATAGTATCAACATCTAGTTGTGTTACAGTTATAGCAATTATTATATTTGATTACAAAGTTAATTCTAGTTAATGTGTTAGTCGATGGAATAAATAGTTTAATTTATCCACTCTATGCGCTTGCTTTCATTTTCTCGTCGGCAGTCATGTCAGGTTGCAAAGAGTCCACAGAAGAAAAGGAAGAAAAGTTTTGCGTAGGCTATCTTAAACAAGAATAGAAAAAAGAGCCATTGGTTATTGGCGTGTACAATATATAATGTTTATCTTTTATAGGCTATAGTTTATAACCGATTGTGTAAAAATATTGAATGAAATATTTACAGCTGATCCTATCGATTTTCTAACAAATATACTCCTATAATGTAGTTAAAGCTTAGATCAATATCAAGATTTTATTTTTATTTTGCCGTCTGTAATATGATTTTAATAAGCACTCAAGCGCAATTGCCGGGTGCTGGAAATCTTTGAAAATGTTTTAATCTTAAAGGAGGCTATAGCCTATTTTCAAAGTTTGAAAAGTGCTGAAGATTTTGGATAAAGTGCTTGGAAAATGAAGTGTCGCTTTAATAATTTATGTTTATAAATAGTTATTTAATAAATAAAATAAAAACATATTATGCTTTGCATGAAACGAAAACTCCGCTGGAGCCTGTGCATGTGCTTGCAGCGTGACCCGCGCATGAACCACATACACCGCTCTTTTAAATGTGTGTGTGTGTGTGTGTATCGTGCGCATTTTGAGTTGTGGAAAAAAGACCAAATGCATGGAGGTTATTGTAGCATGAGCACTGGACTGAAGATATATTAAGAGGATATTAAGCGAGCCTCAAATCTGAGAGAGCCTCGTGCAAGTGTGCAGAAATAATTAGCAGATTTAACAGTATGGGAGATTGCGTTGGGCTTACGCAGGTCGCTTCTGCGTGAAGTGTTCAGGTACGAAATCTTTTATTTAATGTTTGCATTTGCTTTTTCGCACTTATCCGCGACATGATTTGTGTTGAACCCCCTGTTTTTTTTTATTATATTATTTTTTAGTTATGCACCAGATTTCCCCTTGTAAAGATTTCGTACAATGTGGCCGCGATCATGATAGTGCCGATGAAACACTTTTTGACAGGATAAATGGTGTCTTTGCAATTTCTCAAGAAAATAATGTCGAACAAAATCACAGCTACATACATATAAAATAACCAGCCTTTATATTTAAAGTATTTAAAATGTATATTTCCCTGCCAGGCAAACGAAACCTTATTTTATACGGAACGGGAAAAAAAACCGCAGAGTTTATATATTATTTATATACATTTCACATATTTCTCTTGGAAAAAATATCTTCTTGAAATGAATTTCGTTTGCTATAAATTGTATCTTAATTATTGGATGTGTTATTTGATAGTCAGTTATCTACCAAATAAACAAGAAGTGCTTCAACACAAGGTCCGCTATGCTGCATCGCCAAAACACCAAGATTATGCGCCAAGATTATGGCAATATGTAACATATTTATAAATCGTTATGTTCTCTTTATTAAACATTTATTTATGAAATGTTACTAAAGTGGTTTGTTTAACTGAAATGTTCAGTTCTTGATATAACATATTATGGTTATTATGTAATGTAAGTCAGTTGTAATGCAGCATCATAATGAACAAATATGCGCTATAGTCATTTGCTTATAATAGGGAGTTCAAATGATCACGTCCGTAACGCAAAATTATGGTTGTTTAGAACAAAGACCTGGGATGAATTGTTAATCATAATGAGCATGGACATATTTTGGCTTTGTATGTGTAGTTTCATTTTATTTGTGCTAATATTTATTACACAATATAAACTTTTTCATTAAATCGTTACGGACGTGACACGTGATCGAAGCTGCGTGATGTCTTAAATATGTAGCTCATAAATTAAAAAGACAGCGATGTTATGAAAAAGTGAGGGTAATTATTTATACTACAGACCCCAATCCTTCTGCAGAATGCTTACTGTTAAAATAAAACATGGAAAAAGTCTGTCTTTAACCTCTTTTTTGAAAGCATGCAATGTGGTTTGATGAAACAGAAATTTCCAATTGGCACAATCCTCATATTTCATGAATAAACAAAGCAATTTCCTTAAAAATTCGACAAGAGCACATCATAACAATAAAATACAGACCTTTATGAGCAAATTTAAGTTGGTTTTGTTATTTTGGTCAAAAGTTTATTTTTTCATGATAAGGTTGACATTTTCATGGAATCAGCCATATATATATATATATATATATATATATATATTAGGGCTGGGCGATTTTTTTCGATTTTTTCGATTAATTCGAATTTACGTTTTAAGACGATTTTATTTTTTATAAAATCGAGAAATCGCGATTTTTTAAATAAAAATATTAAAGCCGCTTTTCCACTATTGTACCAAACCCTTCTAAACTGTTAGACAACCGTGCTGAATTGTGCTGATTCTGTGTGTTGATGTCGCGGCTCTGTCCCGCAGCCGCTTGTCTCTCCCGCGCGAGCTGCGAGACGGGCGCGCGCGCGCGCGAGGAGAGGAGAGGAGAGAAGGCTCGACAGGCGGAGGTCCGCTCCTTGCCTCCTTCATTCTAATCATCCACCCGCCCGCACATATTATTTTATCTGATATATATATCCGCACCCGATCGCCACTTTAATAATTCTAATTCTTTGTTTTAAGCATGATGATAGGTGTAACTTTCTCCGCAATGTCCGGCGGGAGAGTAACAGCTCGTTAATTCATGCTCGAGCAAATGATGAGACGGACAAAAGTACTCGATGCATGCCCTTCTTTTACTTATTTCAGTGTTTTCAGTTTCACAGTGCAAAACAGCTCCCGGGTGGAATTACTGAAGTAAACATAAAACAAAAGAGCAGCATTCTGCTAAATATAGTCCTTTATATCCTGATATGCTGTGTTGATTCATTTGTTTTTTTATATTTAACTTGATGCATTCGTTATTTAATGTTTAAATACTGAAATCGTTTAAATGGTTATATTTTACCATCAAAATGTAGCATATTTTATATCATTACCAACTTTTGATATAAAACCGCTGTTATTTTATTGATTGTTATGAAATAATTTAAGTGCTATATTTTTTATTAGTGAAAGTGCCCGCTCACTTTGACAAGGCCTGTCTAAATATATATTTCTGCCATGCCACTAATACAGATAAACTATTGTTGCATTATCATTGTTTATTTTTCTGTTATTTGAAATATTTATTTCCCCTCCAATCCTTTTCAATCTTCACGTTACATTTTGGTCATTTTCTCTCCAAATAAAATTTGCCCAAAGCTGCACAACATAAGACCTCTACATAAATACGGGTGCTGTGATTTCTATTGTAGCTATGTTTAGCATCCCTACATGAGAGAGTGCCATAACCGCGTTTAGTCACACAGTTGCTTTTCTTTTACAAGTGAGCATGAAAAAAACTAGTTTCGACATTTATTTAAATTTAAATGAACAAGGTAAACTGGTAAGGTAGTTACACAGTAAAAAAAAATTAATAAAAAAAAATAAATAAAAAAATCGAAATCGAAATCGTGAATCGGTCAAACTTTATGAGAAAATCGAGATTTTTTTTTTTTGCCATATCGCCCAGCCCTAATATATATATACATATATATACACACACACACACAGTTGAAGTCAGAATTAGGAATTAGTAGCCCCCTGATTTATTAGCCCCCCCCCCCTTTAATTTCTGTTTAACGGAGAGCAGATTTTCTCAGCACATTTCTAATCATAATAGTTTTAATAACTCATCTCTAATAACTGATTTATTTTCTCTTTGTCATGATGACAGTAAATAACATTAGACTAGATATTCTTCCAGACACTTCTATACAGCTTAAAGTGACATTTAAAGGCTTAACTAGGTTAATTAGCTTAATTAGGCAGGTTAGGGTAATTAGGTTTGTTTTGTAGACTATCGAAACAAAATATAGCTTAAAGGGGCTAATAATATTGACCTTAAAATGGATTTTAAAAAAATGAAAACTGCTTTTATTCTAGCCAAAATAAAACAAAACTTTCTACAGAAGAAAAAATGTTATCAGAGATATTTAAAAAAGGAAAAAAATTCAAAGGGAGCTAATAATTTTGACCTCAACTGTATATATGTGTGTGTGTGTGTGTGTGTGTGTGTGTGTAAATATATATATATATATATATATATATATATATATATATATATATATATATATATATATATATATATATATATATATATATATACAAGGTTTTCGCTACATTCATTCATCCGTGGCGGGCCGCCACGCCAAAATTCATCCTGCCACGGCTACATTACAACTTCTCATTTAAAACATTTAGTCGTGTTTTTTATAGCGGGTTATAATCGCACCAAAACATATTAAAAGGTAAGTAAATTATAACAGCGCAAACATTTCTGTAACCGTAGTAGTGCTGTGCGCTATTTGTTCAACCCTTTAAGGAGACATGCTGACTGACTGACTGACAGGTGCGTGATGCGTGGGGCGCCAGCAAACACGGCGTAGCTTTCAGTTAAGATGAACACAGTTTCCATAAGTATACTTATCTTTCTCAGTTTATAGCCGTTTCACTTTACTTCAGGACGCGTTAATGTCGGAAAATGCACAAAAACGCACTAAATCGCGCTTCAGCAGCGCTTACTGGAGAGCGCACGAGAAGATCTGCACTTGAGCATGTAAATTTGAGTGCGTGCAACAAGTTTTGTGCACGAAGAGGAAATCGGCGCGCAAGCAAAGAGATTTGCATGCTCATATTACATGAATGCGTTCTCGACTTGTAATACTGCTTGTAATATTTGTCTTTGAAATAGTTGGCAGATCTGTGTAAAAAAAAAAAAAAAGCCTGCCGCCACAGCTGGGAAAAATCCTAGAGGAAACACTGATATATATATATATATATATATATATATATATATATATATATATATATATATATATATATATATATATATATATATATATATATAATAAAACAAAATATATATATATATAATTATAAATAAATAACCGTATTATTGTTATTATACAATTATTATTCTAAATAAACAACAGAAATTAATCCTAAATGTAACTGGAAAACATCTAAAGACACAACTGGAGTGATGCCAAGATCATTTAAGAATTTTTTTGCATGAATATTAATTTAATTTGAATAAAACTCTATAGACAATTCTAAAGAAAACAAACAAAAAAAGATGTTTTATAGAATTATCTGTTGTGTGTTGTCTTAGACCCGACTCATGGCCGAGAATTAGGTTTATTAAGTCTTAGCCTACCTCCCTGACTCATCATCCCTCGTTTTTGCTTCATACAAATAATCTATCTATCAGGAGCCATGCGTAGGCTAAATAAGATCACATTGTATTATTTAAACTTTTTTTGTCGACTTGCAAAACTCACTGCATTCCGACACGGTTTCACAACGCACGATCGGCGCTTGAGCAGCGCGGCTATTTTTCCGGCGTGCATGTTCACAACCCAAGGCAGAGCAGCGCGTCTGCATCAAGCAGGACCTGGTATGGTTTTTTCTGCGCACATGCTCAGTTTGCTTTTTGATTAAACTACAGTGCTTTCACCAGCGTTGGTTCGGTTGCACATAGAGAATAACGTCTTTATTCTGGGATTACCACTCTTAATAAATACACTTGCATATAAAGTAAATCGTATCTCAAAGCATTTACTGGGGCACTGGTGATTTTTACTGGGGCACGTGCCCCAGTAAATGGGGTCTAGCGACGCCCCTGGAAACAACCATAAGACATCACTATGTCTCCATTAATGTCTTTGTAAGATGGTATTTAAAGGGATATTTCACCCAAAATTGAAACATCATCATTTGCTCACACTCAGGTGATTGTAAACTTGAGTTTCTTTCTTCTGTTAAACACAAAACAAGATACTCTAAACAATGCTGGAAAAAGCAGCCATTGACATCCATAGTAGGAACAAAAGATACTGTGGAAGTCAACGCCTATTTTTTCCAACATTCTTGTTTTTAACAGGAATAAAAAACTACTCAAACAGGTTTAGAAGAAGTGAATGATGAGTAAAAGAAGATCATTTTTTAATTTTTGGGTGAACTGTCACTTTAAATGCTTAATTTTATGAACAGAGCTCTAGTTTCAATACATTTAAAGGGATAGTTCACCCAGATATTAAAATATACTCGCCGTTTAATCATACCCGTGTGGTTTCAGACCGGTTCTGTTGAACACAAAAGAAGATATTTTGAAAAATGCTGGAAAGTTTTCTTTAAAATATCTTCTTTTGTGTTCAACAGAAGAAAGAAAGTCATAAAGCTTGTGTAAAATATTTTAGAGGCTGGAGAAGATCATTCCACCGCTGAAGAAACAGAGAGAGCAAAGGTTCTGGAAATAAATCTTCCTTAAAGCGATATTTCACTCAAAGATTAAAATTTACTCATGTGCTTCCAAACCTGTTTGAGTGTCTTTCTTCTGTTTACATTTTGAGGAAAACTGAAAACCTGTAACCATTGACTTCAGTAGGAAAAACAAATAATATCGAAGTCAATGGTTACAGGTTTTCAGCATTCTTCAAAATATCTTCTTTTGTGTACAACCCTCTCATGAGGGTGACAGCTGAAAATAGATCTGGCAGCAGATATCACAACCTCTGTTACTCTTTACCTTGCACTTAGTGCTGGCCCTGTACATTTGGGGGCCCTAAGCAGAATAATTTTTGGGCCCTACCTTGCTCTAAATAGTGGCCTATTGCCATTGCAAACGACCCCACAATGATTTTATTGCTTATTAAATACAATCAGTGGGGTGACAGTGGCGCAGTAGGTAGTGCAGTCGCTTTACAGCAAGAATGTCGCTGGTTTGAGCTTCGGCTGGGTCAGTTGGTGTTTCTGTGTGGAGTTTGCATGTTCTCCCTGCATTCGCGTAGGTTTCCTCCGCAATGCTCCGTTTTCCCCCAAAGTCCAAACACATGCGCTACAGGTGAATTGGGTAGGCTAAATTGTCCATAGTGTATGAGTGTAAATGAGTGTGTATGGATGTTTCCCAGAGATGGGTTGCTGCTGGAAGGGCATCCGCTGCGTAAAAACATGCTAGATAAGTTGGCGGTTCATTCTGCTGTGGCGACCCCTGATTAATAAAGGGACTAAGCCGACAAGAAAATGAATGAATGAATAAATACAATCAATAAAACAGAAAAGTAAAGCCTGATTTCTTCCAAAGGACCACTGATTCCTACTTTGCATCCTTCTGGACTGTTTTAAACATATTTTATTAATTTAGCAAACATATAATGAAGATTTTTTATAAAAGATTTCACATTGAGTTTTTTTTGTTTTGTTTTAATAAATTCCAAAAGTAAAATCCCTGCAATGAAACGACACTGAACAATAATTAGCCAAAAATAAAAATGCATTACTTAGTAATATAATATACATTCTGAACTCATTAAAAACTCAAGAAAACAACAACAAAACAATTAACATTAATGCAAAAATTGATTCATAAATAAAAAAATCAATAAGCAAATAATATAAAGTAAATATGAAAAATATTCATATAAAAAAACAATGAAATGGGAAGAAACAAATACTGGGTTAATGTTGATACCCAAACACAAACTTTATTATTTTTCCCTGTTCCTTACATTTGAGCTTATATTAAACTATGATTAATTCAATTAGGACATAACGTTTATAAACATGCTTCAGGAAAAAAATATTACCAGTGTGCAAAATATGTCAGTGAAAGACACTTCAGTACTATTCAGTTCAGTAAAATGCATTTTAAACTAAAAAACGGGTCTGTAAAACCAGGACAAAATAAAATATTTCCTATAAGTAGACGACGTTTATTAATCTGTACTTGCGTATTTTCAATTAATGTGCTATTAGATTATGTCTTTAACATCATCATTAGCACTTAAAAGCTGAAAATGATTTTGTGCTTGTCTCTTCTCGTCGTCATTTTCCCCTCAGTTTTTCTACGCCTGAAGAATAACGTTCGTTTCATTTTCGCGGTCCAATTTCCAAAATAAATCAGGTCTATAATGGGGCAGGCAATAAAGCAAAGGCCATGGCTGTGTTCGTGCACTGGCTCGCGTTCTTGTGGCGACCGATCAGTCTTGCAGGTTACCTTGTAAAAACAAACTCGAACCGCGAGAACACAGAACACATATGAGAAGTGAATGCTGCGAACTTCCTGTTGATCACATGACGTTTACACGAAAACTATTTCAACTTTAATAAAGTTATGATTTTTTTTTTCAGTGAAAATGTATAAATATTCAAGTCCTAAAGCACTGTCAATGAAGATAATTTATAAAATGCAAATAAAATAATTTTAGCAAGGAGGTGGCTCGCACCACTAGTAGGTTGAGGGGTCCTAAGCAGCCGCTTAGTTCGCTTATAGGGAGGGCCGGCTATGTTTGCACTTCACTGTTAACATTTAATATTATTTATTTAGGATATACGTTTTCACATTCTGATTCCAATGCCTGATTATTAAACTGTTAAAATCACTATAATTAAATTAAAGAATAAAATATGAAGAGTGTACTTGCACTGTGATGATATTATATTGTCATTCTGTCATTGTATATTGAGTGGCATAAAATGGTCTTAAAATGACAATATTATCGTTTATCGCATTATATTATGGTGCAATATATCCTACAACAAACAGTGATATCGTGACAGGCCTAATCTTGATGGTTTCCCCCATAAATTTTGATGTTGAAAAGTTTGAAAATGTGACTTTTATTGACATTTTTATTAGTTTGAAATGATGTATTGTCTGTGTATATCACATCAAACTAATAAAAATGTGAATAAAAGTCACTTTTCATACTTTTAACCATCAAATTTTGGTGGAGAAAAGATAAAAATACATCAATATGATGCAAAAAACCTGGTAATAAACTGCCAGTACATTTTCTGTTATTTTACACACTCTATATATTATTATTATTATACAATATATTGTTTAAAAAACTACTGAAATGTCAATAAAAGTCACTTTGTTGAAGTGCAAATTTCAATTTTAAAAGTCGACACAGCAGAGATCAACATCCCATAATGCAATTCACAACCATAGATGAACAAAATAACCTGTGAGTTACAAAATACGTCACATTATTGAACAAATATTTTTCCAGTGTGATTAAAAGAGCTTGATTAGCTGATTGAGAGTGATTTACAGTGTTAATGATTTAATGGGGTTATGAGGATTAATGTTGTTTGATATTAAAGGCGCTCCAGCAATTCCTCCTGTAATATGAGACGCAACATGTCTGGACAGACTGTGTGAGTGTGAGTGTGTTCACTGTGACAGCTGGGGAAGCTAAACAGCAAACACACAAGACATTCCTCTCTGCCCTTTAAACACCCTTTGACTGTGTGTGTGTGTGTGTGTGTGAGAGAGAATGTGTTTATTAGTGTGTGTGTGTGTGTGTGTGTTTGTGTGTGTGTGTGTGTGTGTGTGTGTGTGTGTGTGTGTGTGTGTGTGTGTGTGTGTGTGTGTGTGTGTGTGTGTGTGTGGATGCTTTGACTATTTAACATTTAAGTGTTTAAGAAGAGGGTGACGCAGTGGCGCAGTAGGTAGTGCTGTCGCCTCACAGCAAGAACGTCGCTGGGTCGCAGGTTCGAACCTCGGCTGGGCTGGGTCAGTTGGCGTTTCTGTGTGGAGTTTGCATGTTCTCCTTGCGTTCGTGTGGGTTTCCTCCGGGTGCTCCGGTTTCCCCCACAGTCCAAAGACATGCAGTACAGGTGAATTGGGTAGGCTAAATTGGCTGTGGTGTATGAGTGTTTGGATGTTTCCCAGAGATGGGTTGCGGCTGGAAGGGCATCCGCTGCGTAAAATCGTGCTGGATAAGTTGGTGGTTCATTTCGCTGTGGCGACCCCGGATTAATAAAGGGACTAAACCGACAAGAAAATGAATGTTTAAGAAAGATTCATCAAGTCAAAGTCTTTCATTCATTCATGTATTGATTAGTTTAATTATTCATTCATTCAGCTCTCCTCTATTGATCTGATGTTGTTAATCTTTGACTTCTGAAGAATTTCTCATGTGACACAAGCTCAATTAATCAATTGTGATTGATGTTTTTGGTTTTCACACAGACACACTGAGTTTCTGGAAGAGTTCAGTCATATGATGTGTGTGTGAGGAGCAGAATAAATGAGTTTGAAGACTCTGCTAACACGCAAGATCTGAGGGAACAGAACCATACATGACATGCAGGAGAGCGTGGGACCTTTAAAAGGTCCTGTGAAAATAATAATAAATAAATTTGTTTAGATGTTAGTATCAGTATTGTTAATTTTTAGAATATGTATAATCTGTGTGCTCCAAAACAGTGACAAAATACACATTTAGAAGATATAAACCTGATATAAACATTCAAAGCTTGCAGTTTGCCACTTCCATCTAAATGTATCAATGATTTCTTTGCCATTAGCTCATACTTCAATTTCTCATCAAATCTTCTGACCAATCAAATGCTCTCTAGTGTCTGCCCCGCCCCTTTTTTCTCATTGGCTTTTCATTTGATTCGCTTGAGCTCAAACACTCTCACTGGCAGAGATAAAAAAAAGAATGCTATTGGCTGTTTTTTTTTAAAGGAGGAGCTACACTATGCCTCACCCTCTCTTCATGTTTCAGTTGAGATTTCGTTAAACATCCAATAAAAATGCAGATTTCAAAGCACTTTAAAAATAAAGTTTTTTACTAGAATTGATGGTTCCATTAAGAACCGTAAATATTATTGGAACCTTTTCATTCCACAAAATGGTTCTTTACAGAGAAAGACATTTTCCATGCTTTCCATGTTTGCAGCTTTCCATTGTTCCAGATCTGAAATGTTGTTGTGCTGATTGTAAAAGGCCTCAGCCCTCTGTCAGTCCATTATTACAGTGCTTCAGTATTATTATTCTTCTATTATTCCCTTCAGAAATGTCTTGAGCTTCTGTCTGTGCTCCCGTCTCACGCCTCCAAAACACACCGCATTCACCACATTTTCGTCTTCTGAGGCGCAGCTCATTTATTAGAGAAGAAAAACACCACAGTGGCATCCCCAATGCACTAAACTACATTTCTCTGACTGATATCTGCTCCAGTTTAGCAGGAAGTGATGATTCTGTTCTTTTTAAACGCTGCTTTGTTCACAAATGTTTTATGCCATATTACAATTTTGCGAATAAGTTTAATTGGCATCTTTGGATGTAAACATTGCTAGTAATTTTAGTCTTTTACCAGAAAGACTCTTTTAGGGCATCATTGTAAAAAAAAAAAAAACCCTTTTTGTTTTCTTGGCACCTTTATTTTTAAAGGGTTAGTTCAGCCAAAAATGTATATTCTGTAATTATTTACTCACCCTCATGTAGTTTTAATCCTTTGAGACTTTCATTCATCTTCAGAACACAAATGAAGATATTTTAGATGTAATCCTGGAGCTCTCTCATCCTCCGTAGTCAGCAAGGGTCATGAGTAGGGCTGGGCGATATTGCAAAAAAAAAAAATGATCACGATATCATGTTTCATATCATTCGATATCGATAATTATTGAATATTTTTTTAACAATATATTTAGGAATATTAGAATTTTTTTATTTAACCGCTTTATTTTAATTTACCAACATTACTAAGGCAAATCGTTTTAGTAGTCAGAATCAAAAATATTTAAACAGAATATCTGATCTCTTTATAATAAAATAAACATGATTGTTAAAGAGACTCTTATACTTGATAAATAAAATGTAATGTAATGTGTATTTATATAGCGCATTTATTGGGTATGGCCATACACCCAAAGCACTTCACAATCATGAGAGGTGTCTCTCCACACCACCACCAGTGTGCAGCATCCACTTGGATGATGCGACGGCAGCCACAGGACAACGGCGCCAGTGCGCTCACCACACACCAGCTATTAGTGGAGTGAAGAGACAGTGATAGAGCCAATTCAGTGGATGGGGATGATTAGGAGGCCATGATGGGTAAGGGCCGATTGAGGGACTTTGGCCAGGACACCGGGGTTACACCCCTACTCTTTACGAGAAGTGCCATGGGATTTTTAATGACCACAGAGAGTCAGGACCTCGGTTTAACGTCTCATCCGAAAGACGGCACCCACTGACAGTGTAGTGTCCCCTTCACTTTTTTACTGGGGCATTAGGACTCACACAGACCACAGGTTGAGCGCCCCCTGCTGGCCTCTCTAACACCACTTCCAACAGCAACCTAGTTTTTCCCATGTGGTCTCCCATCCAGGTACTGACCAGGCTCAGCCCTGCTTAGCTTCAGTGAGTAACCGCTCTTGGGCTGTAGGGTGATATGGCTGTGACAAAATGTTACAAAGTGTCTGCAATGGTAAACGTAGACGAACATCTGTAAGGTGTTTTTCAACTAGGTGTTCCTGGAAAATGTGCGCGTTGTGCACGCTGCTTGCACACCTCCATTGGAAATGACAAACTGACACGCTGATACTGCATTCACACCAGACGCGGAAGAAGTGTCAAGCGCGAGTGATTTACATGTTAAATAGACATCCTGCGGTGCGATACACGTGAATGAGGCGGCGCGAATGACGCGATCCGCGCGAATGAACCGGCGCGAGTTAAGCGTTTTCGCTCAAATTCGAAAATCTGAACTTCAACGGACATTCGCACAGTGTTAACCAATCAGGAGCTTTCTCTTATGTGGAAGTGATTATGACGTAGCGCCTGTTGTCGGTGTCCCGGGGGAAAATCCTCCTGCCGACACCGACAACAGTTCATCAAACTAGGCTTGGCTCAGTCAGAAGCACCACTGAAAGCTTCCATCATCCAGGTTAAGTTTCTGGAGGAGTTTATGAGCTCACAGAGCTGGGTGCACCTTTGAAAGTATCTAGTGAACTCAGACACTGCTCCAAACGAAACGACGCTGTTTTTAAGCCTTCATAAAGCACATAAACACAGTTATTCTGTCAATGACAGCCATGTTAGCCATTTAGCAATGAAGCTAGAGTCACCAGGCAGACAGAAGCCCTGCCCATCACGCGAATCCGCGTCTGTTGTGAAGTGAATTTGACGCTAGAATGAAGCGAGTTAACTCAATGTTCACGCGTCTATTTACGCGCAAATAGCGTGATTTATCTGAGCGTTCTGCGTCTGGTGTGAACACAGCATGAGCTTATTGGCATTGCTTCCAAGGCGCGCGCTCAGCAGCCACAATTTTAATAAAACTATAGCGCTTCATATTGAAACTTCATATCGAACTTTTTTTTATTATCGATATTGACAAATGGTGTTCGGTCAATAAATACTGATATTGATTTTATCGCCCACCCCTAGTCCTGAGAGCCTCAAAGTCCAGAAAAGACATTGTCAAACTGCTCATGTGTTTCAATGCTTCAGCTGTAACCATACAAAGCTCCAAGAACACTTTTGTGTGCCAAAAAACTGTAAAAATGAAATTTCACGTCAGCTCAGTGTGTGCATTTGCAGCTTTTGATACTTGTGTGTTGCGTTGCTGAATTTTAATGACCATATGTTGTACTGCTAATGCTCAACACACACCATTATGACCTGACACGAGCGGGAAGATACAGTGCTCAGCATATATAAGTACACCGCTCACAAATCTCTCATTTACATTAATATTTTCTATAGGACGCTTCACAGTATTACAGTATACAAATCTGGAACTAATCTAAGAAAATAACTTACAACAACAGTCCAAAATTAGTACACCCAAATTTATATGTTATAGAAGAATATTAAATACTTAAAAAAAAAAAAAAGCATAATTCAGGAGAAACAAAAAATGTATAAAATTTTGTAGGTTGTAATATATCTATTTATTATATTATATTTATTAAATCTATCTATTTATAAACTATATTTAATAATAATAAATTATATTTATAAAATCTATATTTAATAATAATAAATTATATTTATAAAATCTATATTTAATAATAATTAATTATATTTATTAAATCTATATTTAATAACAATAAATTATATTTATTAAATCTATATTTAATAATAATAAATTATATTTATTAAATCTATATTTAATAATAATAAATTATATTTATTAAATCTATATTTATTAACAATAAATTATATTTATTAAATCTATATTTAATAATAATAAATTATATTTATTAAATCTATATTTTATAACAATAAATTATATTTATTAAATCTATATTTAATAACACTAAATTATATTTATTAAATCTATTTATTTATTATATTAATATATTTTGCATGAATTTAATTGTATTTCTAAAGATGTTTGACGACTAAAGTATTATTTTAATAACTATATCTGTTTAATAAATCTGTTTTGTTCAAATGCACCAAAATATATGACCTATATTCACTGAGAAATGGATAAAAATATTCATTTCCAAAATGGGGTGTACTCATTTATGCTGAGCACTGTATCGGTGAACAGGATATAGGTTTTTTGGTGCACAAACATGTTTGTGGAGCTTTGTATGATTACCACTGAAGACACATGGACAGTGTTTTTGGTCTTTTCTGGACTTTGAGTGTCTTGGGATCCTTGCTGTCTATGGAGGATGAGAGAGCTCCAGGATTTCATCTAAAATTTCTTCATTTGTGTTTCGAAGATAAACGAAGCTCTCAGAAGATTGGAATGACATGAGGTAGAGTGATTAATTACAGAACTTTCATTTTTGACTCGACTTACTCTTTATGAGTTCAGTGCTGTTGGCATGAAGACAACACACACACACACACACACACACACACACACACACACAGCTGGAATATGTTAACTCAGATGCACCAAACAGACCGAAACTGACAGTATGGAGGAATCAGAGAGTTTATGATTCTGTCTTTGTGTGTATTTGTTGGATTTTATATCCTGCATTATATTGCACCCATTCCTCCACATCCAGTGTGACGAAAGAAACGAAATCATTTTCACATATAATTACTGACTAACATCTGACAAAGACATGGCTGCAATTTTTATTTCAAACTAAAGTATTGTTTGTAAGTTTTTTTTTCTAATTTAATAAAAAATGTAGTTTAAAAAAAAAGTCAATTTTACAAATCAAAATAGCTGCCTTCTATGTGAATATACGTATGCTTATATTTCACAACCCATCAGCCATATTGGAGAGCAGAACGTAAACAAAGCCACTGAACGGAATGAAACTTGCATATTTCACTGATCATTGCTGCTAAAAATGATCAATTATTGTCATGTTTTGGGCTGTACTAACCGGTCAGACCAGAAAAACACACTTAGGCCCAGTTTCACAAACAGGGCTTAGATTAAGCCAGGACTCTTCCATGTGAAGCTGCTTTGACACAATCTACATTGTATAAGTGCTATACAAATAAAGATGAATTGAATTGAATTAAATTGAACTAGGCCTTAGTTAAATTAGGCTATTTAAGCCTCATTTATAAAAATGGCCTTAGAAAAATATATTACTGGTGTGCACCTGGAGAAAAATAATGACACTGATGTATTTTAAGACATCTCACTGCAAGTTATTTTGAGTTGAGACAGCTCAAACATGCAATTTAATCTTGACTAGCCTTAAAGGTGCAGTATGTAAGTTTGACACCCAGTGGTTGAACTAGGTATTGCATTCCTGGATCAAAATAGACGCAAGCGCGGGATGCCAGATTGAGTACAGGAGAGAGTGCTTTAAACTGTGTTCTAAATAAAAGCAACGACACGCGACAGAGGGAATATTCTCCATATTAAAAGGAGTTTTGGTTCTAACCATCACCTCAAATTGATGTATTAGAAACGGCTTCTATTTCTCACAGCTGAACTTGTGAAACCTATGACAGTGATCAGCTCAGGTAAACCTGGTGTGTTTTATTCAGTGATAACAATGTGAGTTTGAATAGATTCTAAACCTTACCGTTTCATGAGTGAGTGCATATTCTGTGCTTCTGAATGGCTGTATTTACATTTCTGTCGTGTTTCGTCTGGTGCAAACAGCCAAACTGCTCATCACTGCGTATCTCATCACAAAGGGTGTTGTTAGGACACGCGGTTACAACGTAACCTGCTCACATAATGTTTACATTCGTTATATTTATATAATTTGCTAATTAATAACCTCATGTGGAACTGAATCGGTCTCATTTCGACGTCTGATACGGTCTATTTCGGTCACGGACGCATGCTTTCAGAGTCTTTCTGAATGAATGAATGAAATATGCTCCAACATATATCCAATATATCCACCAAGGCAACCCGGGGTGCTGAATTACAATTGGCTAAACTGGCATTGTGCAGGTTAAATTGACCTAAACAAAGACAGCGTTCCGGCACGGAAAAACCATTTTCAAAGCAGAATATCTGACTTCAGCGATGTCTTTCAGATAAACAAAATAAAAGTATGTTCACTTGGGATGTTTGTTAAATGCCTGCACACATATTATGGTATTTTTATGCTTTAGAAGAGTCAAAAACTTACATACAGCACCTTTAAACCTTGTTTATGAAACCGGAGGATAGAGTAATATATACTGACATAAAGGATAACAAATCAAGCAGAAGAGAGAAAAAAACTGATGCAGGACTTCCAAAATGAAAATATTTGACAACAATCATGTTCGTTCTTATCCTTTCTGCTCAAGTAGATGAAATATTAGGCTGATATCTTTATTAATACTGATTATATGTATCTTTTACCACCTATTCCATTTAGTTTGTCTTACTAAGTCATTCTCTGTATGATTGAGCAGCTTCCACGTGCTTTCTCCACAGCATTAAAAAGCAGAACAGCGTATTCAGTGGTACATTACTACTGTATAATCCGTCCTGTTGTTTACATCCAATTTGGATTTGATTGACAGTGGCGCTCTGGCGGCTGGCGTCTGATTGGTCAGTATTGCAGTGTGTCTGATCTGTGATTGGCTGCTGTGTTTCAGGATGGCCGCCTCAGTGAAGGTCGCAGTGAGAGTTCGGCCTTTCAACTCCCGGGAAAACAACCATGATGCTAAATGTGTCATCCAGATGCAGGGAAACACCACCTGTGAGTACACACACCAGGGCTGCATGATACTGGAAAAAAAAAACGGATCTTGCGATATTTTTCTTTCTTTGATAAATGTTGTGACATGAATATAGTTTCACAAGATGGTTTTAATAGCTCTATTTGACAGTTTTCTTGGTAGTCTAATAGTATTCAAGTACAGAAAGTGAATAGTGACAATGCAAAAAGCAAAAAACCCCTTACTTTGCTTTGTCTCGTTTCTAGTCGAAATATCTCAAATTCTTAGATCAAGTAGAAATATTGTTTTGTTTTCTCCTCCAGAAGAAATTAAGAATTTTCCCTTAAAAAAGGGACATTTTATCGGAGCTGGGACTCATTCTTTAATTATCTAGGAACCTCTAAGGGTGCTTTCACACTTGGTTCAATTGCCTGGACCGTACCCAAGTTCGATTGTTCCCCCTTGCCACCTTCTCGGTTGGTTTGTGTTCACACTGTCTTTTTTCCTTCTGAACCCCGGTACGCTTGCGTCATCGAGCTGCTGTTTTGTTTACGGCTGTTGCTAGGTGACGGTCACGAAAGCAAAGCGCCAAAATGGAGACTTCCGCACATCGCGGTCGATTTGCTTTTACTGAATCTTTTAGTTTTGGACATACAGAAAGCGACTCGCGTCTGTCTGCTGCAAAAATATTATAAACATTCAGAACATCACACAGTGACTGCAGAAGCTGTTTCTGGAGGAGACAAGCAGACATCACTGTGTATCACTGTGCTTGGCTCAGTCCCGCTAAAGGTACAATATGTGGCGCACACACACACACACACACACACACACACACACACACACACACGAATTAACGTTATGAAAACGATAGTTTGTTGTACAGTTGCCGGTTCACTTTCGTTATTTGGTACGATTGCATTCATACCAGAAGTGAACTGTACCCCAGACCACCTCTTTCAGGCGGACTCGGGTACGGTTCACAGGTGCGCACCCGAGTTCAGAAGACACGTTCACACTAGCTAAACAAACCGTACTATGACGTCAAACGAACCCGGGTGCGGACCAAAAGTGCTAGTGTGAAAGCACCCTCAGTCTCTAAGACTAAAAGCTTGTCTGTTAGACTCAACCTGGACAAAAGAAATGTAATTTGCCTTTTTGTAATATAATTTTGTATTTCATGTCATTATTATTTTTCATATTATTATTATTTATTTGTTGTTTATTTAATTACAATTTAAATTTATTTACTATAATTATTATTATTATTTTATTTATTATTTTTTCATGTGGGGGTCACAATTCAAATGACATGTATGACAGATATTATCTTTTTACTCAATGTCATTTTCTGACATGTTTTTGCACTAAAAATGTTCAATAAAAATATATTTGAAAAAAAACAAAAAAAAAACAACGGAGTCTAAAAAAAATTAAAATATATCTGCCAACGGAGCTAATAAAATAATCTTGTTTTCACTTTGAAATGTAGATATTTGGACTATAAACAAGACAAAAATTAAATAGTATAAATAATTAAATACAATTACTCTTTGTTACACCTCCAAACCTCATCATTTTTTTGTGCCCAAATGTTTTAAACTCTTGAAATGCACAGACACATGCAAGGGATCAGTCTATTATGGTTAAACTTAGTAGTGACTCTACAAACCACATGTGTTGCGATGTGATTATCGCGGATGCGCACATTGCAATATCAATGCTCAAACGATATGTTGTGCTAGGGCTGCACAACATTGGAAAAATCTAACATTGCAATATTTCGTTTTTCTGCAAGATGCAGTTGAAGTCAGAATTATAAGCCCCTCTGTATATTTTTACCCCAATTTTTTTTAACACCTTTCTAATCATGATAGTTTTAATAACTCATCTCTAATAGCTGATTTATTTTCTCTTTGTCATGATGACAGTAAATAATATTAGACTAGATATTCTTCAAGACACTAGTATTCAGCTTAAAGTGACATTTAAAGGCTTAACTAGGGTTAATTAGGGTAAAGTTATGATAATTAGGCAAGTCATTGTATAACAGTGGTTTGTTCTGGAGACAATCCAAAACTAATATTGCTTAATAATATTGACCTTAAAATGGCTTTAAAACAATTAAAAACTGCTTTTATTCTAGCCGAAATAAAACAAATAAGACTTTCTCCAGAAGAAAAAACGTTATAGGAAATACTGTGAAAAATTCCTGAATCTGTTCGACATCATTTGGGAAATATTTAATAACGAAACAAAAATTGACAGGAGGGTTATTATATATCATGCTGTATATATACACATGTTTATGATCTGAAAGCTCTATAGTGTGTCAGTGTTTTGTGTCTGTCCTCTCACAGGCATCTATAACCCCAAACAGCCCAAAGAATCAGCCAAGAACTTCAGCTTCGACTATTCCTACTGGTCTCACAGTACGGTAAGATGCACAGTCTGGAAGTAAGCATACCGATGTTCAGTAATTCAGTAGATGATGATAGTGTGATTCAGTAATTCAGTATATGATGATAGTGTGATTGTATCCATAATGCAGGCACTTCACAGCATTTCTGTGTGGAGTTTGCATGTTCTCCCTGTGTTGGCGTGGGTTTCCTCCCGGTGCTCCGGTTTCCCCCACAGTCCAAACACATGCGCTATAGGGGAATTGATGAACTAAATTGGCTGTAGTGTATGAGTGTGTGTGTGTGTGTGTGTGTGTGTGTGTGTGTGTGTGTGTGTGTGTGTGTGTGTGTGTGTGTGTGTGTGAATGAGTGTGTATGGGTGTTTCCCAGTACTGGGTTGGTGCTGGAAGTGTAAAACATATGCTGGAATAGTTGGTGGTTCATTCCTCTGTGGTGACCCCTGATAAATCAAAGACTAAGCCGAAGGAAAATGAATGAATGAATATTAGCGATGGTTGTTTATCACAGCACCAAATGACTGAAGACTAAATAGGCAACTTCTTTCCAAACATAAACATTTTAACGTTGGCCAGGCCTACAAAATAGAAAATTCAGTGACTATTGCCTATTTGTTCGTTAAATCTGTACAGTAATGCTCCATTTGTAAACATCAGTTAATTGAACTAAAGTCAAGGCAATGAAAACTACAAAAGCATTTATTAATCAGAGCTGATGTTCATTTCTTAGTTAATGCCTAATAACGCATTTAAATCATTCATCAGCCGTCGCCACAGCGCAATGAACCGCCAACTATTTCAGCATATGTTTTAAGCAGCGGATGCCCTTCCAGCTGCAACCCAGTACTGGGAAACACCCATACACACTCATTCACACACACACACTCATACACTACGACCAATTTAGTTAATCAATTCCCCTATAGCGCATATGTTTGGACTGTGGGGGAAACCGGAGCACCCGGAGGAAACCCACACCAACACGGGGAGAACATGCAAACTCCACACTGAAACACCAACTGACCCAGCTGGGACATTGCTACCCACTGCGCCACCGTGCCGCCCGCATTCAAATCAAAAGTCATAATCATTTTATTAAATGGAGTTAAAAACAAATCAAATCCAGTGTTGATTAACTTTAATTAACCTTAATTAGGCATTATTTTAATCAATCTCCAGGTCTGGCGGGAGCACATTTAGCTTAGCATAGATCATTGAATCGGGTTAGACTGTTAGTATCTCACTCCAAAATGACCAAAGAGTTTCATTCATTCATTCATTTTCCTTCAGCTTAAGTCCCTTTATTTATCAGGGGTCGCCACAGCGGACTGAATCGCCAGCTATTACGATATATATTTTAAACAGTGGATGCCCTTTCAGCCGCAACCCAGTACTGGGAAACACCCATACACACTCATTCACACACACACTCATACACTACGGCCAATTTAATTCATCAATTCCCCTATAGCGCATGTGTTTGACTGTGGGGGAAACCGGAGCACCCGGAGGAAACCCACGCCAACACGTGGAGAACATGCAAACTCCACACAGAAACGCCAACTGACCCAGACGAGGCTCGAACCAGCGACCTTCTGCTGTGAGGCAGCATCGCTACCCACTGAGCCACCGTGCTGCCATTATTTATTTATTATTTTTCTCAAAAAAATAAAACTGCACAGCATTTCCTGTGAGGGTTGGGTGATGCAGTATGAAAACAATTGAACGTATAGAATGTCCCCACAGTTCACAAAAACAAACCTGTGTGTGTGTGTGTGTTTAGGAGGACGACCCAGCGTTTGTGTCTCAGCGTCAAGTGTATCTGGACATCGGTGAGGAGATGCTGCTTCACGCGTTCGAGGGCTACAATGTGTGTATATTCGCCTACGGTCAGACTGGAGCTGGGAAATCCTACACCATGATGGGGAAACAGGAGCCTGGACAGCAAGGCATCATTCCTCAGGTGCACACACACACACACACACACACACACACACACAGTCATACAAACGCAGTCACACTGACACACACACAGTCACATGCACATACATGCAGACATACGCATACACACACAGTCACATGGACACACACGCAGAGGTGTTCTGTGTGTGTTTGACATGTGTGTGTCTCTTTCTCTGCAGATGTGTGAGGATCTGTTCAAACGCACCAGTGAGAACATCGACCCAGAGCTCTCCTACTCTGTAGAGGTGCTGCTACACACTCACACACACACACACACACACACACACACACACACACACACACACGTTTTTCTTTCTCTCACACACACACACTCACACTCCCAGACACTCTTTCTCTTACACACACACTACACTACACACATGAGCACTCACACACACACACTCTTTCACACACTCTCTTTCTCTCTCACACACACACACACACATACATTATTTTAATTAATAATTATTCGTTCATTCATTTTCTTTTCGGCTTAGTCCCTTTATTAATCTGGGGTCGCCACAGCGGAATGAACCGCCAACTTATCCAGCATATGTTTTGCGCAGCGGATGCCCTCCCAGCTGCAACCCATAACTGGAAAACACCCATACTCACTCATTCACACACATACACTACGGACAATTTTGAGTTTGCATGTTCTCCTCACGTTCGCGTGGGTTTCCTCCGGGTGCTCCGGTTTCCCCCACAAGTGAATACCACACCACAGGTGAATTGGGTAGGCTAAAATTGTCCGTAGTGTGTGAGTGAGTATGGATGTTTCCCACTCATGGGTTGCGGCTGAAAGGGCATCCCCTGCGTAAAAACATATGCTGGATAAGTTGGTGGTTCATTCCGCTGTGGCGATCCCAGATTAATAAAGGGACTAAGCCGGAAAGAAAATGAATGAATGAAAATTGTCTATAGTGTATGTGTGTGAATGAGAGTGTATGGATGTTTCCCAGGGATGGGTTGCAGCTGGAAGGGCATCCGCTGTGTAAAACATATGCTGGATAAGTAGGCGGTTCATTCCGCTGTGGCGACCTGCGAATTAATAAAGGTACTAAGTCGAAAAGAAAATGAATGAATGAATGTAAAGCAGCTCAAGATGATGTTGTGATTTCAGTGTTGTGAAATCCATCAGTTGTGAAAGACCTCCAGTGTGTGCGTGTGTATTGTATACCTTGCATTATGAGGACCAAATGTCCCCACAAGTATAATAATACCAGTTATTTTTGACCTTGTGGAGCCATTTTGTTCTCCATGAAGAAAGCGGCTGATATATGAGACAGAATGAAGGATTGTGAAGATGTAGAAGTGCAGTGTTTTGTGTGAGGGTTGGTTTAGTGGTAGTGTTGGGGGAAGACGACACAATATCCAGTCTGTACACTACAAACATCATTACAGCTATGGAGAGTCCCCATAAAGATAGCTGTACATGTGCGTGTGTGTGTGTTTTTAGGTGTCCTTCATGGAAATCTACTGTGAGCGTGTGCGTGATCTGCTGAACCCCAAGAGTAAAGGAGCGCTGCGGGTGCGAGAGCATCCCATCATGGGGCCGTATGTGGAGGATCTGTCCAAACTCGCCGTCACCTCATATGACGACATCCGAGACCTGATGGACGCCGGCAACAAGGCCCGGTACATTAACACACTTTAACACACTTACTGCACCCACTTCACATTGACTGATGGATTGATGGACTGATATACTGACTGATTGATTTGACTGATTTAATGATTGATTTAGTTGATGAATTGACTGATTCACAGATTTACTGATTCATTGATTTAACTGAGTCATCAATGTAACTGATTCATGAGTTGGCAGATTAATGGACCACATGATTGATCAATTAAACTGATTCATCGATTTACCTGATTCATTGTTTTTACAGTTTGATGGACCGCATGATTGATCAATTTGACTGATTCATCAGTTTGTCTGATTCATTGATTTGACTGATTGACGGACTGAATGATTCATCATTTAAACTGATTCATCAATTTAACTGATTCATTGATTTGACTGATTGACGGACTGAATGATTCATCAATTAAACTGATTCATCGATTTAACTGATTCATTGATTTGACTGATTGACAGACTGAATGATTCATCATTTAAACTGATTCATCGATTTAACTGATTCATTGATTTGACTGATTGACGGACTGAATGATTCATCAATTAAACTGATTCATCAATTTAACTGATTCATTGATTTGACTGATTGACGGACTGAATGATTCATCAATTAAACTGATTCATCAATTTAACTGATTCATTGATTTGACTAAATTACGGACTGAATGATTCATCAATTAAACTGATTCATCGATTTAACTGATTCATAGATTTGACTAATTAATGGACTGAATGATTCATCAATTAAACTGATTCATCAATTTAACTAATTCATTGATTTGACTGATTGACGGACTGAATGATTCATCAATTAAACTGATTCATCGATTTAACTGATTCATTGATTTGACTGATTGACGGACTGAATGATTCATCAATTAAACTGATTCATCGATTTAACTGATTCATTGATGTGACTCAGACTGAATCATGATTTGAATCTGATTGATTTGACTCAGGCTGATTATTTTATTTGACTGATCGATCAATTTGACTGATTCGTTAACTAAAATGATTTAGTCTGACAGATTGGTTGGTTTACCTGATTCATCAATTTTATTGATTGATGGACTGACTGATCGATCAGTTTATTTGACTGATTGATGGACCGACTGATTTAGGAATTTGACTGATTCGTGAATTTGATGATTCATCAGTTTAACTGACTCATTGATTTGACTGATTGACAGACTGAATGATTCATCAATTAAACTGATTCATCAATTTAACTGATTCATTGATTTGACTGATTGACGGACTGAATGATTCATCAATTAAACTGATTCATCAATTTAACTGATTCATTGATTTGACTTATTGACGGACTGAATGATTCATCAATTAAACTGATTCATCGATTTAACTGATTCATTGATTTGACTGATTGACGGACTGAATGATTCATCAATTAAACTGATTCATCAATTTAACTGATTCATTGATTTGACTGAATTACGGACTGAATGATTCATCAATTAAACTGATTCATCGATTTAACTGATTCATAGATTTGACTAATTAATGGACTGAATGATTCATCAATTAAACTGATTCATCAATTTAACTAATTCATTGATTTGACTGATTGACGGACTGAATGATTCATCAATTAAACTGATTCATCGATTTAACTGATTCATTGATGTGACTCAGACTGAATCATGATTTGAATCTGATTGATTTGACTGAGGCTGATTATTTTATTTGACTGATCGATCCATTTGACTGATTCGTTAACTGAAATGATTTAGTCTGACAGATTGGTTGGTTTACCTGATTCATTAATTTCATTGATTGATGGACTGACTGATCGATCAGTTTATTTGACTGATTGATGGACTGACTGATTTAGGAATTTGACTGATTCGTGAATTTGATGATTCATCAGTTTAACTGACTCATTGATTTGACATAGATTCATGGACTGACTGATCGAGCGATTTGACTGATTAACTGATTCTTTAATTTAACTGATTGATGGACACACTGATCTTATTGATGAATTTACTTATAAGTTTGACTGATTCATTGATTTAACTGATTCATGAGTTGACATTAATGGACCACATGATTGATCAATTTAACTGATTCATTAGATTAACTGTTTCATTGAGTTGACTGATTGATAGACTAAATGATTGATCCATTAATTGTAATGACTAATCGATTTGACCGATTTATCAATTGATTGATTGATCAGAACCGTGGCAGCGACCAACATGAACGAGACAAGCAGTCGATCACACGCCGTCTTCACTATCGTCTTCACTCAGCATCGCAGAGATCAGTTGACCAACCTCGACACAGAGAAGGTGTGTGTGTGCGTGCGTGCACGTGTACATGTGTGCGTGAGCTGTTTATTCATATCTCCTGTATTTGATGATGCACCTGTGAGTGTATCTGCTGTTTTGTGTGTGTCAGGTGAGTAAGGTGAGTCTGGTGGACCTGGCGGGAAGTGAGCGGGCAGATTCATCAGGAGCCAAAGGCCTGAGACTGAAGGTAAAGTTCACCTTTGATAGAGAACTGTTTTGTCTTTTAATAAGTATGACAAAACAAATTAAACATTGAAAGAGGTAAACGGTAATATAATGTCCATTGTTAATCATCCACCTATTGTATGCGCATTTAGGAATATCCCATACAAAAATGCTTAATGGAAACAACAAAATGTGCATAAATTTTAATAATGCACATTAAAAAGGTACGCACAACTTACTAAGATAAACTTTTTATTAAAAAAATACATATAAACTGTGCTGTAAATACATGTAGTAAGTAAAATCTGCTCATGTGCTTCATCAGTCTGCATGCTGTGATGTAGTTTTCTCTCAGATGATCTGTCAGATATAAATGTGTGTGTGAGGGTCTTTCCATCATGACCGGGCTGCTCCCGGTCAGTACCTGGATGGGAGACCACATGGGAAAGCTAGGTTGCTGCCGGAAGTGGTGTTAGTGAGGCCAGCAGGGGGCGCCCAACCTGCGGTCTGTGTGGGTCCTAATGCCCCAGTATAGTGACGGGGACTCTATACTGCTCAGTGAGCGCCGTCTTTCGGATGAGACGTTAAACCGAGGTCCTGACTCTCTGTGGTCATTAAAGATCCCAGGATGTCTTTCGAAAAAGAGTAGGAGTTTAACCCCGGCATCCTGGCTAAAATCGGCCCACTGGCCTCTGTCCATCATGGCCCCCTAACCATCCCTTTATCATAATTGGCTTCATCACTCTGTCTCCTCTCCACCAATTAGCTGGTGTGTGGTGTATGGTCTGGCGCAAAATGGCTGCCGTCGCGTCATCCAGGTGGATGCTGCACACTGGTGGTGGATGAGGAGATCCCCCCCCTATGCGTAAAGCACTTTGAGTGCTCAGAAAAGCGCTATATAAATGTAAGGAATTATTATTATTATTATTATCATTAATGTTGGTTTGCAGCTCTCCTTGTTTGCAGCTTTCAATTGCTGCAGATGTGAAATGTTGTTGTGGTGATTGTAAAAGGCCTCAGCCCGCCCTCAGTCATCACAGTGCTTCAGTATTATTATTCCCTCCAGAACTGTCTTGAGCTCCCAAAGAACATCTCACGCCTCCAAAAGCCACCGCATTTATTGCGTTGCGTGTCGTCTTTTTTTTTCCAATTATTAGAGAAGAAAAAAACACCACAGTGGCTTCTCCTACCACACTAAATTACACTTCTACCAGAAAGACTTTTCAGGAGGCAGATAAACGTTTAAACATTTATTGTGAATTGTTTGCATAAGTGTGAGTTCGTTACGATCCTTTCATGAAGTCCTTTGGCGTAAGCCTCGTCTATGGTGCGGAATTCTGAATGAGCTGGCAGATCCTGCCTGAAGATGAAGGCAGGGCGAAGCCAACCCCCTGATTGGAGACGAGGCCGACCTGGTGGTGGTGGTGGGGAGGATAGAGGGAAACTTCCGCAATGTCCCCTGAGTACAGCGAAACAGATTGTTTAGATGGGCTTATATATAGCTTGCTTGGTTGTTATAGGCTGAAGAGATAATTATTATGAATAACGTGACATCTTAGTCTTCCTGGCAGAACTATCGCTAAAGCCTTCACTTCTCTGACTGATATTTGCTCCAGTTTATCCGGAAGTCACTATTTGTTCTCTTTGACTCATTGGATGGAAACGCTGCTTTATTCACTAATGTTTATGCAATCAGGTCCGGTGCTACGGGGGGGCAAAGGGGGGTATTGCCCCCTCAGAAAGAATTTGTGCCCCCCAGTTTTCATAAAGCATTGTTCACTCAAAACTGAAAACTCTTTCTGTCATTAATTACTAACACTCCCTTCATTCCAACCTTCAGAACACGCATTTAGATATTTTATAATATGAAATAACTATTAAATTATGAAATTTGTGAGATTAAAGCTAGGCCTAAAGTCCAGGGATCAGGTCACCGCGTCAGGTCAGGTGTGCCCGTATATAGCCTTTAAAGCACGCACACGGCGGCGGAGGCACACCCAACTCACACGGGAGAAAACTGAACTAGTGGATGACATGCAGCATAATTCATTACATGTTTTGGTTAACTAATTCTTTAAATACAACTTTCTTGAGCTCTAAAAGCCAAATAATGAGAAAGAACCAAATCTCCTACCACAGCTATGCTGATGACACTCAGATCTACTTAGCCTTACTGCCTAATGACTACAGCCCCATTGACACCCTCTGCCAATGCATTGATGAAATGAACAGTTGGATGTGCCGAAACTTTCTTCAGTTAAACAAAGAGAAAACTGAAGTCATTGTGTTTGGGAACAGAGATGAGGTTCTCAAGGTGAATGCGTACCTTGGCTCTAAAGGTCAAACAACAAAAAATAAAGTCAAAAATCTTGGTGTGACTCTTGAGTCAGATCTGAGTTTCAATAGTCATGTCAAAGCAATTAGTAAATCAGCATACTATCATCTCAAACACATTGCAAGAATCAGATGCTTTGTTTCCAGTGAAGACTTAGAGAAACTTTTTCATGCTTTTATCAGCAGCAGGGTGGATTACTGTAACGGCCTCCTCACGGGCCTTCCCAAAAAGACAGTCAGACAGTTGCAGCTCATCCAGAACGCTGCGGCCAGGATTCTGACCAGAACCAGGAGATCAGAGCACATCACACCTGTCCTCAGGTCTCTACACTGGCTCCCAGTTACATTCAGAATAGATTTTAAAGTATTACTACTGGTCTATAAATCACTAAATGGCCTAGGACCTCAATACATTACAGATATGCTCACTGAATACAAACCTAACAGATCACTCAGATCTCTAGGATCATATAAACTAGAAATTCCAAGAGTTCAGTCAAAGCAGGGTGAATCGGCTTTCAGCTACTACGCCACTCGCTGCTGGAATCAGCTTCCAGAAATGATCAGATGTGCTCCGACATTAGGCAGATTCAAATCTAGACTGAAAACACATCTGTTTAGCTGTGCCTTTACTAAATGACCACTGTGCTACGTCCGACAAATCGCACTACTATGTTTTTCTCTTCTTTTTCATTCTTTTATAACCTGTTTTAACACATTTTTATCTGTTTTTATCTGTTTTTTTTTATTATCTGTTTTTATTTTTTCTTATTTTTGTCTCTTTTATTCCTGTTTATGTAAAGCACTTTGAATTGCCACTGTGTATGAAATGTGCTATATAAATAAACTTGCCTTGCCTTGCCTTGCCTAAAAGGAAGAAACGCAGAAGAAATTTGCCATTAAATTAATTTTAGCCAAAATGCATCTGCCAGTCATTTTCACATGAGTTTTTCAGTTAGGGGATATGTAGCCTAATAAAAATGTTTAGTTCACTGCACAGTCCCACAGTAGGCTACACTATAGTTAATATTTTAATTTATTGTATTCATTATTAATATTAATATTATTAAAATTAAGCTAAAATTGACAAAACGCAGAACCCTTTTAAATGTTTGCTTTCATTTTCAAATCGCTAAAGCGCACTTTTACAGTTTTATAAAGAAACATCCCATTATGCAGCAGCAGTCTCAAGTTAGCACACTTAAAAAATGCCTTTTGAGGTTAAAGATGATCGGTCTGCCAAGTCAAGCTTACAGTGTTATAAATGAAATAGATATATAGTGCGTGAGTAAGTGGATTTGCCGCAGATCCACCTCTCACAAAAAAAAAAAAACAATTATATATATATATATAAAATTATAGCTTAAACAGACAATTCTCACTGATAAAATGCCAAATCAAAGAGGTAAGTTTTCAACCTAGATTTAAAAAGACAGGGAGGAAACAGATCTAACACAGAGGGGCAGTGCATTCCTCAACCTAGGACCAGCTACTGCGAAGACATTTCAGCCTCGACTTAGGGATGCATTACAGCAGGGCTATTCAATTGGCGGCCCGCGGGCCGAACCCGGCCCCCGAGGCAATTTGTTCCGGCCCTCCAAATAGTGTGACCAAGACATCAAGAATAAATTTAGTTCAGTCAAAAAACGACCGCAATAGTTATAAAGTGAGTCACCTGACATTAATCAGTGGAGAGAGCAGCCGAATACATTTGAATATGTTTGTATAAAAGGTCTTTTGTACAATGCACTGATATCGTTATTAGGAATGCAACGATTAACCGATTTCACTATTAACTGCGCTTTAATTCGTCACGGTTAATTAATCGTAAAGGCTTCTCTAAGCCGCATTTCTGCATTTCTGTTCTGCCGCACGAAACGAAACTGCTGAACAAAGTTACGCCAAGTTGCCAACTGTGCACTAGTTTAAAGTTCCGAGCTTGTCCACCGAAGCTAATACGCACACACACTGTAATAACTATAGCCGCGGGCCGTTCCCATATCACGTCTTTCCCGAGCGCAAGTTTGTTATGTCGTGAGAATATATGCCAATATGCGGGCACAAGCGGAGCAACGCGCTCGCGGCTGTCTGGGCGCACGCAGTAGAAAACATCTCATGCTGTAGCGGTGAGAGTTGTGCTTAGCTTTCAGTGCAATGTAAACAAAAGACATGTTAGACGAACTATTATTAAAACGATTATGTATGCATGAACGCAGATGATAACAACAGTTAATCTAAATATTGGCGCTGACCTTCATAACAATTATTATTATATTATTTTCTCCTGTTCCTTTCTATAAACACACACATAATTAAATTGTGTAGCCCTATAAGCACAGAAAAACCTTCAGCACAAAAACTATTACTAATGAAAATGCCTTTTAAAGGTGTTTTAATATTAGTTAGGGATGTCCAGATCTAAATCTAGCTAATATAAAGCTTAAATTTACATTAGACGTGATAACTGTGAAACCCTGATTATTCTTCACACTACATAATCGTACAATTAAAATCTATAAGTGTTGCATCCATAATTGTTATGCAGTTCAAAACACAACATATGAACGTATCTGAATGTAGAAGAAGCCTACTTCAGCAATACACTGATTTCGTTGTGCTGTGAAATACAACATTTGAAAGTTTGTTAAAAAAACTTATTGTACAATGCAGTGATATTATATAGTTTCAAAATACAATATATTAACATTTTAATGTAGACAAATACAATGTGGGTGTCTAAAGGAGCAAAAATACATCATTGGCTCTTATATGCAGTTGTGTCATCACTTATATTGCAAGTCATGTCTCTCCGGCCCTTCGTTTGGGATGCTTTTCATGAACTGGCCCCCGTGACAAACTAATTGAATAGCCCTGCATTACAGTCTCTGGTTAGATGACCGAAGAGACCGACCAGGCTGATGCTCGATTAACATGTCTGTCTGATAAGAAGGTGCCAGGCCATTTAAAGATTTAAAAACCAAGAGAAGCATTTTAAAAGTGACTCGATAGTGCACAGGCAACCAGTGCAAAGAGCGTAAAACTGGTTTAATGTGGTCATGTTTCTTGGTACCTGTTAAAAGCCTTGCAGCAGCATTTTGCACTAATTGTAACCGGGATAAGGTTTTCTGACTAATCCCAAAGTATAATGAGTTACAATGGTCCAATCTATTGGAAATAAAAGCATGGATTATTTTTTCAAAAATTTTTCTAGATAAAATACATTTGACTGTTTCTTAAAGTCGAAGCTGAAAGAAGCAGGATTTGACCACTGCGTTAATCCGTTTGCTCAAGCCATCATCCAGAATTACACCCAGATTTTTTACCCAGGGTTTCATAGAAAAACTAGTTTTTTCTAGATTCACTATCGGTGCTCTGGAAGAGTTTGACGGGCCGAACAAAATCCCTTACACTCTTACTTTCATTAAAATCTAGAAAGTTCAAGGACAACCAGTCTTTCACATCCGACAGGCATAGCATAAGACTTTCTAGGCCACTTGAACTTGTTTTTAAAGGCTCGTGCTAAATTAAACACCAGACAATATATTGTAGGCCTATTTTAAGAGCTATAATACAGTTAGCATATCAATTTTGTTTTGACTAGTAGCTCATGACCCTACAAAATGAAAATAACCTGAAAACAAGTTATAAAAATAGGCTAAATGAATAAAGAAATTGACTGGTAGGCCTAGTAACCTAATGGTTTATGATGGTGTTTTTACAAATGCCAACCGGACAATATCACAAAAAAAAAAAAACTCATTTCTAATAGCCTAACATAAATCTTTATTTTCACCTTTGAAATGATGAAAAAAGTTATATAGCCCATTGAGTTGCGCGTTATCCCCAAATTTAACCAATTTTCACGGTAATAACTGTGAGTTTAGGTATCTTTTTAGGTATTTTTCTGGCTACTCTAATGCCTTAAAATGTAACTAAATATTTTTTTAAATGACATTAGATTGTAACATTTAACTTTTTAAGAGCGGTCTGGCTGCAGACTCGGTGCAGATGCAATCTGAGCTGCATCCAATGCTTTTTAATGCCCACACCTAACCCCACCCCTAACCCTATCCCTCACAGTGATGTCACTAGCTCCATTGAGTGCATTGTGTCTCTGGGCGATGCAATCTCAGCTTGCATCATAAAGGCTGCATCCAGATACTATTGAACTTTTTCCTAACATATTTTTTTAAATGTAACATTTAACTTTTTTTTTTCCTAACACTGATGTTGGTTGGGTAATAGGCTACGTGAAGAGTGATGACTCTGTATGCTGATTTCACTATATTTATTTACCGGTTATAGAATAGTCTAACCGTGGGTTAGCTTGCATGTGTGGGCATAGTTTGATGTCTTTACCTAAAACTCTAAACATTTATAGGCCTATTATTTGAAATAAAACGGAAAGAAATAATCCGTCTGCACTTATGTAAACGTTGCATTACTTTCATTGATAAAATCAGTAATAGCGAAACTGTGCATATTATTATTATTATTATAAAAAGTATATCACTGCCTTAAGTCAGTAACTTAGGCAGTAATGCAAAGTAATAATAAATAAGTGAATAAAAAGCCTAAATTAAAGGAACAAGAGGGACCAAAATCAGTCACCAGGAGCCTCCTGTATCAAAGCTGCGTACGCACAAAAACTTTGCGTACGCCAGATCACGCTCACGTTTGGATTTACTAACGATGAAATTAACGTGAGAATGTGCGTTGGTCCAAGCCAACTTCATGTCTGGCGTTTGTGCATTTCTGGTGTGTGTTTGTTTTATTTCCATTGGCGCCTCCTAGAGGCAATTGTGTTAAATTGTATCTTTGAGCCGTGCAATGCCAGCTGTATGGGACGGGATCATCCGCATGTCTAGCAGGTATATAAGGTTTCCATACCATGCAGTTGACCAGCCAAACATTAAAGCACAATTTGCAGCGATCGCCGGTTTTCCCAATGTATATGTGGTATAAAGGCGCCAGGTAAAGACCTATTTGCATACGTGAATCGGAAACATTTCCACTCAATAAATGTGCAAATAATATGTGATGCTCAAATGTGCTTAACAAATATTGTAGCAAGGCGGCCTTGGTCAACCCATGATTCATTCATCCTCACAATGGTTGGGATGAGGCTCCAAGGTGGCAGGCACTCGGTCAGTTGGGCAGCTGAAATGCCGGTGGCGCTGCCTTGATAAGAGTGGAGGGGTGCTGCTATACCGCCCTAACAAAGTGTTCCTCTAATACATCTGTGTCTCTTACAGACACGGATACTACTCCAGACAGTAAAGTGTCGCCCACAATTGAGGCAAGTCTCTCCTCAAAGGGTGTTAGTTCAGCGTCCCCTGTTCTCCCGCCTCTTCGGTCCACATGTTGACGGTGCGCCGCTGTTCTCCTCTTAACTTGCACCTTTACGTCAGACTATTTTTTTTTTCAATTCACTCACAGTGCGATGTTCAGACCCCACTGCGTTAACCGCGTCAGCTAAACTCTCCCACTCTATTTTTTTTTCATTTGTTATTAATTCCGGAGGACAAACTTGCAAATAACACAGTTTTTCTCTGGTCTACCTCAGATAGGAGCACCTCCAATTCACATTCTGTGCAGTTTCTCTTCTTGCTGGCTTTTGCCATTGCTTATTCGTTTGGTTTTGCCAAAGTGGAGTCATTACCATATTCATATGGAGGAGGAGTCAGGGAGGGGTTTTGCGCTCGTGGACTCAGTTTCACGTTAATTCGGATGTACAAAGAGAATATGCGTGGGATTCCGCGTACGCAGTGTTTCATACATCTGATTTTTTTTACTGCGTACGCACATTCACAGCTTTGTCCGTACGCAATGTTTGGGTATGAATTCAACGCAAGTCTTTGTACATGAGGCCCCTGGTCTAGGGATTAAAATGCCCCCTCAGTTATGACATCCTGGCGTCGGGCCTGTATGCAATATTACAGTTTAGTGCATAAATCGAAATCATTGGATGGAAACACAGCTAGTGTTACTCACAGAGTCTCTGTCTGTCCTCTAGGAAGGAGCCAACATTAATAAGTCCCTCACCACGCTGGGGAAGGTCATCTCTGCTCTGGCTGAAATGGTGAGACTAGTACAACACAATACTTTACACTAATACATAAACCCTTAGCCGTGCTCGTTTGTTCAGTTACACATGTATGTTTTTTTATATTTATTTGTGACAAACAGCAAAGCAGCAAGAGAAGAAAGAGTGAGTTCATCCCTTATAGAGACTCTGTGCTCACCTGGATCCTGAAGGAGAACCTGGGTGAGACACACACACACACTTCACACTCACAAACTCCACCACACATAGACAATGATTTTTAAAGGGGTTTAGGTCCTTAAAATGTAGAGTGCACACACTAACGTACACTGACACACACAAACACACACACACACACTACACATTCTCTCTTTCTCTCAATCAAACACACACATATACAAACACACTACATTCATTCATTTTCTTTTCGGCTTAGTCCCTTTATTAATCAGGAGTCACCTCAGTGGAATGAACCACCAACTATTCCAGCAAATGTTTTACACAGCGGATGGCCTTCCAGCTGCAACCCAGTACTGGGAAACACCCATACACACTCATTCACATACACACACTCATACACTATGGCCAATTTAGTTCATCAATTCACCTGTACCGCATGTGTTTGGACTGTGGGGGAAACCGGAGCACCCGGAGGAAACCCACGCCAACACGGGGAGAACATGCAAACTCCACACAGAACCCCCCCCCCCCCCCCCCCCCCCCCCCCCCCCCCCCACACACACACACACACACACACACTACATATTGTCTTTTTCTTTCTCTCAAATACACACAATCACACAACACTGACATTGTCTCTTTCTCACGCACACACACACACACACACACGTCCATTAAATCTACTTTATCCCTCACTTCAGATACCTTGGAATGTCACGACTGACCAATCAGAGTTAAGTAATCCAGACAGCTGTGTAAAATATGTGTGTGTGTGATTGTGTGTGTGTATGATTGTGTGTGTGTGTGTGTGTGTGTGTTTCAGGTGGTAATTCTCGCACCGCTATGATTGCTGCTCTCAGTCCTGCAGATATTAACTATGAAGAAACTCTCAGCACACTCAGGTACATGTCCGTCAGTGGATGATCATCTTAAAATAAAAAAATATATGAGCAATTCCAGCGTTATGGATGTGACAGAAAAATCTCAAAACATAAATTGACAGAGGAAGAACAAGTTAACATTATAGTGAAACATCTGTTTATATTTTTCAAAACAACTATCCACAAAGTTGTGGGAGCAGAAAAATCTCAATCTGTTAAAGGGCACCTATTTTACCCCTTTTTTAAGATGTAACATTAATATTATGGTTCTTCTGAGTGTGCCAGTTTAGGTTCAGTTCAGAACACAATTCAGATTGTTTTATTATGATGTGTTAAAAAGTGCCATTTTGGGGGCGTGTACACAGCTCGCTGTTTTAGGGGCGTGTTGCTTCATATGAAAATTAGCTTCAACTTCCCGCCCAGCTTAACAAGGGGGCGGAGCCAAGAGCTCCCTATGGCAACAGGCAGGCAGACAGAGGCTGTTTCTCAATTCCAAGAACACAGACAACGAACTTGCGTTCTTGTGGAGACCGGTCTTGCCAGGTGTCCTCTGAAAAACGAACTCGGGAGACCACGAGAACAGAGAACGCGTCCTGTGAGAAATGAGATGCTGCGTTCTTCCTGGTGGTCATGTGCATACCTGCCAACACTCCCGTTTTTCCCGGGAGTCTCCCGTATTTCAGACCCGTCTCCCGTATTGTTCTGTCTTCCGGTAAACTCCCGGAATGCCCCCGCCCCCCGCTCCTCAACATTTTGGTACAGTCCGGGCTGAAACTTACTTGGTGCTTGTGCTCTTCCGGTCGCGCGCTACAGTTCGCGCGCCCCCATCTCCCCAAACCTCTCACTCCTCCCGCTCTCCGCTTTTCAGTTTGCGCCAGTGTTGCCAACTTAGTTGCCGACTTTTTTGTGTGTTACTGGCAATTTTTATAGACTGTCGTTTGTCCATTACTGTACCGTCCCTACTCTTCTCAATGAGCCTCCCCTGCAGCCTGAGAGCAGAGCACCTCTCTGCGTACCGACGGCAAATGATTTAGAACAGGTGGCAGTGTGAAGGTATTTCCCTTGTACAGTCAACCTGATCTGCTTCTCCTTTATTTTAACAATTTAATTTGACCGTTTATTCTTGTTGCACAATCAGAGATGTTTTAAGTGTGAGTTTCAGAACTTGTCTGAGTATATTACGTCTGAGAGATTACTGCAAATTCCCTACTCATCTATAATGATATACTGTATTCAAACAGCAATACATTTAGTTAAATTGACAAGCTTACATAAAGCGTAGTGCAAATATAATACCCCATTTATTTACCATAGGCTGTTAAACAAACAGAAATGGTAGAACGCGATGACGTCAGTAAAATGCAAATTAGCGTATGACGTAATTACCCCCGGGGGGGTCTCCCGGAATTTACGAACCAAATGTTGGCAGGTATGGTCATGTGACCTTCACGTGTTTTAAATGGAAAATGATTTAAACATTACAGCATTCATACAACAATTTATTGTTTTTCCCCTTTTCAAAATATATACTCTGCATAAAACATTATAAATATACGTTGCACAATATAAATAAAACAGATTTTATTATGAATTTCAGCAAACATATATGCCAATATGCACGCGCAAGCGGAGCAATGCGCTCGTGCCTTTCAGACACACCGAGTAGAAAACATCTATCACTTATCTAAACATTTATTTTTTGATGCAAGTAAATAGTAGTCAAGGCCACCTGGGGGCTATTCCATAAAAGTCGTTTAGAAAAGCTGGGATTAAAGTCAAAAGCCTGACTTCAGTGAGCCAAACTAAACATCCACGCTTAATTTGGTTCCATAACAGTAAGTTGAAGATCATTTGATCTAACTAGTCTGAGTTCAGTTTAAATAGTCTAGATAACTGCTCGTGCACGTTTCTGTCGTGAAACCTTAAAGCTCTGAGATGAGACAGCTGTTCACAGCAAGTGAGCCGCATTAGTTTTTAGAGTTCAAACATATAATAATTTAAACATAACAAAATAATACGGCTTGCAAGAGAGAAGGCTGACAAGAAATTGCAGATCGTCTCAATAGGCCACATATGTAGCAATATATTTTAAAATATAAGCCATTATTTAGGCCTATTAACATTAAATATTTGTCATAATAGATAGAAATTGTACTTGACCGTGCGAGAGAGAGAGAGAGAGAGAGAGAGAGAGAGAGAGAGAATGCATGCTTACTGCCAGTTGTTGCTTGCAAAGAAAAGCTTTAAGGCATTGCAGCCTCAATGTAACATACAAAATGTGCTAAATGTAAGCACAATAAAATGGCAACAAAGAGCCGTGCACACACAAGCGGTGGGATTTTTAATTTTCTCCCGAAACTGCTGCAAATAGCTGCTTTCCCTTTGACACTTGTGTTTCCCGCGCCCCGTGGGAAATATCTTTACATTAAAGTGAGCATACTGCTCGGCCCGGATCATCTCCCGATTATTCCACTCAGGGTTTGCAGCTTTAAAGTCATTATTTAAGAAATGTAGTCTGTTTCCTTAAATCAGTCAGTGCTTTCGTCTCCCCGTGTTGGCATGTGTTTCCTCCGGGTGCTCCGGTTTCCCCCTCAAATCCAAAGACATGTGGTATAGGTGAATTTGGTAAGCTAAATTGTCTATAGTGTATGTGTTTCCCAGTGATGGGTTGCAGCTGGATAGGCATCCGCTACGTAAATCATATGCTGGATAAGTTGGCGGTTCATTACGCTATATATATATATATACCCCTCACAGATCTTTCTTTTAAGTTAATATTTTCTACAGGATGCTTTACAATAATATATTTGTGCATATACATTAAATTATTCACTACCAAATCAAAATTTGGAAATAATCTAACAAAAACTAAACTGAAGATCACAGTGCTAAAATTAGTACACCCAAATAAATATGTTGGGGAAAAATGTTAAATACAATTTTAATAACCAAGAAAAAAAAATTCAACAGAACCTATATAAAATTTAGTTGAAAAAATATAAAATATAGTTGAAATGTTGTAGTTTGTATTTGTTTTGTTTGGAATAACTTATATGAATTTAAATATATAGTCACACTTTATTTTGATGGTCCGTTTGTTGAATTTAAGTTACACTGCGAATATTTGCCAACTAATTCCATTAGATTATAAGTTAGGTAGGGTATATTTAGGTGTATATATATATATTTACTATTAAGTGACTATAAAGTTTTAATCATTATTAAGAGGTTAACTCAATTAAAATGGCATCAAACTATGGCAGGTGAATGTTAACATTACTTTGATTATGCTTGAACTTGACTTAGCCTGAGAGTTAGCCTGCCCCAGACCAGGCTAGTTTCCCAGCATAAGTTGCCAGGGTAACTAAGTTTGAACTATCGTAAATTTGATTTATGAAACCGAATCCGCCATTAATAAACCTGACTTACCAAAATAAGCCTGGCTTTTTCTTTAAGCTTGCTTCCCTGATATACAGTGGGACCATCATTTTTTGCAGTGTGTGAGTTTCCTCTGAGCCTCCTGTCATCTGTCCAGATATGCTGACCGAGCGAAGCAGATCCGCTGTAATGCTGTAATTAACGAGGATCCGAACGCTCGCCTGATCAGAGAGCTGAAGGAGGAAGTGAACCGCCTCCGAGATCTGCTGCTGTCCCAGGGCCTGAGCCGACTGATGACCGCTCCAGGTACTGCTCCAATAATCACACATTATTCCAACCAGTAGCTAAGTAGCAGTAGTGTTCGGATCAAGACTGAAGTATCAAGACCTCCGATACCAGATTTTTATGCGCATTTTGAGTTGTCACCTCACAGTAAGAAGGTCGCTGGTTCGAGTCCCGGCTGGGTCAGTTGGCATTTCTGTGTGGAGTTTGCATGTTCTCCCCGTGTTAGTGTTGGTTTCCTCCGGGTGCTCCGGTTTCCCCCACAGTCCAAACACATGAGCTATAGGGGAATTGGGTAAGCTAAATTGTCCGTAGTGTGTATGTGTGTGTGTGTGTGTGTGTGTGTGTGTTTATGTGTGTAAATGAGTGTGTATGGGTGTTTCCCAGTAGTGGGTTGCAGCTGGAAGGGCATCCGCTGTGTAAAACATATGCTGGAATAGTTGGCGGTTCATTCCGCTGTGGCGACCTCTGAAATAGAGACTAAGCCGAAGGAAAAAGAATGAATGAACACAGTGGAAAGTAACTAAACTATTGAGATCTTTTAATAATACATGTTAAGTAATATATTATCAGTCAGACACACACACACACACACACAGTCAGTCCAGTATTTGTTTTACTTAGGATAATTTATCATTTATAATTGTCTTTAGAGCTGTAATGCACTCCAGAATCTGACAGATTGATTAGCTGTAGGCTCTAGAACAGTCATCTGAAGCGTTGTCATACAGTGTTATGCCTGGATTTCATCAATAGCATTTACTAACACAGACTATATCTGAAGTGTTTGATAGTAATTCTCGTTTCCTCCTGTAGAAAAACGTCATAAGAACAATGTTTAGTGGCTCAATGTATTACAACAGTGTTTTAAAAAGACTAAACACTTTATTGATATAGTGAACAACCAAGCACATGTGGTCAGAACACAAACGAGTCGCAGGTGATGAAGTCTTAAGCGTTTCTCCCAAAGTAAAAAGTCTGTCTAAGTATGGCAAGCCGTTTTGACTTTTATTCATTCTCAGGATATGTATTCTTGATATCAACAATTCAATTCTTGATATCAAAAATGTTAATTCTTGATATCAACAATTCAATTTTCACTAGTTAAAAGTCACCATAGGCTGCCATTCAAATTTAATTGTTGATATCAAGAATTGATTTCTTACTAGTTGAAATGCAATTCTTGATATCAATAATTTAATTGTTGATATGAAAAAAATGTAATTGTTGATATCAATACATTAATTGTTGATATCAGGAATTAAATTGTTGATATCAAGAAATACTTTTCAACTAGTAAAGATGTTCATTTTTGATATCAACAATTGGTTTGTCACTAGTGACAATGTTAATTTCTGATATCATATATATAATTGTTACTAGTGAAATTAGTCATTTTAGATATCAAACATTACTTCCCTAATTGTTGATATCAGAAATACATTTTTAGATATCAGAAATAACAAATGTAACATGTTAAAATAATTGCAGATTTCAAGAATTAACATTTCAACTAGTCAAATTAAGTTCTTGATATCAGGAATTGACATTTGCACTAGTATCCATATGACAACTGATATCAACAATAAATGCTTTTACTAGTAAGAATTGTATTTCTGATATGTAAAATTGACATTTCAACTAGTAAGAAATCAATTCTTGATATCAACAATTAAATTTGAATGGCAGCCTATGGTCACTTTTAACTAGTGAAAATACAATTACAGATATCAAGAACTATAATTCTTACTAGTTGAAATTCAGTCCCTGATATCAAGAATGAACATTTTAACTAGTGAAATTGAATTGCTGATATCAAGAATTAACATTGTTACTGGTGGAAATGTAATATTGATATCAACAATTACCTTTTTTGATATCAAGAAATGAATTGTTGATATCAAGAATACATATCCTGAGATTGAATAACAGTCGAAACGGCTTGCCATAGTATGAGCCAGGTCTAAGCAAGAATCCAGCATGTGTCTTTAGCTCCGCTCATGCTCTGCCTCTTTGCCCTTGTTTGGTATCCCGCGATTGGTGCAATGATGCGCAAACAAAATGACAACGGTTGGCCGTGCCTAGGGCTGGGCGATTTTTTCGATTAATTCGAATTTACGTTTTAAGACGATTTTATTTTTTACAAAATCGAAGAATCGCGATTTTTTTATAAAAATATTAAAGCCACTTTCCCACTATCGTGCCAAACCATTCTAAACTGTTAGACAACCGTGCTGAATTGTGCTGATTCTGTGTGTTGACGTCGCGGCTCTGTTGATGAGCTACCAGCTGATTTAGCGGAAGCGCGCCAGGGCGGACTTGCCATTGGGAACACCGGGACATTTTCCCGCTAGAGCAACAACAGCTCCGCAGCCAGCCAGCTTCGCTAATGTTTCCACGCGCGTCGTGCTGTTGTTCGCGTCCCCGCAGCCGTCTGTCTCTCCCGCGCGAGCTGCGAGACGGGCTCGACAGGTGGAGTCACTTTTAGTCACTTATGCGCGCACCCATCGCTCCACACACACACACACACAAGGAAAAAATTGCACCTAGTTCAAAGCCCAGATGGCTGGTTTTGTATATTATACCCGCGCACCACCTGAAGGACGGTACTGTATGAATTAAATCATAACCCATATATGCACCAATAAACAAGTAAAATGAATGAATGAATAAAATAAATATGGATTCTTAAATGTCGGCACTTTTTACCAAAAAAAATATCAATACGTATCGACAAATGTTTTATAAAAATAAATTAAGCAATTTCCAACATTTCAGCTATAGGCCATTATACGATTCAGTTAAATATAAGATAGACATTTAAATATAGATAGATATGTAACAGGTTTTTTTTTTCACGGTGATCTTTAATATATACTGGGTGGTGTAGCTACGCACAAATATTTTCTAAAACGTCAAGCAGATATTTGTCTACAGCTCGTTAGTTATTTATGAAGACAAAAAATAATTAAAATAACAAAAATAAAACTATAAAATTACAAAGATAAAAAGAGCAGCATTCTGCTAAATATAATCCTTTATATCCTGATATGCTGTGTGTTGTTTCATTCGTTTTTTTATATTTAACTTGATGCATTCGTTATTTAATGTTTGAATACTGAAATCGTTTAAATGGTTATTTTTTACCATCAAAATGTAGTATATTTTAGATCATTACCAACTTTTGATATAAAACCGCTGTTATTTTATTGATTGTTATGAAATAATTTAAGTGCTATATTTTTTATTAGTGAAAGTGCCCGCTCACTTTGACAAGGCCTGTCTAAATATATATTTCTGCCATGCCACTACTACAGATAAACTATTGTTGCATTATCATTGTTTATTTTTCTGTTATGGACAGAGATTTGAAATATTTATTTCCCCTCCAATCCTTTTTAATCTTCAAGTTACATTTTGGTCATTTTCTCTCCAAATAAAATTTGACCAAAGCTGCACAACATATGACCTGCTGTGACTTCTATTGTAGCTATGTTTAGCATCCCTATATGAGAGAGTGCCATAACCGCGTTTAGTCACATGGTTGCTTTTCTTTTACAAGTGAGCATGAAAAAAAACTAGTTTCAGCATTTATTTAAATTTAAATGAACAAGGTAAGCTGGTAAGGTAGTTACACAGTAAAATTTTTTTATAAAAAAATAAATAAAAAAATCGAAATCGAAATCGTGAATCGGTCAAACTTTATGAAAAAAATCGAGATTTTTTTTTTTGCCATATCGCCCAGCCCTAGTGTTCAGAAACCTATGGGTGACGTTACGGATACTACGTCCATACCTTTTACAGGCTATGCTTGAAACACACACTGCGTGTGATGATTTTGCATCTTTTTGGACACTTTTATCGTTTCACTGTACATGTTTACTGCATTTATAAAGCGTCTGTGTTCTGAGGTTGGTCGGTTTGATGGGATTTTTTTGTATGCATGATTTGATTGGGTGGGAATTAGAGCTGCACGATTAATCGAAAAAAGATCGCCATCTCAATTCGACCCCCTAGACGATCTTAATCCAGCATTTCTACGATTCTGCCAATCATATTTTCAAGTTCTGGAGAGAAGCAGTCGCACAAGTCTTCACACTGTTTTACATACGTTGCTCGTTGCAAAGTGGACACCTGTAAATGGTGTTGAAAGAGTCACACACTGTATTAATAAGGCATAATTCACCCAAAAATGTCATTTCTGTCTTCATGTAATGATGTATTTGCGACCGCAAAATCACACGTGACGTGAGCTGCTGACTGTGAGCTGTTCCCACAGAGAGGGCGGGCGCGCGCCTGTAAATGAAGTCTACTTTAGTGAACAGAATAGGCTGTGAGTAACAGGTAATAAAGTTGCAAATAACATCCAGTTTGTGGCACAGAGTGATCGTTTGGGAGCTGCGCGGGAAGTATGAACCGCACTTAGCAATGAAAATAAAACCGAAAGCGTGCACGTCATTTAAACAATCATATCGCATTTTAGAGTAAGATTAGGACAAGCGCTTAATGTTTTTCTGTCATAGCCAACCTAAAGTGTTGTGCATGAGAATAAATGTTTACCAGTGTCAGTATAACTACTGTAGCCCATATAATGTTGAATATAATGCAAGATAGAATCTGATAATGACAAATGTCTGATTTTACCAGTAGAAAAACATGTTCTAATAATGTTTAATAATGTTGTCAATGACAAATGACAAGCATGCGTCTCAAACATAATAATTCTTAAACCGTAAAGCTGTTCACGGTTCTGCACCTGATTATATTTGTGATTTGATATCTACCTCCTTTTCCTCTCGTAATCTACGTTCTACTTAGGGGCTCACTTTGTTTCAGCCTCGTTGTAAACTTAGCACCATGGGAGGTAGGGCATTCTCTTATCGTGCACCTAAATTGTGGAATGCTCTCCCCACAAACATCAGGAATGCCAGTTCCCTGGACTGTTTTAAGAAACTCCTCAACTCATCTTTTTATTATTGCCAGGGCCAGACGGAATCTGCGGACGTTTTTTGCTATTTCTGCGGAGATTTTTGGAAAAAATCTGCGGATTTCTGCGGAATTATTTTGGGAGTATTATAACTAAAACCTTAATATGTTAAATAAAAAACAATATCTTTTTAACTTGTATTTAATGTTTAAAATGCAAATCTAATTAGATTAACTGTAAATAGTTAACTTTAAGTAAATAAACAGAATTAATGATGGGCTAAAAATCTGCGGAAAATCTGCAGAAAATCTGCGGAATTCTGCACGCGCAGATTCCGTGTGGGCCTACATATAACTTATGAGGCTTTCTTAATTCTATATTTTATTCTTATTTTTATTTTTTTAACCTGTACTTTTTGTGTATTTCATGTTCTACTGCGTTTGATGCTCTTGTTAGCGCTTTGAGTCTAAGAAAAGCGCAATATAAATAAAATGTATTATTATTATTATTAATTCAACTTCAGAATTATGAATAGTTGTATTCTGATGTCGTCACTTTACTGTGCATTAATGACCAGGACATATTTAAAGTCTATTCAAGTCCTCCATTCAAGGTCTATTCAAAATGTAGCATTTTAACCAACAGTAGACCTACAGTACACATAATAGTATTATTGTTGTTTTATCATATGTTTGAGAAATAACAATAATAATAGGCTACTCATATTAACCTTTGTTTTACATCTACAGAATCGTGAGAAAATCGTGATCTTTATTTTAAGCAAAAGAATCGCGATTCTCATTTTAGCCAGAATCGTGCAGCTCTAGTGGGAATCGTGCAGCTCTAGTGGGAATCGTGCAGCTCTAGTGGGAATCGTGCAGCTCTAGTGGGAATCACGCAACGGTTTGTTTTACTCAGCCAATTACTGTTGACAAGAAAAAACTAGTAGTGACTGCAGGTCACGCAAAGCTAAATATTGTAAAAATACACATTATTTAAACTACTTTAAAAAAAGTACAAACAATTCCTGTCAAACACTGGTTAATTACAGTAGCTTTAGTATTTGTAAATCATTACTTTACTCAAAGGCAAAACTAAGATCTGTTGTAAGTCCTTCATTGTTATTTATGGCTCTCTTTGAATCATACTGCACTGTATTAAACTGTATCGTACCGATTGGTGGACGCGAGTCAAAAGTGTGTTAAAAATTTGTGTCTGTTTGTCTTTTAGCTGCCGAAGTCAATAATAACAGTGTTGGCGTCACTCTCATGCCTGCTGAATCCGCCTCCAATGGGGCTCCGCCTACCTCTGCTCCTATCCCAGGAGAAGGCCCCACCCCTGAGAGTGACCCCGCCGCTCTGGATGACCACAGCCAATTAGAGGAGTTTCAGGGAGAGATGATCACCAATGAGGAAGCAGCGGAGAGACTGAAGGTAGGGCGGAGTTATGATTGTAGAATGAATTCATCGTTCGAATAATTTTTTTCTGTTTTTAAGTGCTCCTGTCAATATCACTTTATAGTTTATTCACTGGTCTACCTTATATATATACACACAGGGAGTGCAGAATTATTAGGCAAGTTGTATTTTTGAGGATTAATTTTATTATTGAACAACAACCATGTTCTCAATGAACCCAAAAAACTCATTAATATCAAAGCTGAATATTTTTGGAAGTAGTTTTTAGTTTGTTTTTAGTTTGAGCTATTTTAGGAGGATATCTGTGTGTGCAGAATTATTAGGCAACTTAACAAAACACAAATATATACCCATTTCAATGATTTATTTTCACCAGTGAAACCAATATAACATCTCAACATTCACAAATATACATTTCTGACATTCAAAAACAAAACAAAAACAAATCAGTGAGCAATATAGCCACCTTTCTTTGCAAGGACACTCAAAGCCTGCCATCCATGGATTCTGTCAGTGTTTTGATCTGTTCACCATCAACATTGCGTGCAGCAGCAACCACAGCCTCCCAGACACTGTTCAGAGAGGTGTACTGTTTTCCCTCCTTGTAAATCTCACATTTGATGATGGACCACAGGTTCTCTATGGGGTTCAGCTCAGGTGAACAAGGAGGCCATGTCATTAGCTTTTCTTCTTTTAGACCCTTTCTTGCCAGCCACGCTGTGGAGTACTTGGACGCGTGTGATGGAGCATTGTCCTGCATGAAAATCATGTTTTTCTTGAAGGATGCAGACTTCTTCCTGTACCACTGCTTGAAGAAGGTGTCTTCCAGAAACTGGCAGTAGGACTGGGAGTTGAGCTTGACTCCATCCTCAACCCGAAAAGGCCCCACAAGCTCATCTTTGATGATACCAGCCCAAACCAGTACTCCACCTCCACCTTGCTGGCGTCTGAGTCGGACCGGAGCTCTCTGCCCTTTACCGATCCAGCCACGGGCCCATCAAGACTCACTCTCATTTCATCAGTCCATAAAACCTTAGAAAAAATCAGTCTTGAGATATTTCTTGGCCCAGTCTTGACGTTTCAGCTTGTGTGTCTTGTTCAGTGGTGGTGGTTTTTCAGCCTTTCTTACCTTGGCCATGTCTCTGAGTATTGCACACCTTGTGCTTTTGGGCACTCCAGTGATGTTGCAGCTCTGAAATATGGCAAAACTGGTGGCAAGTGACATCTTGGCAGCTGCACGCTTGACTTTTCTCAGTTCATGGGCAGTTTATTTTGCGCCTTGGTTTTTCCAGATGCTTCTTGCGACCCTGTTGACTATTTTGAATGAAACGCTTGATTGTTGGATGATCACGCTTCAGAAGCTTGGCAATTTTAAGAGTGCTGCATCCCTCTGCAAGATATCTCACTATTTTTGACTTTTCGGAGCCTGTCAAGTCCTTCTTTTGACCCATTTTGCCAAAGGAAAGGAAGTTGCCTAATAATTATGCACACCTGATGTAGGGTGTTGATGTCATTAGACCACACCCCTTCTCATTACAGAGATGCACATCACCTAATATGCTTAATTGGTAGTAGGCTTTCGAGCCTAAACAGCTTGGAGTAAGACAACATGCATAAAGAGGATGATGTGCTCAAAATACTCATTTGCCTAATAATTCTGCACTGCCTGTAGACTGTAAATATAAATCACTTTCAAATTTATTTTATATTCTATTAGGTGTTTTTCATAAATATTATATTTATGTTTGTTACAGCTAAACTTTAAAAAACGATTTGAAAAAAACTTAATCTCTGTGGATGGAAGGATAGAAAACAGTATACTGCATTAGATTATTATTTATTTATTTGTTGTATTATTTACATATTTTTGTAATTTGCTTTGCTTTGGTTACTCCTATTGTTAAAAGCATTTGTGTGTGTGACTGTGTGTCTGTGTCTGTGTGTGCGTATGTGTGTGTGTGCAGGAGACAGAGAAGATCATCGCTGAGCTGAATGAGACGTGGGAGGAGAAACTGAGAAAGACTGAGTCTATACGTCTGGAAAGGTGATGCACATCTTCCACACACACCGAGATCAATAGAAGATCAAAGGAAAACACTCGATCATGAACTCATTCCTGTAAACGCTGTGATATTAAAGAGCCCCTATTGTGGGTTTTTGATAATAAGCTGAGGGTTAAATCTGAAAGTGCACATTGTTTCAAAATATAAATTTTTTTTTAATAAAAGATTCGACTCTGAGTTGTTAAATGATTCGTCGTTCGTCCGTTTTTTTTGCCTGTTTGTATCTAGGTCAGGCCGGCCCTGAACATTTGGGGGCCCTAAGCAGAATAATTTTAGGGGCCCTACCGTGCTCTTATTAGAGGAGTAATGCCATGGCATATCAGCCCACAATGGTTTTATTGCTTATTGAATACAGTCAATTAAACAGATATGTAAAGCTTAAAGATTTGCCACATTTCCTCTACTTAATAACTGTCTGTCAGGGTTTGTGGTGGGGAAAAAGAGCGAGGACTCAGGTGCAGAAATAATGGGTATTTATTTTTAATAAAATAAAATAAAAAGGCAAAATAAACAACCCCGAGGGGGAAAACATTAACAAAACAAATACACACACAAACTTGGCTGGGCTGGCAAGACAGGAGCAGGAACGCGAGGGAGAATAGACGACGAACTGGCACAGGACAGCAGACATCAGGGGATTTTAAGCAAGAGTAAATTAGCAAACAGGTGAACATGATAAACTAATAATGGGTTAACAAGGAGGGTGGGGCTAGACAATAGACGGGAGAGCACATGACACAGAGACAAGCCATGTGCTCACATAAAACGAGACTAGAACACGCAGCCAATAAGAAAACTCATTAACTGCGTTCATGACAACACAAGCATGCGGTGTATGTAAACATGCACCACGTGCTAAACACAACACCAACAGAAGACTGAACACAAGACACAAACATCTTACCGTGCGCTCACACATAAGCACCGCGCATGCTTCATCTCAGCGCCAACCGAAACCGAAACCAACCAGACTGAGACGCTGAGAATGAAACAGCGCGATGCCGACAGAAGCAGGCCGTACACGCTACACTACATTTCACATAACATAGAAGCATACATTTACCTACCTGTGAGTCGATTTGTGTTTATGTTTTTTTGTCACGTCAGTCTGAAGGCCCGTGCACACCGAGACGTTTTTTGCTCGTGTTTTCTGTCGACGTTTAACGCCTCGTGACTAAATAAAAGGGGGCCAATGTGATCGTGCACACCAACGCGCAAAACGGCAGGCGCAAAATCGTCATTTAAAAAAAAAACGCCTCATGCTCGTTTTTTTTTTTGTTTTGACGCACCGTGTCAAAACCGTCCCCACCAATCAGATTGGCACTTTTGTTCACGTGCACGAAGCTGCTGAAGTTACAGTAAACAGCACTTGGAGGCGCTCAAGCGCAACACTGTCAATGCGAGCGCACACTGAAGAAGATGCCCAGAGGCGATATGAACGTGGAGCTGCTTATTGCACTGGTGAACAATAATCATTTCTTCATCACTAGAGCTGGAGCTGCTACTTGAACCATCCATAACAACAAGCGTGTCAACTTTGTCTTCTTCTGTGTTACAAGCGGGTGTCAGAAGCTTAAAGTTGTGTAG